>OY755197.1:5119171-5651736 GCA_963576735.1 Bedellia somnulentella
GAAATGATTCTAGAGCCCCTATGTATCAATACGAAAGTGAAACCATAAATTGACACTAGCCATTAAGACAACTGCCATTAAACTCATTCATTAGAAGAGAACTCAGTTCCATTTCAATATCTCATGAGACACTACTTAGCGTTAATAGGGCTTTTAAAGTGATTGTTGAGCGATGTGGCAATTGGTCTCCCCATTACCAACCACAAAAATATTTATCATAATTTTCCCTGCTCAGCTTCCAAAAATGTCTGAAAAATATTTAATTCTGAAACTCAGGCTACCCTGTTTGTGGGGGTTATTGTAATGACTATGTATGTGTACATATATTTTTTGAAATTGCAAATGCAGTTGAGGATCAGGTTTATTTTTCTAGGTTTTTAATATTAGGTATTTATTAGGGATGCAACGTTACCAATATGATAATCATATATCGGCGATTATCGTAAACCTTTACGATCATTCTTTATTGTAGATATTACAATACGATATTTTTACGATACAATTACTTCCAAATTTTTGAACAAGCTACGAAGTCAAGTCTTCTAGTGAATCATTCATTTTCAAACAGAGACATGACTTTAAGTATTAGGGGGTTAGCACAAGATTAAGTATTGTTTTGTTTTCTGAAAAAGAATTTGCCAGTAATAAATTACGACTATAAGTTAAATTAATTAATAGTCAGTAAATGTAACAAATTAAACAGAAGTAACAATTTAAATCATAAGTTAATAATGAAAATTGTTAAAATTAATAAGTATATTTATTAAATAACTTTTTTTTATACTTATACTTAGTCGTATAATAATAAAATACAACAAAGCTTCCAATAAATTTATGAAAATGATATTAAAAAAATATCGTAATGCATTCGTATCGTAATTTGTTATCGTATTTGGCCATTACAATGTATTCATCATTCGTATTGGTATCGTAATAGACGTATTGTTGCATCCCTAGTATTTATATTAGGTTGTAGGTATGTTGTTTGCAATATTTTGCTAGACAACTAAATTGTTAGTACATAAATGGTGCTCAAATTGTAGGAACCAGTCTACCATTGGCAGAAAAAGTATTCTGTTAATTATTATAATTCAGAGGCAACCACAATATATAATAAGAATAAGAATACTTTTATTTTCGCACACATTTCACATTGCTTTGCTTTTTCTGGAGGTGTACTAATATAACATAATGTTGATCATTCCTGGCACAATCATAGCTTTTTTATAGTGATACAACATACAACTGTGATAGTTCTCTGGGTAGAACACCTGCCTGTCATGCAGATTCAGACCTACATCAATGTGGTAGCCATAGTATCATGGTTGGTAATGATGAAAGAAAACATAGTGAGCAAATCCAGAGGGCGAAGTTGGACTTAGTCATGTGACAGTGCAATCATACAAATGGTGTTAGTCCTGCCCCCTATCACTTGAGTACACTGTCCAAGCAAATGTGAGAATTCTGAGCACCAACTAACAATAATGTCAGGTTATGTTCAGTAGTATTAAAATATGTGCCATTCCTTAGGGGATATACAACCCCCTGCAGGCTAAGAAAAGTTAGGTCACATTTAGGTTAGGTTATGTATAAAACGAGCAAGAGAAGCGCAGTGGAGCGAGCACCTTAAATGCATATCTGTATTTGTAATATATGGAAAATGATTTTGTTGAAATAATATTATTCTTATTCAATATTTTCAACATAACAGACAATATTATCCTAGAAACAATATTATTATTTAGAAAAATATGATCATTGAATGTTACGAAGAAAAAAGTTCTTAAAAAAAAAAATTGTCATGAAAAATCTTGGTAGAAACATTATAAAAAAAAATATGAACTCTTACTGTTATGACCTCTATTAATAGTATTCAAAATGTATGTATAAATCAAGTATGACAAATAAAATTATTAAAAGTGATTATTTATTAGGAACACCAATCGTTAGAAGAACAATGAATATGATTTAGAATTTAATTTAATTTTATGTGAGCCAATATGAACCCATAGAAAGTTGTAGGTTATTGTCACCAATTTAAAAAAAAAAACTAAAATTTTAAAACAATTAAATATTAAGGGGGTCCCCTATACAATACACTTGTCTCGTCTTTTTGCTCAATATTAAAAATGGTAACAAGAAGATACTTCATATTTTCACAGAAAATGTATTTGTGTATTACCTTTCAAAATACATGTCAATGATTACATTAATGATGAAGTGGCTTGGTGTCATCAGGGCTCTGTGCAGGATGTTTCCGGGCTAACACCAAAATTGTAATGGACGTAAAAAAGATGTGTGTTGACGAGTTTCTTACGGGTTCTTCTCTCAACAAAACACCTTCCGAATCCGAAGTAAACTTAGTATTAAGTTAAAATTTGACGTTCAAAAAACAAAGATTTATCTTTTTATTTTGAAATAAATGATTATTTTATTTTATTTTAATGACAATAAAATATAAATAAGAGGGGGGTTCCATACAAAAAGCGTAATTTTTAAGCAATTTCGACACGATCTTATTAAACAGGTGGACACTTCAAATTAGTATACCTACAACAAACGTGATTTTCTATTGTAGATCATAGTACGGAACCCCTTGTGCGGGGGGCTGACTCGCACTTGGCCGGGTTTTCTATTTTGCATACAACGTCTGCTCACACACCAAATCGTCCACGAAATCACACATTATCGTTCACACTATTTCTCGCCATGTCGCACAATCTTATATTACATAAATTTCTGAGGGACTTCGTTTCCACTGGATTAACGCTACTTTCATGCTTCTTCAGCTATACCCAATATTCACTACATCAATTATTATTCGATTAACTATTTTGTGGCCTTCTCCAACCTCTTCTCAAGTGTTAAAAGGGTGGTCCCTTATTTATTCTTAGTGTTTGTTAAGTAGTGGCTCTTTGGCGCTCACTTTGCACTCGGTAAACTACAAGTGCTGTGTAGTGGGCTTAGAATAGCATTAACATATTCCTTCTAGTCGGCGTCGTTTACGAAGCTACTAAAAGTATTGATCCTTTTAAGTAATTGTTGAGCAATGTGCCTCAATCACCAACCATTGGTTTATTTTACAATATTTTCTATACTCACAATCTTTCACCCATTACGGATACATACCTGTAAGTATAGGTAAGTATTGTAGATTAACCACTAATATTTCACAAGTATTAGTATAGAAACCGTATGACGTCATAATCCGTGACCAATCAGAACGCGAGGCCGCAGGGGCTTGCCGTGACGTGCGCACGCTCATGTACGCTCCGTGACATTTAAATGACATTGCGCTCTCGCTGCACTAAACTATGTTCGATATATCACGTTTCTGACTATACGTACATACATACATATATTCACGGCTATAAATCCTTTAACGGGGTAGCCAGAGCTATGGAATGGGAAATTCCTCAGCCACACTCACTCCTTAGGAAGTTGATTTGGGAAAATATGGTAATAATAAATGTATTTGGTGACGGGTCTCCACCACCAAATACATTTATTATGACCATACCACACCGCCCAAAAATCACTTAAAAAGCCCCTATACCCTTAGTCGCCTCTTACGATCACCCACGGGTAGAAATGGGGTAGTGTTATTCTAAGCCGACTTATTCTACACGGCAAATGGGTTTCTGTCTATATTTGTTGTATTATCGTTATTTGATATTGAAATAGAATTTGTGGTGTTTTGATGGACTTGGGTTCTAAAGTACAGGAATGAGAATCGTTTTGAAATAAACCTTGGAATCTTGAATTGTACTTTTTTAACATCTTAAGTGTAAGGAATGAAAATATTAAACTTCTTTGTCAGGATTGTGCAAAGTGGCAATCGATAATGTTTGTCTTCCCATTGGCAACATTGTTTGAATGTTAATCACATATTTTATAGAATGGATAATATTGCAATAGCATTGACAATCTGATATTCTAATTATTTATTAATTTAATCACAGGCACAAAATAGTGAAAGGCGTCCAATGCTCAATTACCTCATAAATATTGCTTCATCCCTTACCTCTATTACACCATTGTAAAGAAATTCATTAGTGCTTTATTAAATAGCCATGGAAGCTTCCTCACAATTTTCTTACCGTTACACAAAAAGAAATTATGCTATATTTGGTGGCAGCTATATCGTCAAGTGAAATACTGCAGCGCAAGCACGAGCACTATTTTATCGACACGATAACGATTAGAATGAGATGGCAGTATACGATACTAAGTAAGTGCGTAAGAGATGGCTGCTTTATCCCACGCGATAACTAGTTTAAACACGGCTCGTGCTCGCCCTTCTGTATAGCAAGCACGAGCGCTATTTTATCGACATGATAACGGTTAGAATGAGATGGCAGTATACGATACTAAGTAAGTGCGTAAGAGATGGCTGCTTTATCCCACGCGATAACTAGTTTAAACACGGCTCGTGCTTGCCCTTCTGGTGTGCAACAGACGTTCTCAAGCCAGTCAATCGTGCAACCAACGTGGTGTGATACGAGGAATTTTTTAATCGGTGTAAACAGGTTTTCCGCCTACAAATCATTTCGATCATGATATACTTTAACTTTGCTTATTGGTTGACATACAAGGTACCTTGATGTCTGCCTGCCAAAAGATAACAAACCGTCAACCATAGAGAACATACATACATATACTCACGGCTATATATCACTTAAAGGGGTAGCCAGAGCTGTGGAAAAAAAAAAATTTTCCTCAGCCACTTTTTGAAGTTATGGGGGAAGAGATGGTAATAATATAGCTGTATAGTGTCGGCTTAGAATAGCACTACCCCATTTCTACCCATGGGTGATCGTAAGAGGCGACTAAGGGTTAGGGGCTTTTTGAGTAACTTTTGGGCGATGTGGTTGGAGACCCGTCACCAACCATAGAGAACTTAGCTAAATAGAGAAAAAAAGAAGAATTTCAAAATTCGTAAGTGGTTCAGTGTATTTCCAGCCACTGACTTAAGCGAAGCAAATGTATGAGCAACAAAAGTCACAACATTGAAACAATTGCCGTGTAGTGTCGGCTTAGAATAACACTACCCCATTTCTACTTGTTGGTGATCGTAAGAGGCGACTAAGGGTATAGGGGCTTTTTAAGTGATTTTTGGGCGACGTGGTTGGAGACCCGTCACCAAAAACATTTATTATTACCATCTTTTCCCCAATCAATTTCCAAAAGTGGCTGAGGAATTCCTCATTCCAAAGCTCTGGCTACCCCGTTAAGGGATTTATTGCCGTGAGTATATGTATGTATGTATGAATCAACCAATCAGGATGTTGGGATAACTTATTTTGACCGGAATTTATTCAGCAATTTTTGTAGTGAACTACGTTTAGTGTCCACTCTATTAACAAGTCCTCTATGCCGTCAACACAAGCCAATATAGCAAGAAAGTTATTTCTTCTTAAAACTGTATCTTCTCATTTCGTTACATCGCAGTTAAAGCATTACTAGCATGAACGACCTTTTAACTATATTACGCGTTGTAAAAAAACCACCATCACTTTCGCACTTACATAGTATTGTATACTTTTATCTCTTTCTAATCGCTAGTCTCCTATAACACTCGTTAGTCTCTAGAAAGCGAGTTAAGGTACAAGAGAACGTCATTTAATTAATGCAAAGTAATCGTATTTGGATAAAATTGTTGAAAATACGCTACACCAAAAAATCAATCATGAGATAGGATGCATTTTTTCTTTCCGCTAAATGTTGTAACTATAGTGATTACTTTTTAAAGGAAGAAGTTCTTATTATTATCTTAATCCTTATTTCTTATCTTCATTTTCATTTAAGACTATAACTTCTCTCCCACTGCTCACACTTTTTTATTGCTAATACAGAGTCACCAACTTATATGGAGAATAAAGCACAGGGCCACGTTTGAAAAGCTTTTATCACTCGTGAATCCAGTATAAAGTATTAAATACGGGACGTTTTACTCTTAACTCTTGTAATGTGGACAAACGCATGATATATAGAAGAATGACTAAGGTGAATGAAAATATTTATGGGTTAAAAATTGGCGTTTATTGAGAATGAGCAGAGTTTAACTCTAAATGTTTGTCTTGATAGTTGTAAGTGGACAGGGAGGGATCCCTGTCCCCTAATGATACACAATAATTTCGGCTTTTTTAAACTCTTTGAAGGGTTGCATCAAAACTTAAAAATTCATCGAGCATCTCTGTGTTTCCAAAATGGCGTTGTTTGTTTTCCCTATTTAGCATTTTACAGATAAGTTGGTCAATCTGTATTAGTAGCTATCTCTTGAGCAAATCGTGTACGACACGCCTCTAAGAGCGTTTGCAGTACGTTTAACTTTAACGCACGTTCGATGTCGGTTTGTAGCAATACACACAAATCAGACACAGCTCATCCATTTTGTCTAAAAATACGTGAAGACAGGCATGTTATTAAGCAAGTTGCTGATGAATTTACATTTAAAATAAATAGAATAAGCAGTTTCTAGACGTAACATGAACATAACATAAACATAAACGTTCACGCCGAATATCCCGGAAGGGGTTGGCAGAGGTACTAATACTTCTGAACATCACGTGACTTTGTCACCTGGTGTTCGGAGTACCCACGTTTTGCATGGACAGTGTACTCACGTGATAGGGGGCAGGCCTATCGCCGTTTTGTACGAATACACTGTCACATGACTAAGTACAACTCAGCCATGTGGGTTTCCTCACGATGTTTTCCCTCACCGTTAACAACCATGATAAATTAACCACACATATGTCTTTAGAAAAGACAAATTGGTGTAGGCCCGACCCAGGATTTGAACACTAGTCGTTTGCACGATAACCGAGTGTTCTACCCACTGGGCTATCATGGTTGGTTCTAGACGTCTCTTCTTCTTAACAATATTTTGCAAACCGACACGGTAGAGTAACAAATTAATATACAATATCAGTTTATGATTTATCTGTTAAAGAAACGTGAATGTTGTTCGTATCGAAGTGAAAATGGTGTATTCGTGATGTAAAGCACGTACTCGCCTTATGCCGTAAGTTCAAGTAGAAATCATGCAATCTGTAGCCGTAATGAGCTAGGCATATCAAGCCCCGTTTGTGTCCTAGTTATGGTCTAACATCGTAGGAACACAGAGAATATCTGCAATATTTCTAAAAGAGTATTCAAACTATAGCTAAACCGAAGACTAACTTTTCTGCTCCGATGTTTTGAATGTTAGATTTACATCGCTCTTTATCGAAAAATCTATAAGCTGTATTTGATCATGCTAATACTCATAATTTTAGAAACACCTCGGGCCATCTAGATCTTTCGAAATTTAGTTTATAGTAAAACAATAAAGAGGGGCGGGTATATTCTATACAAATTAAGCAACCTGTTTAAATAATCTCTATTCGCCAAATTTATTATGTCGAAACATAGTATATATGTTTAAATTTATAATTCAAAGGTCACGTTATCAAACGCTGTATTATTGCTTCATATCGTGACGTCACGAAGGCGCGACTGCTGTCGACCAATCAGAAAGCGGGCTTTGAGGGGCTCGTCAGTTTTATCGATTCTTGCGCATACCGCAGCTGGATAACCGGTTGGCTGGTGGAAAATTTGTTTTCTTGATATGGTTTTCCTTGTAGGATTAGTTTGGAAACCGATTTGGTGTACAAATTGCCTTAGGTACTTGAAGTATTCACAATAACGGCGATATTCTGACCCTTGACACGTGAATACTCTGTCCAAGCAAAACGTGGGTACTCTAGATACCATGTGACAAATATGTCACGTAAATTTCAGAAGTAGGTGTCAATTTTGAGTTACAGTGTTCTTGAACTTTCGATTTAATTGAGTTTGAGACAGGGTTATTGAAATTGAAACATTTTGTTTATAAATGCTGCTGTTACTTAATTTTAAAGACCAAAGGTGTTTTATTTATTATACCAAAAAAAAATTTTTACTTACTACTACAAAATTTTAAAGGAAAATGGTGTAATTCTTAACCATTTCTAAAAAGCAATCCTCAGTCGCAGTGCCACATATTAACCAAGACCTTTACAACCGTTCTTGTGTTCAGCCATTATTGCTTTAATAGCATACGCAATATGTTTATTCAAATAAACGACACATATTAAAATGGAATGCGAATATTTTAGCCACGATTTACTCTACATACGCACAAAAGCAAGGTCTTATGATAAAGCTGGTATGATTCAAGGTTAAGGTGAAATTGTGTTCAGACACTCGCATAAAGAGTCACGTGAGAATTGTACAACAAGCCTAACTGGAATCCTTATTTTATTCCATTAGAGTTGAACATTTAGATCTGTATTCTTTGTCGTTGGTTTTATAGAGAATTGGAGAGTCAAGTTTTTTGAAAATCAACACGCTTAGTATTGTCCGTTTTTGTCAATATTCTAGTTCAAACTAAAATACACAAATGCGATTCAATAATCTGAAATACAATCATTTAAAAATTTGGAAAAATAGCTTAACGCTTTATTAAATCACATAGAAAATGTTTTCAAAATCTGTTCCTGAGGAAGAGGGCTGCATTGCTCCAGCCAGCCTTTTAACAACAACCTACATTTTAGTTGAAGGCCCATTTTAATGATCGTGCTGATTCTCTTGGCAAAATATGCGCTAGCATTTGGATCCCTTAAAGTTACGAGTAGGCGCGAAATATTATATAAGGACAAGCACGAGCGCTATTTTATCGACACGATAATGGTTAGAATGAGATGGCAGTATACGATACTAAGTAAGTGCGTAAAAGATGGCTGCTTTATCCCACGCGATAACTAGTTTAAACAAGGCTCGTGCTTGCCCTGCTGAAGAAACTAGTGGTAGAAAATGAGGGTTATCTTCAAACATACATACATATACTAACATCATTCGTTTCTATTGAAGTAGACAGAGACTATTGATCCCGACTATGTACGCCCGGCCTACCTCTTTCTTGAGTTTTATTTATATAGTAACTTAAAACTCTGGATAAAAGTGAATCCCTCTTCGCATTTCGGGCATCAAATGACAAAGTTACAATAACATAAATACATATACTCACGGCCATAAATCCCAAAAAAGGGTAGCCAGACCTTTAGAGCTAGAAACTCATCAGCCACATTTGGTAGTTGATAGGAGACAAGATGGTGGAAATAAAGTTTTGTGGGTGATGGGTTGCCAACAGTATTGCCCAAAACTACTAAAACCCCATACCCTTACACGCCTTACAGTAACAGTTATTGCTTAAAATACGAGTAGTTACCTAATCCTTCAAGCAAACACAGCGTGAAGTTTAGTTTCGCTGTGTTTCTAAAAATTGATAAGTTAATTTTATTACGTATTTGCAACATCAACCTTGAGTTTTGGCCGCCTTCCAAAGTCATTATGTTGCTGATAATAAAATACGCTATCAGTTATGATTGAAACGGCGGAACCGTACAAGTTTGTTTGCTCAGATGTTTACTTGATAAATGATAAACGGGTTTCTTGAAAATATTTTGTGTAGTATAAGAAAATTGATTATCATCTTATCTGTTACTTTTTTAGCAAAACAATTCCAAATTAATCACCCGTCTAACTCGTTAAAGTGTGGACAGAGGTTAGTTTAACAACCGTAATAGCTCAGTGGAAGAACCACTGCTTATCGTGCAGGCGATGCGATTTCAAATCCAGAATCGGGCCTGCACCAAATTGTCTTTTCTAAAGTCATATGTACATACATACATATACATACATACATACATATACTCACGGCTATAAATCCCTTAACGGGGTAGCCAGAGCTTTGGAATGAAAAATTCCTCAGCCACTTTTGGAAGTTGATTGGGGAAAAGATGGTAATAATAAATGTTTTTGGTGACGGGTCCCCAACGACATCGCCCAAAAATCACTTAATAAGCCCCTATACCCTTAGTCGCCTCTTACGATCACCCACGGGTAGAAATGGGGTAGTGTTATTCTAAGCCGACACTACACGGCGACACATACATATACTCACGGAAATTAACCCCAAAAAGGGGTAGCCAAAGCTTCAGAGCTAGAAACTCGTCAGCCACATTTATTAGTTGATAGGGGCAAGATGGTAGCAATAAAGTAATATGTATCGATACTCCATAAAATTCTCTAACGGTGATAGATAACATCGTTGTAATTCCTAAATGGCTAAGTTGTAGTACATAGTCATGAGACAGTGTTTTCGTACAAAACGGCCATAAGCCTTTCCCATTAATGAATGTGAATGCATTGTCCAAGCAAAAAGCTGAAGTATCTTAGATAATATCTTAATTCAAACGTTCACGCCGTATATCGCCGAGGAGGTTTACAGAGGTACATATACTCCTGAATATCACGTGACATTATCACTCCATAAAACATCCAAAAATACCTACAATGTAATATACCGATATCTGGATTTATAACCGAGAGTATGTGTATGTGGTTAAATATTTATTCCATTGTCAATCTTTGAACATTATACTCCTTCCTCATCTAAACGTACCTGAACATTACAAAATCACGTATGTCACATTTTATCAAGATAATTATGGTACAAACGTCATACTTTGCCCCGTTAAAAAAGCCGTTATTTTTTTTTATGAAGCCTTTATTATAGTGTCCAACTGCTGGGCAAAAGCCTCCCCTTTTTGAGTCCACACGTCCCGGCTCTCTGCCACCTCCGGCCACCCCGGCAAGTGTCGAGATCATTACATACATGAATACATAAATATACTCACGGATATGAATCCCTGGAAGGGGAGCCAGAGCTAAGGAATTAGAAATTTTTCAGCCTCTTTTGGAAAGATGAGTGGGAAAAAGATGGTAGAATAAAGGTTGTTGTTGATGGACCTCCAACCGCATCGCCCAAAATGCCCTTAAGAGCCCCAATACCGTTAGCCCCTCTTTACGTACACCCATCGAAAGAAATCGGGTAATGCTATTCTAAGCCGACACTACACAGCATTTACACAATTTGTGTTAAAATATTATGCAATGACCAGAAATCTACCCAAGCAATCTTTTATTCTGGAGTACAACTATTTGTTAGCTCACTGGTAAAAAAAGCTACCAAAAGGGAATAAAGGCAAGGATTTAAATCCTTAGCCAGACCAAATTTCGGAGCCTTTCTTAATGGTTTAATTAGGAAGGCCAACGATGCATAGAAATATCTCGCAGAAATCTGCAATGTTGATTTAATTGAAGCGAAGCTCCATTTATCCCTGACTTTACATGCAACCGTGATAGCCCAGTGGGTAGAATACTCGGTTATCGTGCAAACGACTAGTGTTCAAATCCTGGGTCGGGCCTACACCAATTTGTCTTTTCTAAAGACATATGTGTGGTTAATTTATCATGGTTGTTAACGGTGAGGGAAAACATCGTGAGGAAACCCACATGGCTGAGTTGTACTTAGTCATGTGACAGTGTATTCGTACAAAACGGCGATAGGCCTGCCCCCTATCACGTGAGTACACTGTCCATGCAAAACGTGGGTACTCTGAACACCAGGTGACAAAGTCACGTGATGTTCAGAAGTATTAGTACCTCTGCCAACCCCTTCGGGGATATTCGGCGTGAACGTTTATGTATTATGTTTATGTTTACATTTCGTTTGTCATTCAACTCCTTTTAGATCCTCTAAGCAATATTGATAAAAAAATCCCGAAGGGTCCAGCCTGGACCGTCCAGGATCTTCAGACGGCTACCATGATCATTATTTTATCGTCATGATATTGGTTTGAACGAGATGACAGTAACAATACTAAGTGCGTAAGAGATGGCTATTTTATACCACGTGATATCTAGTTAAAAGGCCGCTCGTAGAGAGATAACTTCAGAAAAGTAAACATTTTGAGTATTAAGCACACTTCAAAGTTACGGGTGTTACTAACACAGTTTTTCCTCACCATTATAAACCTCGATAAATTAACCACGGATATAATTTAAAAAAAGAAACATTGATGTAGCCCCAACTCTGGATTTGAACTCACGCCTCCTGCTTAAGAAGCGGTGGTGTTTCCATTGAGCTATCAAGCTTGTTAAGATATGCAATATACATACATACATACATATACTCACGGCTATATATCCCGTAACGGGGTAGCAAGAGCTCTGGAATGAAAAATTCCTCAACCACTTTTTGAAGTTGATTGGGAAAATATGGTAATAATAAATGTTTTTGGTGACGGGTCTCCAACCACATCGCCCAAAAATCACTTAAAAAGCCCCTATACCCTTAGTCGTCTCTTACGATCACCCACGGGTAGAAATGGGGTAGTGTTATTCTAAGCCGACACTACACGGCACTATGCAATATATATCAAGCAATCATTACCGTCATTACTTCGTCGTCATTGCAGACTCTCGCACGTTGATCATTTTTATGTCCGTTCGCAGGTGTTGAACAAACGAATGAGTAAAGACCTTTGTACATTGCTCTTCTCTGATTGCGCACTGTATATACTCAATTCTTTAATTGCGGACATAGATCAATGATCATATTAAATCTTAAGTTAATACGTATTTATGGTTGTTCGGTATAAAATTTTGACCGTCATCGGGGAACCGTTCATCTCGAGCTCATCAAGTTAGAATTCTTATCAACTAGATACCTACCACGACGGTTTACATCTAAATGACTGATCGTATCTATTATAGACTAGTTTATTCTAGGTTTGATCAATAGCGGCAACACTAATTTTGGATTACTTTGACCTAAAGACAATTTCGCTCTCTAATACTCATAATTAGGATAAAAACGTGAGAACTTAAGTCAATCTTACTTCGAAAGTAAACTTCTGAAAAAGTATATATTTTAAATACATAACCAACAAGTCTTTAATGCACAATACATATATACAATACATTTCATTTAAAAATAATTCTATCCAATTTCGACCTCCTTATAATAAAGAATTAATAATATAGTGTGTCGAAATTTATTTGAATATGTCACACTTTTATTGAAGTATTCACATCTGAAAGAATAAGGATAATGTTCTCATTAATTATATTCTGATAACTCAACAATCAAATCCTTATCAAGTTTATTTTATACGACTTCTTAGTCAGCATACCTTCACCAACGCTTGACTAAGCCAGACACAATTACGTCATTCAGATAAAAAAAGATTAGCTGTCAAAAACCTCTGCAAATCTTCGCTGACAGATTCACAATATGTAATTGGTTGTGTACAAGTGCTCTAACATCGTACGATGTGGAAAATTATCTCCGACAATTTCAATCAGTTGTTTTCGAACCGTGAAGGCGGACGGACGTCTTCTGGCTAAGCCAAACGTCGCGATATTTACATCGATATTATTCGCAGTTGTGATCTTTTAACTGTAGTGTTGTGCCATATCTTGGTGTCTGCTTACATCTTCGGTAAGTTGACATTATTCACGGTTAATATCGAATCGTATTCGAGTGACAACTCTGATTTTAAATATAATTTTGGCACGCTCAACCATGCTTGTGAATATGTAGTGACTTTGAACTCTATTTTTTGTCGTTTTCAATTGTTATGTAAGTTTTTGTCTGAGTTTCGTATTATCTGAATATTACATACTGGTTTAAAGCTTATTTGTGATAAGTAATTGCTAATTTCGATGTATGACTCAAGGTTTCCGTATCAATCTTTTGATTACAAGAAAATGGGAAAATTTTTGCTTGTAGCGACAACTTATTACATTTTTAGCACAAAATAGTTGTAAAGTCGACAAAACTTATTTTGATAAATGATTTGTAGGTTTTTAGGTAATAAAATTTGGCATAACTTTGTTTTGCCTAAAACTTTTGATCATGTTACATAATAGGCAAAACTTAATTCTTTACAACATATGTAATATACATACAGAAAAAAACGCACCTATTAGTTGGTAGATAACATCTTTCACTCTTTTACCTTTGTAGGTGGTATACATCAAACATGACTTTATCATGAACAGCTTGTAACATAGTAAAGTACATGAAAGAGAGGCCTTTATCGGGATTTGAATCCGATTCTTTTTGATACAAGGCCAAGCTCCACAACCCTTGTAATAAGGCTGTAAAGTAACTTTAATTATTATTGCGTCAGCCTCTCTTAATTAATTTTTTAATTTGCTTTAAATTTACCTCTTTACAAAAGCGGAATAAAATAATTGATTGCCCATCTACATACGTATGTATGAAAAATCTTCATTTAGTGTATTACTTTCTTTATCTTGAAAATTTATATAGGCCATTCACGTGCGTGATTGCGTTGCGGCAAGATTGATTTGATAGCTACACAATTATTGTTTTGTTTTATGTAGCACCCAAAGATATTTCAAAAGTATGGAAATAGAAGAATGATGTATGAAAGCATTAAAAACTCTTTTGAAAATTAAATCATTTCTTGATTTTATTACGATGATACTACTCTAGGATTTTCAAATTTTTTATTTATTTCATAAGTGAGCAGAGGAACGTATTTTAAAAGTCATGCCCGTAGATGACCTTCATAAGTTTACACATTCATCCATCAATGTCTCTTGCCTCTTCTTAGCAACATGATGATTATAAATATGAAAAAAAGTACATACATACATATAATCACGGCTATAAATCCCAAAAAGGCGAAGCCAAAGCTTTGGAGCTCGAAAGTCCTCAACCACATTTGGAAGTTTCTAGGGGATAAGATGGTAGTCCTTTATTTCTTCCATCTTATCCCCCCTATCAACTTCCAAATGTGGCTGAGGAGTTTCTAGCTCTGAAGCTCTGGCTACCCCTTATTGGGATTTATGTCCGTGATTATATGTATGTAAAATTATATGTAATAAATGAAATAATAGTAGTATAAAATACTTTTTATGGCAAAGTTCAAGGATTAATACGTTATATTTTATTACTTAAGTAAATGTCACCTGATTTAATGTCGTGGTTTTTTGTCTAATCGTTAAAGATAAGTGTTGTAAAGATAATAAAAGAGGAAAAGAGTCCGACTGTATTTAAAATGATAATAGATTTAAAATGCATGTCAAGTCCGTTAAGTTATTGTTTTTTTTAATACATATACAAATAAATAAATGTGAACACGTTCTATACGTCGTTTTTAAAACAAAACATTTAGCACGGTACTTGGAAAGCCATCTTTCGCATTAGTTTCAGTATAAATAATATATTTAAATATGTGTGAACATGATTTTAGCTATGCAAATAAATAATATCTCGAACTTACTTTCTGTGAAAGAATCATATAACATCTTCTTCTTCTTCCAATGCTTTCGAAGTTTCGACAACTGGAGGTTGGCAGTCAGCTCCGAGTATCCCTTTTGATCTTGGGCGGAGCAGGTCTTCGACGCAGGCTATGCTGGTCCATTTCCGGATATTTGAGAGCTAGAGCTTTCCTCTTCTGACGCTTCGTTTTCCTTCAATCTTTCCCACCATGAAACTCTGAAGCAGTTTGCGTTGATCGTGGCGGAGCACATGACCCCAATAAGCAATATCTCTTCTTTTGATGGTGGTCAAGAGTTCTTGAGTTTTTCCGGCTTGTCTCAGAACTTCCATATTTGGTAATCCTCTGGATCCGGCTAATTCAATATAACCAGAGTATGGCAACTACCCTTTAGGTTTTGGATGATTTAAGAACCTTTCACGGACCATCAGAAAATCAAAATCTTCTTCAATACATTTTTTACATATGCTCAAACCTTCGATCATATATACCAAAGATGCCGCACTCCATACAAATTCAACGCACAAAAGTGGACCACGAGAATGACAAGACTGTTTGACAATTAAATATTAATTTTTCTACAATTATCGACCTTACCACATTTTCTTAAGACCTATTATTAATTGCAAGATCTAGCACGCGACTGTCAGTGAAACAGTGCTTACCATATAAATAAGCACAGTTTCACCGGGCCGTTTTTCGTGCTTTGTTGGTGTATCTTTGGTATATATGATCGAAGGCTCAAACATTAAAATTCGATATCAGTTGAAAAGCCTACTGGTTAGCTGTTAGTAAATGTGTTGTTATTTCTTATCATTAGATTTTGTGCCTGCGCTGACTAGAGAATGCTTGTGTATTTTCTAGGATTCTTCAGGAGAAAGAGACACCTGTGATCATTTACTTCATAGATATTGAATGAGCCAGTAGATGATGATGTAATATAAATTCCATTGCTGAAGTAGGACTTGATAGTATCAGATCTACCATCTTTTCCAACATGATGCGTATAATGCAGTGGGTCTACTCTGCCAAATGGACAATGATATTTTAGTATCGTTATCGCTTTGAAGAGTGGACCTTCTGGAATAAAGGATACCCCAAAGATAACCTAACAAAATATATCAGCTGGGAACCTTGCCATGATTTGAGGCTGGCCACTTAAACTATTAATCTATGACTCTCGGTGGCATTTTAGCTTTGTTATGGCATGTACGTAGAAGGTCGAAATGTAATACCAAACTCAAGGGTCCGTTCTGTGTTGCTGTTAATAAAGTTTTCGGCACTCTTAAAGAGAAGTTCCTCAGACAATTGTCGTCTTTCACGGTATTAACAGTTTGTGGACACGTAGAAAACACATTTACAATGAAATAACTCGCGTTTACTGCACAGGAGGTTGCATCAATAGAGCATTTACAAAGAACGATGCGTGCATTTTCCAATCAGAGCATAATGCCATTAAAATCGACTGTAGTGGTTCCCAACTCGGTGACGCTAACAAGAAAATTAGTTTGAATTAGAGCCATTTGTCATGTCGAGGTTTAGGGATGGCTTGTGTTGCAGTTCTGTGTGTGTGTAAAAAATATGTATCATATGGACTGATATAGGTAGTATTTGACTAGGATACTGCCTACGGTATGAGGTGTCGACTTTGGACTTAATCGACGTTTTGGAGTTTTTGAATTATGAAGCTAATAAGAATGTGAGAGACCACTGAACAGTAAAATGTATTCATTCCGTGCCATCAAAATCATATACATGTTCTAAAACTAGGAAACCTTCTTCATTTCTGTCTTTAGCCATCCATCAAAAAGTGGTATATCAAAGTGTCTCAGTTTCGTAACCTCTGATTGCTTCTTCATTGTTGGTTCAACATCTATATCAAAAACAAATCATGTGCCAGCCCTAACCAAACACCATTGTAACCCCACCGTCATAAAAAGAACACAATACAATACATCTTAAAGATGGTTAACAGCATCTGGAAATAGCCGGATAATCTGGACGTGTCAAATTGGAGGTGAGGTCTGTGTTACTGCCGTTTCAAGATCAAGGTTGTAGCGAAACGGTGACATTTTAAATTATTGATTTATTACTCTGCTGGGAATTGTGCTCATAATCTGTTTTGGTTTGGTGGAGCTGTGACTTGGAGAATGCGCTTGGGCAGAAAGTTGGATTTTGCTGTAAAAGTAACTGAAGAGATATAGAAACTTTTTTGTTCTTATAGCAAAAAAAGGAACTTGACTTTCAAAATGTAATACAACTTGAGGCATTCGTCAAAGACCTGTAGGGGAAAAAAATATGCTGATTTAGCTAAAAACAAGCGGGATTCCTCTAACGCATTTTGGGTTCTCATCCATAGATCTCTCATCTCGCTTTAAGAGATACTTAAATTATTCCTGATTGACTTGGCCTAGTTATTACCATTAGACAACACTAGGTTGTAGTGTTTTTTTGCAACAAACAGCGAATATTTTAAGTTTGTCTTATTTCTGGATTTTATTTCTTATTCTAATTTGGTCAAAATTGTTATAAGAAATTCACCATGGTTGAAGTATTCTCTGAATACGTAGAACCTGCTCGTTAGTCGCTCACCGCGAAGCTAGTAGATTATAAACATACAAGTATAAGCTTTGTGATTAATAAGGCTACCTAAAGAACCCTATCGCTTATGTACAAAGTAAAATAAATAAATACTTAACATTACAAATACTACATTTAGATCCGACCAGGTGCGCAGACGCAAGTGCCATTCAAATTAGTAATACGGTCACACGAAAATACTTCGGCTACGGCTATATGTTTATTGCCAAATTGTTCTATTCTTGACGACCTTCTTTCGTCTTCATTCACAACATAACCACACCCATTGTCCCATGACAAATGACGTCCATCGATATGTATGTAGAAAGAAATGTCTTTCCTGTGCCATGAAAAACGCCCATCTTTGGCGCGTTCATGGCTAGAGTTTGCAGTTACAACGTATGTTTTTCTGTGTATACGTAAACAAATGATTCAGCAGTTGTTTAAAGATTCGAAAAAATATGTAGAGATCGTTGTAGTAATCAGGTGATCAGTGGTGATCTCACTTTAAAGGATGTTGCAATTTTTAACGTTTCAATAAATTCTCGGTAAAAATACTTTGTAATCAATAAAATGTTTGATAGTTTTACCAAAGGTTCAATAGACATAAAAATTAAATAGTATTCATCTATTTCCTGGCTTGAATTTGTCTAGTATCAAATGCTCGTGTGTCCTGAGAAGCTAAGCATCGCTGATGGTTTTGGTATTTTTTTTAAGTTATGTTAACTGTCCTGAACTTAACTATAGATTCTTTTAAATCTGTTACTTTATTCAATCACGTCTTATAACAACAAAGTATTCAATCATAACTGCAACGTTTGCGTCACGAAAATGATCTAAAGGCCAAATTGCGATACGCGGAGGCACTTTTACTTTTACTCGCGAACTAGTCTAGTTTCAGTGGACGGCCGACGAGTTATTGTTTTAATAACCCTGACTTGAAGATACTTGGATATATCACTTATGTTTATGCGAAGAAAGATATTTTTGCACTTCATTTTCACCTAATTGGCCTAGACCTTGTTTTCAAAACATACCCTTTTTATATTTTAAATTGATAAAAGACATCAAACTAAACAACTTTGCTTATGGAATGCTTATCTAAAATATTGTAATTTTCAAAATAATTAATACATAAAAAGTGTCGTACCTAAATCAAACTGAGAAAGTACACTGAGGTTCTTAGCCTCAGCTGAAATAAAAAAAAAAACATCTTGTGATTTGGCCATATGTTTTTTATTTTTATTTTAGCTTAGGCTAAGAAAATCACCATACTTTCTCAGTTTGATCTAGGCAGTGACACTTTTTGATTATTCATTACTAGTGGATCGGGCCCAGCTTCGCACGGGTAGCGTAGTTTTAAAAATATCTGAGGTTTCTTCAATCACTGCTCAACCTTTGTGAAATTTAGTGCAATTTATAGCATTCTTGAATAGTGTAGCTTGATTGTGAAAGCGCTTTAATGAACGGTTCAGTATCTCCGAAAATAAAACCATGCAAACAAACAATCAGAGTTACAAACTTTGCATACATACAGGGAGTATATGTATACTCCCGGCTATCTTTTGCGCGCGGAACCATTACTAAAAAATTATCCTTATAGCATTCACGTGCGACGACAGGGCGCGATAGCTTATTTCATGTATAAGTTAGGTTATTCTATACCGATTTCTATGATTCTTTTTTTATTGAATAGGTAATAATGTAAACTTTTTTAAATGAGAGATAAATGAGAGAAGTATAAATGTAAAAGTAAACAAATATAATCAGAATGCTCCGAACTGCTAAGCTATCAGGAATTACACGTGTTATTATGAGTCAACCATAAAAGATAGACATATGCTGCAGAAGGATATTTTTTTGAAAATTTTATGTAAAATATTTCCGTCATACATGATTTCTATGTAACTATAACCACTAAGGCTGCACACGCGACGAAAGCTTAAAAAATGGAGTAACTTCCCCCGTTTTCCCAAATTTTCCCAAAATTCCCCTTCACTACTCTGCTGAAAAGTACACTATAACCTGCCCAGGAGTATGAAGAATAATTCTACCAAGTTTCGTTAAAATCCGTCGAGTAGTTTTTGTTTCCATAAGGAACATACAAACCGACAGACAGACAGACAGACAGACAGACAGACAGACAGACGGACAGACAGACAGACAGACAGACAAAAATTTTACTGATTGCATTTTTGGCATCAGTATCGATCACTAATCACCCCCTGTTAGTTATTTTGAAAATATATTTAATGTACAGAATTGACCTCTCTACAGATTTATTATAAGTATAGATTTTGAAAATTACAATATTTTAGATATGCATTCCATAGGCCAAGTTGTTTAGTTTTATGTCCTTAATCGATTTAAAGTATATAAAGGGTATGTTTTAAAAGCGAGGTCTAGGCCAATTCAAGATCATCATCATCATCATCATCAGCCCACACTCGTCCACTGCTGGACATAGGCATCTCCCATGGCGCGCCACCTCTTCCTATCCTCGGCCAGCCTCATCCAACCACTCCCGGCCACCTGCTTTAGGTCGTCGGTCCAGCGGGCTGGAGGGCGCCCCACACTAAATAGAATTCAAGATATATCGTCAAATATATTGATTAACACATGTATATCAAAACTTTCGTTTATTACTGATGTGTTACATCACAGTGTGTAACACTGATAGTTTTTGGCAAGCCAAGCATTATCGATGAAAACTGGTGGTCCAATAATTGTACCTTAAGTAGTCCTTTAAATTAGACATAGCTAATGGCTTAGATTAAATATAAATCAGAGAAGCGCGAGCCAGACTCACTTGTTATGGGTTTTGTAGTAACAAACAGACATAAGATTGTTTTTGATTGAAGATTGGATTGTTGTATTGTTTGTGTAGATTAACGCATAGTTATCAGTTTCACCATGTTGTTGGACATCTATCTCACATGACTATAATTTATTGACCTCTCCATTCGAAGGTTGTCTGGAAAAGATCGCTTTTAGTGATAAGACCGCCAATTGTACTTTTGTTATTTATGTGTATTTGTAAATGTTTCTCCATATTTGATGTGCAATAAAGAGTTTTTCTATTCTATTATATTCTATAAGAGAAGGAATTAAATTTATATTAGGAATTGCAATAGCAAGTGTTATTTATATGAAGAAATTAAAATTCTTCTTAGCTTTGCTGTAATTGATAAAGAACTCTTCCTTAAGAACAGCGGATGTTTTCTTATTTATACCAATTTTAGCTAAAAGTTTTTCCTAAAATATACAGAATATATTTTGTTCAGATTTTTCATATTCTGATTTTATTAACTGTAAAAGGTGGAACGCAAATTTCTATCTTTAAAACAATTAATTTGAATTACAAATGATTTGAGTAATATTCAATTTCATAATAACATAATAACATAAACGTTCACGCCGAATATCCCCGAAGGGATCTTGAAGAGAAAGAAGACTTTGTCACCTGGTGTTCAGAGTACCCACGTTTTGCATGGACAGTGTACTCACGTGATAGGGGGCAGGCCTATTATTCTCTATTAGTCAATTTCATCTTAAAATATTTTTACTAATTGTAATTTATGTATGCGTTTTTCATTCAATTTATATATTTGTGTTTAAAATGAAAAGCTACAAAACAACCACAGAAAGTTTAAATTTCAACTGCCTTGTATCAAAAGGTTCTAATTTCAGTAGTTTAAGGAGAGGTGAACATCCACGGGAAATCTATTGGGTTTCGTATTTTCCGTTCGGCTCCGAAGCCTTAGAAAATAATGTCTCTATATATAAGCCAAGCTAGTGTATCTCTAGTTTAGAATCTATATTTAAACAGGTGACTTGACGATGTCCGTGGGCGAGTGGATAGGTGATTAGCTTCTCGGTCTGGAGGTTGCGGGTTCGATCCCCGCTGAGAGCAACATTTATGTGATGAGCATTAATTATTGTTTCTTAGTCTTGGTTGTTATTTTATGTGTATTACTAGCGACCCGCCCCGGCTTCGCACGGGTGCAATGCAAAATATACCTACTACAGAATGTCCTTATACACAACATTCACAGCTTTTTTGTCATTAGCCAATACAAACATGTTTAATTCTTGATATTTTCCTCGCTAGAGAGCTCCGATAAACGCGTGCGATCGCTGCAAATCATAAAGTGCTATAAGGCGAAGCGCTTTTTTTTTTTTTACCGGAGGGGAAATCCTCATGGATCCGGTATGTCGGACTTTTACCGACTAAAACCCCTCCGGCTCGGTGCTGCTGGCCCTGCGGCCTATGCGGCGTCACCTTGATGTGTTGTGCCGGGCGGTGAAAAGGAGTGTACCTAAGCTAAGTCGGATAGGTGTACCTAAGCTAAGTCGGATAGGAAAGGCGAAGCGCGGCCATCGACGCGCTATTTATAGGCACGCGCCGCCCGGCGCAAACAACTACGACCCTGCATTTTAAATTTGTAATATCTTCGGTAATATTCACTTAAATTACATGCTGTAAAAAGCATATTGATCTATAATAAATGCACAATTTATTTAAGGTACTTAATTGGATAAGGATTAATGCTGTATTGTTTAAAATCACTTCGTAAATTACCATTTTTTAGTAAAGAATAAAAATGGTTATGCTGGGTTATCCCTAAGAGATAGACATATACCATCGCGGACTTTTTTGTTGAACTTTTTAAGGTGAACAATACTGTAGTACATTATTTTGGTCTATCTCGTAGGGTTCAGCCAGCGTTTGCAATATAAGCGCAAAAAAACGTGCTTATTTACGACATCACATTAGAAACCTTTAAATTTATCAGTGTTTCTCTACTATATTATGCATTTATTATACATACAAACCTTCCTTAAGAATCACTCTATCTATTAAAAAAAACCGCATCAAAATCCGTTGCGTAGTTTTAAAGATCTAAGCATACATACGGACATACAGCGAAAGCGACTTTGTTTTATACTATGTATTGATATAATATTAAATACATATATCGTTGAGTGTCCTCTTGTACAAGTTTAACTCAGTTTGGGGCTAACTTGATCCGTGCCTAATATGTCCGTGCATTTATTTATTTACTTACGATTTATGCTATTATAGCTTTTTTAAGCAACCATTCTTTATTTTAACAATTAACCACTCTACTACCAAGATAAGCTGAGTTTTTTTTTATTTTGAAGTTCTGGCTACCCCGTTTTCGGGATTTATTGCCGTGAATACTTGTGCAAGTTTCTTGAACTACTTGAAAGTTTTTTTTTGGGTCAAGATTATAAATACTTAATGTGAATTCAAGTTCAATTTCATATAAAAAGTGTAACCATTTGACCATAGCAACTAAAACGTATGTCTTATCTTTTGAACAAACGTTATTTGATCTGATATTATGGGCTAATAAAACTTACACTACTGAATTCCATACCCCATAATTTCTGCACTGTTTGAGTTTTACGCGATTTATATGCAATCTCTTTAGATCTCTACCACGATCGGTCCTGGGCTGCCCTCATCCATAAGGTTCCCACGACCGACACTAAGTCGTTGGTCCTTCCTTGTGGGAAGCCTATGGAAATTTTGGGTTTTCATCTTATAAAACAACTAGCGATTCAATGTTAAAAAACAGTAGGGTGTTGTTAGTGCGGCTGAGTATGCAGAGATATAGATTCAATATTATTTTGAAACGAATCTTTGAAGAGTATTATATTATTTTCCATTGAACATCATTGTTTAAAGAAGACACGTGTAGGTCGTACGTGCTAATTTGCTAAAAATAAATTATAAAGTGTTTGTTAAATTATTTAACAATTTTGCATGACAACAAAAGTTTCTATAAATATTTTCAATGCTTCTTAAAATAAACGCTGTGTCTGACGCAATTTGATACTTCAACACTTATTACTACTCACTACCTACTTCATATGCCTAATCAGATAATTGATTTGTAGTTTAGACCTAAAATGGATCCTTCACTACCATAGTTCTTTATAGTGTGTTTTAAAAGTTTACTACAATCTCTTCACCTTTAAAAGGCATGTACCTTCATCGTAAGCATCATTATCATCCCATAACCGTATGGTATATTTCAATACCGCAATTATCTGCTGCCCCAGACTAACGACCGCTACCGCTCCACTAATAAATTAGTGCATGCAACTAATCCGTATTTACCTATTGACCTTGCAAGGAATTCTTTAAAAAAATCTTATACTTTCACCTTAGAAACCAACATTTCTTATGATTAAAGCAATTAAAGGTCTAATGAAATATAAAACGCAACGTTGTGACGTCACACCTGGGGGTGTGGTGATTGGCATGTGTTGGACGGCGGCCATGACAGTGCACGTGAGCGCGGGAAACTAACGACGCCATCTTGTATTTCCTATTATGCGATTGCATGAATTGCTTGTGATTATGATTTATTGAGTGCAATTTTTCATTCTTCGTGTCATTTTCATTTGTGTGACTACTTTTCGAGATATCGAGCGTATAATCTTGAATTGGTAGTACCTAGACATAATGGATCTTGCCGGCTTGATTGAAGTGGAATCTATAATAATTATACCAGTACAATTATTGTACAAGTGATTTTATTGTATTGACGATCTAGGCGAATTGGCAGTATGTCAAAGCATACTGCTACATTATTATGTAATTTATGTATGGCATATTTTAGTTGCAAATAATCGTATAGGTTACAAGAAGTGGAACTTCTTTGGGAATCTAAAACTACTCGTTCAGTTTTTAACCGACTTAAAAAAAAAGGAGTGTTCTCAATTCGACCGTATATTACATTTTTTAATGTTGGTTCGCCGATTACTTCGCTATTTATGAACCGATGAACCGACTCACAAATTAATTTAAGAGAATTTTAAGATTTAGGTAGGTTGAACTGACGCGTGTGGAATAAAGAAATTCCTAAGGTGTTAATCACAGTACTCATATATAATTTAAAAACTTATTTCTTACTTTTTAGTACTTGATTGTTTATTTTCAGTTCGTTTTTCAACTATGAAGTCGGTTTTCTTTTTGTTAAAAAATATTTAATAGCCAAACAAATGTTAGGTGTGATAATAAGTTCACATAGTGGAATTCTTGTAAAAGATTTTCAATCAATTACTCCACAATCCCAAAAGTTTCTAAGACGTTTTTTTTTGTATATTGGAGGGGAAATCCTCATAGGATCCCCCGCCACTCGAGAGAGCGACGGGGGTATGTCGGACTTTTACCGACTAAAACCCCCCGATTCGGTGCTGCTGGCCCTGCGGCCTATGCGGCGTCACCTGGACTGATGTGCCGGGCGGCTGAAAGCCGCCCTGGCGCGGCAAAGGAGTGTGCCTAAGCTAAGTCGGATAGGAGCTAAGTCGGATAGGGCGATACTCTAAGACTCTCTTCTAAGACGATACTCAACACGGAAAGAAAGGTGTCAGTTGCATATTGCCAGTTCGTTTCAAGTAATATACATAAGTTCCTTAAGGGGAGGCACTAGGTAGATCCTTTCCCACATTCACTTTTATTCTTTATACATCATAATTCAGGCGACATATAGTAAAAAAATATGTTGATCTCGTATGTCCAGTGGAAAATCACCACGTTAGCGCAGCGTGCTCGCACAATAGGTTGTTTGTGTTGTGATTTATACCAGCGACCACTTCCTATGTTGCTGTGCAAAGATCGTCCTCACTTGGCCTCATTCTGGACACATTTTGTCCTTCGACAGAATTGGAATATTAGATCTAATGCTGCTACCATGTTCGTCTTTAGCTGGTTTTTGATTTATATAGGTTATCCCTTAGAATTAACTAAGCTATAGCTTAGTATAAAAGAGGCTTTGAAAAAAACGTTTCGTTTTTTTTAAATGTACACCAAAATGTTGTTTCTATATAATACATAATTATAATGTAGTACTGTTCAATAACCTTCCAATTTTATTAGAATTTCTGAACCATGCTTTTCTCAACCGCTAACAACTTTTTATAAATTACAGATATGGTTATAATAGGATTTAAATAGACTAAAAGTGTAGACACCTGCATATATATTTTGCCAAAAAAATTACAGTGAAATGAGTGATCGTCTCAAAGAGCGTGCAAAAATTGAGCACTACTAATGATTTGCGCAAACGCAGCTGTGACCCACAACTGGCTATATCCGGTGCTGGACAATTCGACAATTCTGTCACCTTGCAACATTGTTACATCATAAATGTAACAAACAAACTTACAAGTAATACGTTGAATGGCGTATGTAGGGTTTGTAAAACAAGTTTGAGCTTAGTAGGCAATTATTACGAACCAGAAATCAGAATACGCTTAGAATGCAAATAAGATAAAATATTTCACAGTTGTGCCGCCGTGCAGCGTTAGCCTAATGAAACTATTTAATGAGCCTGATGAAACGTTTGAGTTGAGAGTGTGCCTTTAGTAAGCGTAGTACGAGATGCTACATGTTGATCAAAGTTTCCGGGTGCGATTCCAACAGAAATACGCCAGGTTAATGTTATTTTAAAAAACCATTAAAATTGATTCATTTACCTCGTCTCGCTTAGCATCGTGATGAAGCAAGTTACATCAAGCTATTCTAATAATTCTTTAAACACATGTTATCCTCGCTCATACATTCTTTTGGAATCGCACCCTTCAAGTCTTAGAATTCCGTCACATATTTTTGACTCAACGAATTTGGTACACTTAGTAAAAATTCCTTGAGTTTTAATGCTATTGTTCCGGCAATAAGATGAGCTTAGGTCATTGATCAAGAGCGGAATCTTTTTATTACTACATACAATTGATATTTCTGGTTATAAAAGCTGGCTATATTGAGCAAGACCTCGTTTAAACTTCCAGAAGGTACGAACATCCGTATTGGCTATTTTTAGCTGGTTCCTGTAGGAATCCCGTCAAGGTTAGGTTTTATAATACCGAGGTTGGCCTGTAATCATTCAATTCCTGCATTCAATTGTCAATTTTGTTTTCGCCTGCGGTTTACTGGTGTTTTGAATTTTGGTTGTAAGCCTCACGTCTATGATTTTGAGAATACTTGTCATAGAAACCATTGTGAGGTATCCCGAATAATGGTAGAGTTTTTGCGTAATTGCTCACGTCGTCGGTAATCTATATAATCTATTTTTATGTAAATAAATTCTGATCTACTGAATATCCCGTAGGTATTCTTTGCGGAAATTTCCACATGACTTTGACTAGCGTGTTTAAATTTATCCTCCAAAAAAGTAAGATAAATTAGTAGAATATCGGATATATTGCTATTTTTTTGTATGTAAGTTTATCTTCAATCTATTTACGCTAGGTAGTTTCACTGCATCCTTACCTCTTCCAAAAACTAACTTTGATCAAGATACTATAGTAAATAATGAAACAGCTGAATTTTTTTATTTCATTATTGTTTTAAACTTTGCCACCAATTAAATACAAACTGTTTCGATCGCTAATTATGCTGATAATCTTTGCACTCTTGATAACAGAAAGGTGCGGCTATATTAATTACGATACAATGTTATTGCTCTGTTATCTAACAGTTGAAAGGTTGTTTAAACTGTGATAACCTTTATAACTAAATATTTACGATAGTAATTAATGGAACTTAACTTTATGGCTTCCGCTCTGTGTCGATGTAGAAAAGCACTTCCTTGTGATTTCCCGTGGGACTACGAAGGCTTTCTTCAGATTTAAGTGTACCACCTTCATACAACCTTGTACTGATTTTCATCATACTACTTCCAAAAGGAGTCGAAAAACCGTGGATTTCGAAGCGCGTATTACTGTATTAATGAATTATAAATACCTTATGGGGTTTGTAATTCTGAAACTCTGGCCTTTTTGGGATTCATAGTTGTGAGACCTGTGAGTATATGTTTGTATGTATACATACATACATATGCTCACGGCCATAAATCCTAAAAAGGGGTAGCCAGAGCATTAGAGCTACAAACTTCTCAGCCACTTTCGGAAGTTGATAGGGGACAAGATGGTGGAAATAAATTTGCAATCTATTCTAACATTAAATTTAAAAAAAAATATATTCATTCCCTTTTTTTCATTGATCTAAAAAACCAAGTACAAAATTAGGAAAGTAACAATACAACAATATTGATGACATATGTTTCTTTTGCACTCTACTTGATGTAGATACTGTATGGTCGTTAATACATAGTTAAATATTTTATCTTAGACCTATGATTGTAGACACAAGAACAAAAAATACATTAAAAAATTAAACACTAAAAATTTAAATATAAATCAGACAACAAGACACAAAAAAGGAGACAAAAAACTCAAAAAAAATATTTCATTATCAATTTATTTTGCCTTCGTATTCAGCCGTGCAACACTCATTAATGCTATCATTAAATATATCTAAAAGAGATCGAACTGAGTTGGTTGACGAACACATGCGATAAATAGGGGAATGAGTTCCTAGGTTGGTTCTTACTGACGGAAGACGGAAGATGTTCCTTTTATTTATTATATTATTTTTAAGATTTTAATTTAAAAATCCCTTCAAAATAACGTTATTAGTAAACTTTGTCTAAATTCCCAACCCACGTGTAAAAACCCGAAACATTTAACTGCGCCACAGACCTCGTTCCCACTTCCTCTGCCTACACTTTTGAAGATCAAGGTCACTTATTAGCTCCCCCATTCAAATGCGCAAATCTATCGTCCTGTGTGCTAAATTTAATATGGATTGGCCAATTGGCTTGTTTGTTGACAGTGCGTGATTAATGTGGGGTACTGCTTGTCACGTTGGCCTGTCATGTGTGTAACTTCAAGGTGAAACGACGGAAACGTTGTGGCACTGGCCTGGCACTCAACTTTGGTTGTTTATGGTATATATACCTATCCAAGTAGACATCAGGAGTCATTAGCCCAAGTTTTGGTTCATTTGAATGTTAAAGACAAAATTCATTAAAACAGTTATGGAATTCGGTATGCAAAGTTTTTTTTTGGTATTTATTAAATATTTTTATTCGATAGTAAACACGAAAATAAAACACTAACTTGAATATTTTCCATTTAAAATGAGTAATTGTAAAGTTATGATTTTTTAAAGATTGTTCAAATTTTGTACTTAATGACGTCATCGATTGATAAAATCACGTAGCGACATGCAAATGAAGCGAAATGTTTTATAAAAATGTTGCTAATTGCAAAACATATCAAGAATTTGTGATGTCAAATGAAATTATTACGATATTATACTAAACAAACCTATGATTTTCGATATTTTATTGTTAAACTGCAAAACCGTATGTCTTTGAAACAACATCGAAGGTCAACGCTGTTACAGTTTTACGATAAAATAACAGCCATCTTAGCTTCAATTGATATAATTTCAAGAAAATATTGTTTATAACCATAATAACTCGAAATGGTTTTGTAATCAGCATCACTTTAGTAAAACTTTGCATACCGAATTAAGAATGTAATTTGTAGTTGAATCGAGGAAAAATCTTATGGGATGCTTAGATTCATATACCTTATGGGATGTTTATTGTTCCGAAAAACTACTAAAACATTCTAGCTGCTTTCAACTAACAATGGCAACCTGGCAATCAATGCATAATCCTTGTATTATCTTTATATATTATATCTGTAAGCCTCTTTCTTGCCCGGAAACCTGTGACGCGATGAGTTAAGCTAGAAATTTGGTTCAGGTATCGTTTTGTACAGTTCGCGGCCGTAGTGTGCACAAAATTCAGACATCGGATGTAACTGGATGAAGTTAATTGTTACAGAATTTCAAAGTTTCGATTTTGGCCCATGGATAGACTTAGCTTGAGTGACATAAGCGCGCGCAAACTTTAGTCGATCAGAGATGCGCTGTGATTGGTCGATTTTTTTTCAAACCGGCCAATCAGAAAAAATCTTTAGAAATTCAAAAGAGCTGCGCTGTGATTGGTCAGAAAATTTCAAAATAAACTCATTTTATAGGACGCGACGTAGTTACTACGTAGTTACCCACTAGTTTTTATATAATATCTATAATAATAATAAGTCGATTGAAATTACGATAACCCTTCTAACTCGTTTATTTTTTGTTACAGGCATGTGTCGGGCACGTTTAGTGTTGAAACTCGGACCTTTCAGGAGAAGCTATAACACCGAAAATGTTTAGGTGCAAACTAAGAAAGACTGCGTTCAAAATCCTAAAAAAATTCTTGGACACATAAAACTGTACCAGTACCAATAACCAAAAAAAAACAGTTATTTTTTACGTAAAAATAATAATCGTTAAGTTTAAATATTGTTCCTTTTATTTATTATATTATTTTTAAGATTATAATTCAAAAGTGATATCAATAGTGCTGTGCCATTTTACTTTGTTAGTGATGGGTAACAAATCGATAATGTGGTCGATATTGTCGAGTGTTTTCGTCTTGACGATGGTGGCGCCTCTGGCGGCCGACCGGAGTAAACTACCTCCTACGTGTGATAGGTGAGTGTGTTTTTTGCTTATATTTATGTTAGAGAAATTAGACGTTTGAAATTGGATTATCCATGGGCTTGTCAAAAAAACTGCGATACGAAGCGAATTTCCTTATTATGAGCTACTTTGCGACATCGCATCGCACTGTTTAGCAATTTTGTGTTTAGCAATACCCTAGTCTCATCCATACCATACTACCACAAAGTTATGATATGAGACAATCTGGTAAATGAAAAAAAATAATTACTTGCGGTGCAGATATCACGGCGGTTGATTTGAGACGATACGAATTACTTTAGAATTTACTACATTATTTACTAGCAGCATGAAACAATAGTTTGTGGCTGACTTTAGACAGATAAGACATAAGTCAATCCTTAGAATCTCAGTCAACACGTCACATGCTCTCTCCGATTATAAACGACGTAAATTGACACTATAAAAATGTTAATCTTTATAGCCTCAATCAAAGTTTGAAGCGGATGTGCAGCCGTTTTGTGTGACCTTGCCATCTGTCAACGTGATTTCATTCGCTTTTATACGCGATAGGTTCTAGCATAAAATATATGTGCAATAACTAGAATGCTATTATAAACAGTGGAGTAATAAATATATTTCAGTATTTATGATATACCTGAATAGACATCTACAACTAGACATACTTGAAATGTAAATTACTTAAGAGCAATTGCCAAAATTAAACTGGTTCAAGCGTTCCTTTTTAAGTTCCTCTGTGGTAAATACTTAAACTATCTGCACAACTCCTCATATATACTCTAAAACGTACACATAAAAGTAGAGCCAAATATAATTGTTACATACATAGCATAGCATGTAGTGCCGGCTTAGAATGTCGCTACCCCTTTCTACCCACGGGTGTCGTAAGAGGCGACCAAGGGTATTGGGGCTTTTTATTGGATTTTAGGGCGATGCGGTTGGAGACCCATCACCAAAAACCTTTATTTCACCATCTTTTCCCCACTCAACTTCCAAAAGTGGCTGAGGAATTTATAATTCCTTAGCTCTGGCTACCCCTTCTAGGGAAATATAGCCGTGAGTATATTATGTATGTATAACATATATACAAATACTCACACCATTACATCCAACTGGGATAGGTACAATCAATCGCTACTTTATTCGACCTTGCAAACCTCTCTGGCTTGATTCAAATTCATTATTTTCATACATACTCCTTTATTCTTCAGACTTGGGACGCTTGCCTTTTTGAATAAATGATTTATTTAATAAATGTCTCCTTCGTGGTCGTCCTCTACTGACTTTACTATCCACAACCATTGTAACATTCAGTTTTCTATCTTCATTTCCACATCGCCTTACACATTACACTTTTTACGAATTATACCATTTCGCGCTTCTTCACGAACCATTTTTTTTTTGACAAATAATAGTTCAGAAAATTGGCTTTACTAGAAATACTTTCAATAATAAACGTGGCAACCCTGATATGTTCAAACAAAGAGTAGAAATGAATGATCGCAGATTACTTCGCACGCAATCACCGTTTTTACGCCAACAAATTTAAACGTTAGTATACGAGAGTAGTTTCATAGAATCGTAGGCATTGTGCTGATTTTATACTTCGATATCTGTTTTATGATCTAATATCACATTCTATTATTGTAGGTTGTTTTAATTAATACGTTTTATAAGATTTTATGGTTTTGTACCAAAAAGGTAAAACGGGACCCTATTGCTAAAACTTCGCTTTCTGTCATTCTGTCACTAAGCTGTATATCATGAACCGTGATGAAACAAGGAACTCCTATACAACAATCGTATATTTTTTAATTGTAAAATGAAACTAGTATAAGAGGTAAGCTCTTTATAATGGACATGTTGTTTTGCCATTTTAATAATTCGATAATAATAGATAATGGTGCAAAACCCTTCGAGCGCGAAGCAAAACAAACGCAAACCATTTGGCTGGTTTTTATTTATAAATACTTCTCTACAAGTTATTTGTTTCTACAATTATCTACCGTTTATTTTTCTAACATGTCACTATCTTGCCAATCCGGAAGCAATTGTATTCGATACGTTAAATCGTAAACGTTATCGCAGCTTTATCGATAAAGATTTATTTTTAACGATATCTTCAACATTCACGTGTGCAGTTTGTTAAAATCTCAATATGTTACGTTACTGTACTGATAAAATTGAGATATTTTCGTTTATATTTAATTACATATACATATTTTATTCAAACTCTTAGTTTTAAATTTCAATTCGACGCCAATGAAACAATTTGCCGTGTAGTGCCGGCTTAGAATGTCACCCCTTTCTACTCACGGGTGTCGTAAGAAGCGACTAACGGTATGGGGCTTTTTAATGTGGGTTTTCGGCGATGCAGTTGGAGACCCATCACCAACGATACTTTATTTCTACTACCTTGTTCCCTATCAACTTCCAAATGTGACTCAGGAGTTTCTAGCTTTGAAGCTCTGGCTCACCTTTTTGGGATTTATCGCCGTGAGTATAATGTATGTATGTATGTGAAACATTTTTTTATTCATCTACTCACTAAAGTTACGAGTATACTTGATTTGCTCTCTCCTCTCTAGTTCTGTGGTCAACGGCCTTTGAACAATGCCGACTAATTTACTTCTGCGAATTCATCTGGAAAATGGTTTTCTTTCAAACTAAATAAGAAACGCTGATCGTGTATTTTTTTCTGTTTAAAGTGAATACCTTTAGCCTTTTCCGCTAAGGAATTAATATAACTCAAGGACGTTCAGTGATCGAAATGAACCCATAAATTTCAGTATGTAATATTATAATCCCGGATCTGGCCTAAACCAATTTGTCTTTTCTAAAGTCATTAATTCAATTTTTCTTCAATGGCCTTTGACCGTGTTTCAACACAGTAATCTTGCCAACGTCCATAAAGTCATGTGTGTGGTTAATTTATCATGGTTGTTAACGGTCAGGGAAACATCGTGAGGAAACCCACATGGCTAAGTTGTACTTAGTCTTGTGACAGTGTATTCGTACCAAATGGCGATAGGCCTGCCCCCTATTACGTGAGTACACTGTCTAAGCAAAACGTGGGTAATCTGAACATCAGGTGACGATGTCACGTGATTTTCAGAAGTATAATAAATAAAAAATTATTCAGTTTTCAAAATTACATAATATTCGTCTTAACCTAGTTAGTTATTTAAAGTACAAAATATAACATTTTCCTGTTCCTGAGCTAGGTAATTTACCTGTATTTTAGGCAACAATAAACAAAAAAGGCTTAAACTATCAGTTTTCATATAATGGTATTGGTAAGTAGTGTATAAATTATTATCAGAATCGATTGTATCTAACTAATTGTATTATTATGATAAAAAAATAAAAACATCTCATATTAACTTATTATACTAAGCAATTCCTCTGATTCCGTGTATGTAAGATTTAATAGCCACTTAACTTTGTTTGACTATAAGTACCTCTGCCAACCCCCACGGGGATATAAGGCGTGAACGCTTGAGTCTTGAGTAAAATTATCACAATATAAAATTATAAAAACCTTAAGGAAACGATAATTTGACTACAAACTTTGACTCTAAGAAAATCTATAAATGCATATATGTTAAGTCAAATACATGACTGTGTGTGTAATGCATTTTTCATTAATTGAATGTTTTTGAACTTGTATGTTGATTGAATATTGATTATCAAATTGTAACTCAATTTCTGAGAAATACTCTGTCTTTGAAATATTGAAGAGAGGCCATTGAACGCCTTGCTATATTTTACAATAGAATATAAAGAGGTTTTTTCTTTCTCTCAATATTGGGAGTGACAAGTTTTTTGCACTGAATGTTTATTCGTTCCTATAGGCACATGGTGACTAATACTCGTACATATTTTGATCTTAATTCTAAAGACATTTGAGCTCATAATTGTATATCAACAGTTATATAGTACGTTTTTTTTCGGTCGTGCGGTCTTATGAGAAACAACAATGTATTTTTTTTTCTAAATCAGGACATTATTAATATTATAGTACGTAAAACATAATCTTTAGACCCCTTGACACACGTTTTAAATGATAGTTTCTGAAAGTTATAGACGAATTTCGATGACTAGATGATTTGTAGTGAATTTTTATTAGTCACACAGATGTTTTAGCTATTCGTGAGCGTATACTAATGTAAACATGTTTACTTGTATGTTTTTGTTAACATCGTAGTTTTGTGTTGTTTAGAAGTTTGTGTCAGTTAGCAAATAAAATTGTCGTGTTAATTTGTTTAAAGCAACGAATTAGAAGTGAAGGGAGTAAATATTTTTTAATGAAATGACTGAGTAACTGCATACGGCGGTGTCATATATATGTAACAAAAATGATTGGAAGTAGAACATAGTTAAATTATTCGATTGAAGCGGGAACACCTTTACACGCAGAATTTTTCATTCCTGATTTACTTATTTCATATCAAAGCGTAATCTTTACCCCCATAAAGATATACATATAAGATACATATAATACATATAATCACGACTATAATTCCCTAGAACGGGTAGCCAGAGCTAAGGAATTATAAATTCCTCAGCCACTTTTGGAAGTTGAATAGGGAAAAGATGGTCATAAAGATATATATCATAATAGTTTCTGGCATAATATGTTTCTTGCTTAACGGTCACAATTACCTAGAGGAAATACAAAATTGTAGTTACCACAATATCCCTCACAAACGTGGTTACGCAGGATGCCCTTATGCCACACGTAAGCCGCATAAGTATTGAATTAATGTGATAAGTTATTATAAAAAAATATGCGAAAATGTTTCTGCGATAACTTATCATGGTTAACTATCATTAGCCCTTAACCCAATGAAATTATGATGAAAGAGTTTGACCACTTACTGGCCCCAGCAGGCATGGTACGACTTTCAATCGAAAATATTTAGCTTCATACGTATAAAATATCGTATAAAAATTAATCCCTACATATCAATAAGAATCTAAACAAATAAAAATATAACATGTGATCCTAAAAATTTACATCATGACTAAAATTATTTAGAAAGTATTTTTTTACTTTTAACACTATATCTAAATATATATCTTATATTCCGTGGCAACCGTGATAGCCCAGTGGGTAGAACACTCGGTTATCGTGCAAACGACTAATGTTCAAATCCTGGGTCGGGCCTACACCAATTTGTCTTTTCTAAAGACATATGTGTGGTTAATTTATCATGATTGTTAACGGTGAGGGAAAACACCGTGAGGAAACCCCATGGCTGAGTTGTACTTAGTCATGTGACAGTGTATTCGTACAAAACGGCGATAGGCCTGCCCCCTATCACGTGAGTACACTGTCCATGCAAAACGTGGGCACTCTGAACACCAGGTGACAAAGTCACGTGATGTTCAGAAGTATTAGTACCTCTGCCAACCCCTTCGGGGATATTTGGTGTGAACGTTTATGTTTATGTTATGTTATATCTAATATTTGATAGAGCAGTACAGTATTCAGCAGATTTTTATTAAGCTTTTCCTTAATAGTGTAGTGTCGGCTTAGAATAGCACTACCCCGTTTCTACCGATGGGTGTACGTAAGAGGCGACTAACGGTATTGGGGCTTTTAAGGGATTTTTGGGCGATGCGGCTGGAGACCCATCACCAACAACCTTTATTTTACCATCTTTTCCCCACTCAATTTCCAAAAGTGGCTGAGGAATTTCTAATTCCTTAGCTCTGGCTACCCCTTTTAGGGATTTATGGCCGTGAGTATATGTTATGTAATGTTAATAAATGATCTATTATAAAGAACTGTTACGCAAATACAAGAAACAATTCAAATACAAAAAAAAACCGCTTATATTTTTTTGTAAAAAGCAGAGGTTAAACTATTTCACATTGAAATAGTTGTCAATGATTCATTGTTTCTCTTTCGGTTTTTTCGCGTCAATGTTTTTTTGCTAGCTTGCCAAATATTTCCACTGCTATGATATATGACAAGATATTTCATCAATGAAAAATGGGCGTAGTAAGCGCTTTAAATTTTTATTTAAAATGCTACGCTGCATTGAACTTATGTGGATTTCGATAGTGAGTGTAATTTTCATACATCTGGGTAAGAAGTTCGATGCATTAATTCCCTCTCCTATGATATTAAGTAAGATGGAAAATACAAATACTTTATATTACTACTGAACACTGTAACTTCTTCTGAAAAACATGGTTATTTCTGAAGACTGATTTCTGTTAGTAAAATAATTTTATGTTGTTTGTTGAGCTATTTTGCAGCGATCAAATTAAAGTGACAATAGTTGCAAACATAATAAAGTGGCTGTGCATAGGAATTTTTTTCCTAATCGAGAAATTATGGCGTAATGTGTACATCCTTAGATTAATGCTAGCTACACCAACTGGTGGCCCAAAATTATCAACTTTGTAATTAAATTGGTGTCATTTATAGTATACAAATTAAATTGATATCATTGCTTTTTATAGATTTTCATATACATAAAATACATATACTCACGGCCATAAATCCCAAAAAGGGGTAGCCAGAGCTTCAGAGCTAAAAACTCCTCAGACACATTTGGAAGTTGATAGGGGACAACATGGTAGAAATAAAGTATCTTTGGCCTCCAACCACATCGCCCAAAAATCACTTAATAAACCCCATACCATGAGTCGCCTCTTGTGACACCCATGGGTAGAAAGGGGTTGTGACATTCTAAGCCGGCACTACACGGCAATCTTTGATAGTTGGTATTAAGCGCTTTTCCGCTCAAATTATTGCGACAATGTAACATGAAGCTTATATTATAAGCTCCTACAAGTGGGTGTGGCTGGGAATAGGAACATCAAAGACAATACAGATTTGTTTAGTAAATGCTAATGTGAGTTCGTTACGTATAGTTGCAAAAAAGAATTAGGTTTTAGTCAAGCGTTAGTATACAAAAAGCAATAATAAGATAAGATATTAAGCATTAAACTTAAATATAGAAATTTATATTGAAGTGACAAACTCCGTTCAACTTACACCTGTATTTTGTATAAATGCGGTACGCTGGTCAAATATCAACTAGAGGTTCGCCCCGAGTTTGCTCAGGTAGTGTTACACGATCCCTACTCATCGCCTATGACATTTAGCAATTTATAATCTCTATGATTCTTCTAAAATGTAGAGATATCTCCTATACGCAAATAGGCCACTTCTATGTGATCGAACTCCTCTGCAAAGGCTCGACCGATTTCAACCAAATTGGGCACAGTGATTAAGTGGACATACTAAGTTTATAGCGTCCTTCCTTATCCTTCTGCATGTCGTGATCGAACCTGCCGTTGAGAAATAGTCACCGAAAAACTATTTTCCTATTGAATACAGTGGAAAAAAGTTAATGGTTCCTTATTTAGAGTGCGGGTTAAAGCCTAAGACATAGTTAGAAAACTGAAGTTTTGCATTGAAGTCCTATTTTTAGAGACTATAAATTCAGAATAATATACTTCAGCTTAAAATAACCATATAAGATTGTTTAAATTGGTTTTTTTTTCATGCATTAAGACAAAAAGTGGTTATGTTTCCATTTTTCTGTCGAAGGTAAAGGACGTTAAATCTAGTTTATTTTATTCTGGCCTGAGCGGACTCTTGCTTATATAGAAAAGAATAAAAAATCTATAGCTCATCAAACACTTATTATTTACAAATATTCATACATACATATATTCACGGCTATAAATCCCTAGAAAGGGTAGCCAGAACTAAGGAATTAGAAAATCCTCAGCAACTTCTGGAAAATTGAGTGGGGAAAAGTTGGTTAAGTAAAGGTTGTTGGTGATGGGTCTCCAACCAAATCGCCCAAAAATCCCTTAAAAGCCCCAATACCGTTAGTCGCCTATTACGTACACCCATTGGTAGGAGTGGGGTAGTGCTATTATAAGCCGACACTACACAGCTCAAAATTAATGAAATTAAATTAACAAAAATAATTAATCAGTTTATCAGACAAGTACAATTGGCGGTCTTATCGCTAAAAGCGTTCACTTCCAGACAATCTTTGGAAGGTAAGATCAGTAAATTCAGCTAGGTTCACAGTCAGCTAAAATAACTCATTCAATGAAAAACACGTAGACTCGGCTGTGATTGCCGTCTATTTTAAAACATCAATGAGTTAATTGCGGTGCGACTACCTGTTTTACTTGCCAACCCGCTCGAACAAACAGACGTGATGATTTTATATTGGCTTGTAATTGTTTGCTTTAATAATTCTTTATTTCCTATTGCAATAGCTATGTAGTGTCGGCTTAGAATAGCACTACCCCATTTCTTCCGGTGGGTGTACGTAAGAGGCAACTAACGGTATTGGGGCTTTTTAAGGGATTTTTGGGCGATGCGGTTGGAGACCCATCAGCAACAACCTTTATTCTACCATCTCTTCCCCATTCAACTTCCAAAAGTGGCTGAGAAATTTCTGATTTCTCATCTCTGGCTACCCCTTTTAGGGATTTACAGCCGTGAGTATAAGTAAGTAAGTTCCTATTGCAAAAAGAACTGGAGATCCATCTTAACTTAGAACCCTCCGCCAAATATTTATGTAAAACTTAATACACTGACACAAAATAAAATCATGTCTATGTCTGGTCTATTTTGTTTGGACCAACCGAAGGAAGAAAAAATTTGGATCTATCTATTATAATTATGCACCCATAAGTAAATTAACAGCAATATGCTATTTTTACACTTACAAAATTTGTGTAACATTGACCTCAACAGATATTCCATGTAAATTATTCGATCGGTTATAATTATAAATCTAAGGATGTATCCGCTGTATAATTGTAACACATACGGACATAAAACAATGGCCGAGAACAGACAATCTCACGTTTAATGCTTTATACGATGTCATGTGACTTTAGTTGCGCACGTGTGCGCCAGGGCTAGCAACTACCGGTGTAAAGAACACTATAAGTTGGATCTGGCGACCGTGATAGCTCAGTGGGGAGAACACCGCTTATCGTAGAGACGACGTTCAAATCCCGGGAAGGGGCCTACTTTTGTCATGATACAATGTATTCGCACATAACGGCGATAGACCTGCCCCTATCACGTGAGTACACTCTCCAAGCAAAACGTGAGTACCCTGAACACCACTTGAAAATATCACGTTATGTTCACAAGTATTAGTACCTCTGCCAGCTCCTTCGGGGATATACAGCGCGAACGTTTGAGTTTGACCTTACCCAGGATTTGTGCGCTCATCGTCTGCCACGATTGCTTATAATATCAATGTACCTAATATAATTATTTTTCAACACAAGTGTTGTTTAGTCGCGTGTATTTTTTACGCATGGTAATATTACCTAGAGTTTTTGAACCATCTGACCATCTCATTCATTTCATTACCCATGCGCAAAGTGAATTTGCAGACATATGATCTCTTTATATTGTACCGTTGACAACCCTGCTACACATCGCGCACAAGCACCGTAGACGTCTAATTCAAACAAACTGGTAACTGGATCAATCCGGCTCGTTTACAATACGAAACTCGCTGCAACAATAACTGTTTATGCTTATGTCATACTTGACCGTTTGACTGACTTGCCAAGGTGAACATTTCGCACTTATTTGATGGACATGAAGGGTTAGAATAAGTAAAAGGCATGGAGAAAAGTATGGTAAAAAAAGCCAGCAGATAGGTGCAGGACAATGAAGTCCTTTTGGAGACTATTCATTGCTATGCGATTTAGGACTGACAGCCTAACGTGCCTCCGAATCAAGACATCATTTATGTTTCGGGTGATCGGATGATTTAGACAGCAATGCAATACTTTCTAACCGACTTCAAAAAAAGGAGGTTCTCAGTTCGATTGTTTGTATGTATGTATGTATGTTTGTCAAGTATTTGTTATATTTAGAAGCAGGTTTTAGTGCTTTAACCGACCAAAAAAAGAAAGGAGGTTCTGTTTTCTGTGTATGTATGTTTGTCCGCGACTATTTATAATAATACCCTTTAGAATAGACCGGAGACCTCTTGACTGTGAGCCGAACATGAAAACCATAGGGACAAAGAGGCATTTTGCGATCCTTTATATCTCCTCCTTTTTAACGTTCTTCTTTCAAAAGTATTAAATTATAACTTTGGGATATTATAAGTTAAATGTATATAAATGTTAACATTATTAACTTAAAAATATTAACATTATTAATTATTAACTTAAAACAACTTTATCATGGTTGTTAACGGTGAGGGAAAACATCGTGAGGAAACCCACATGACTGAGTTGTACTTAGTCATGTGACAGTGTATTCGTACAAAACGGCGATAGGCCTGCCCCCTATCACGTGAGTACACTGTCTAAGCAAAACGTGGGTACCTTCTCTGGAGACTAGATGGCGCTGCCATGTGAGTTCAAAAGTATGGTACCTCTGCCAATCCCTTCGGGGATAAACGGCGTGAACGTTTATGTTATGTTTATTATTAACTTAAAAAAGTATACACTTTAAACCGCATTCTAATTTATGTCACATTAATTTTATCAAGACTATATTAAGTGAATAACCTAGGTCAAGAACAGACATACAAGAATCTTGTCTCACTGTATTTGTTGTCAGGCTTCGTTAATTAAATAGCCACGATTTGAATAATTGGTAGTGTGAGATCAAGTAGTGTGTGTAAATCGTGATATGTCAAGACATATTTGACCGTCACACCGTCAAGATGTACCTCTATAATGTTGCTGGCTGAAAATCAGTACTGTGAGTCGAATGCTCTCAGAAAATGCTGAGACAGTACCGATTCGCTATTGCAGTGGCGCAAGAAGTACTGATACTCTGTATCTTATACTGTGGCGTTACAGTGTTGTATATGTGTTTTTGTATTTTTTTGTGTTGTATTTGTAAAATTATTGTTTTTCTTGTGCCTACAACGGCGAATAAACGTATTTTCTTTCTTTCCATATTTGTAAATCTTATATTTATTGTAATGTGTGACAAAATATGCAAACACATAATTCAATCGTTCCGCATCACTTAAATACGTGAAGTCATTTACATTGCATATATGAGGGAGATCACTATTCACTACAGTACCTAATTAGTACCGCAAAACTCAGTAGTACCACGTAACGTACGCACACATACACCAAATCGTTTTTTAGGGATTCTTAGCTAAATGGCAAAAAAAAAACCCTTTTAATTTCGTCATGTCTGTGTATCTGTCTGTCAGTGTGTCACAGCAATTTCCATCCGAAATGATTAAGACCACATCTAAGACTACTATTCAGAAGTATAAGTACCTCTACCTCCCCTGCGGGGATATACGGCATGAACATTTGAGTTGATAGTTGATTTAAGTTATAGATGCATAGAAAGAACAATTGCGAAGTCGGCTAGCAATCTCAATATATAGAAAACTCTAATCACGTTGTTTTCCCGTGATGGTATCCTAGATGTACGCCCGATTTCTGAATTGAGCTGAGAACAACTTAAGAATCGTTCTGTCGCATTGAATTCTTAATAACTGAATGAGACAAAACGATACTCAGCTTGAATACTCAATTCAGAAATCGGGCGATAGAATAGTTAATCACTGAATTTGTAGTCCATCAGCTAGTATACGTATACATTTACACCAGTACTTCTTATTAGGATAGACAAAATTATCGATTTTTACTCTGTACGATCCTAGCTAATCTCTCAAACTTAATTCACATACATCAAAATTTCGTTCCTGGCAAACCTCTCAAACTTCAATCAGCAATCTTTTCATACGTGCTATTACATTTTTACACTTCGGACGAATGAAATTTCTTTATATAATGTATCCCCTTAGCTCGTTCTCTCGGTATATCTTGGTCATCATTTTCCTTCCGTAGTAATTAGATAATGACATAGGTAGTTACTGAGACTAATTAAAACATTTGTTTCTTCATTTCAGTATGATATATTGCCATGGGCCGCTGCTGGACACAGTCCAGATGGCCGGTCTATACGACGACTCGAAGACCTTCGTCGATATGAAGATCAAGTCCTCAGCGAACATCACTATGGAGCATTTCATGGAGATGATGAATAGGTAAGAGATTGTCCTGTATACTAGTGAAAGCCAAGCCATCCCGGCTTTGTACGAGTGGTATTGTTTTCAATGCCATGTTCAATCACTGATTTAACGTTTAACCTGATGACTTATAACCCTTTGTTTCTTTTAAAAGTGGTTAAAATAATTTTTAAATGGTTCAGCTGTTTCGGAGCATAAGTAGCGTACGCATCACTCTTCAATGACTGATGTTGTTCCCAAAGATACTGAGACCCCCATGGCAGTAGAGGTAGTGATATTCGAAACTGTTCTTGTACGAGCAAGCACAGATTTATAATATCAGAAATAATATCCTAAACGGACTTTCAATATTATTTTCTCGGGTAGGTTGATTTTAGTACAAAATAGGGACAACTATGTTTAAATAAAATATCACTTATCAAATATTTTAATCCCATTTATTACATAATACATTTAAAATAAGTTGACATCACAAATAACCGTACACCGCCACTGTCAACCATCGCAGCTGATTAAATATAATAAGTAATATAAGTAATTATATTATTTACTCAGGTGAAACTTTATGGTATAATATAACTTCATTAGTTTTAATAGATCTTTTCTGATAAATCGATAAGAAGTATGAAATTTTATAATTATTTGTTACAAAGTAAATTAAGTTAAGTATCTAAGGACCGTACAGAATGACAATCGATGACTGCCCACCCCTCGATAGTAATATAGCTAGAACATATGGATAAATGTTTCTTTATTTTCTATGAAAGGGAAACTGCAAAATATTGAGCGTGGAATGCGTACCGCTTAGAATCGTATTAACCAATTTCTGTTCTCGAGGGTCTTTAGAGCTATTTACACCAAACCTCTGGCTACGCCTCTTAGGGATTTAAATCCGCATGGAATTTAAGTATAACAAAATATTTTATAACTTTCAGAACTGATCAAAGACCAACCAAAGCCGATATCTTAGAGTTCGTAAACCAGAATTTTGACCCCGAAGGTTCGGAGTTCGAAGAGTACCGACCGGCTGACTGGAAGGAGAATCCTCGTAAGTAGACTTGAAGAATTACAGTCTGATATAGCCTGTAGTGCCGGCTTAGAATGTCGCTACCCCTTTCTACCCACGGGTGTCGTAAGAGGCGACTAAGGGTATTGGGGCTTTTTATTGGATTTTTGGGCGCCGCGGTGGGAGACCCATCACCAAAAACCTTTATTTTACGATCTTTTCCCACTCAACTTTCAAAAGTGGCTGAAGAATTTATAATTCCTTAGCTCTGGTTACCCCTTCTAGGGAATTATAGCCGTGAGTATATGTATGTATGTATGTATATAGCCTGGTCGTTGGTCATTAATTACGTGATATTTTCACAAACTAAAATATGTGGCGAAATTTCACGTGTATTTTTGTAACTAAGAATATTTTAATTAATAGTCTAATTAAGCCATATCAATACTAATATTAATAAATTTCTTCGCTTAATTCCGCTAAATAATACCTGCAGTCTTCATGCAACATGCACTGTGCACCGCCCGCCCTTCCACTTACAAGAAATCGAAAAGCAGACAATGCACCACACACACACCCGCAAGCGAAAACCACAGGCAACCACAAACATGCGACGCGTTTCGACTCAACACGAGTCATTGACGAGCAGTTAGTAGACAGTTCACATGTTTGATAATTATTTCTACCAACAGAGAGAAGGTCAGGCAATGGGTTCTCCATTGAGTCCCTTGATGGCTGACATTTTTATGGATAATTTTGAGCGTAACAACATTGTTGGGAGGAGTAATATACTTTATTACTATAGATATGTCGATGACATAATTGTATGCTGGACAGGTACATATAGGCAGCTCGATAGTTTCGTTCAAATTTTAAATAGAATACATCCTAAAATTAAATTCAAGTTAGAGAAGGAACAGAACGGATCTCTCAATTTCCTCGATCTTAAAATAACAAGGTCAGGAAATAAGCATGTTTTTGAGATTTATAGAAAGCCTACACAGACTGATACAGTAATCCCCGCATCTTCTTGCCATCCTTGGCAACACAAGCTTGCAGCTTTTCATTGCTATGTACACCGTTTGCTAACAGTTCCATTATCACCTTCTAATTACAATAAAGAATTAAGTACTATTTACCAAATAGCTGTTGCAAACGGTTACACCAAGCAATTAATAGACAGACTAATTACAAGAAAACGGACCAACATGGTGAACAGACTCTTATATATTATACCACCTGAAAAACTGGACCGCATGAAGTCCAGTCTCACCTATGTTGGTCCGATTTCTGAAAAGATTTCAAAGACGCTTAAAGGGTTTGGTATTAAAGTTGCGTTCAGAACAAACAATAGTTTGAAACGTTATTTATGTAATCAAAAAGAGAAATTAGATAAACACAGACAATCTGGTGTTTACAAAATTGTTTGTCCTGAATGCAACAGCGTCTATATTGGGCAAACTGGTAGAAGTTTTCTAACAAGATACGGGGAGCACGTGGCAGCATTCAGAAACGACCATCCAGAAAGGTCTCACTTTGCGAAACATCTATTGGATACTGGACACGTTCTCCCCGATAATCATAATCTGGAGATTTTACATACTTGTAATAAGGGATTAAGATTATGTCTTTTAGAGAAACTTGAAATCTCCAGATATGATAATGATAATTCCGTTGCACTGCTGAATGAACAGCTGGGCTACACCGTTTCCCCACTTTTGACAATTTTTTCCAATAATATAGTCACTCGTCATTGATGTTCTTTGGGTGGGGGAGTGGGGAGCCTGGCCTATAAATATAACCGCAAATTCGTATGACCGGCACTCGGTGGTCAGCTGCCGAACTGTCTACTAACTGCTCGTCAATGACTCGTGTTGAGTCGAAACGCGTCGCATGTTTGTGGTTGCCTGTGGTTTTCGCTTGCGGGTGTGTGTGTGGTGCATTGTCTGCTTTTCGATTTCTTGTAAGTGGAAGGGCGGGCGGTGCACAGTGCATGTTGCATGAAGACTGCAGGTATTATTTAGCGGAATTAAGCGAAGAAATTTATTAATATTAGTATTGCTATGGATTTCCGCAAAGTAACGCCTGATTCAATCCAATAAGCCATATCAGTCCATTTATTTTTTTAACAATACATAAATAACACGCTATACTCTCCTTCTATGCTGTTATTCATCATTTACGCCATTTACCCCTGATGGTGGCTAAGGGAGATTCTTGTGAATATCACGTGACAAATGTGTTGTGTTCACAGAAGCCACTTTTTGACTGGGCAGTACATTCACATGCTCACAATTTGGAAAGCTAAATCGCAGTTTGTAAATAAATATTTTATTTCAAATATACCTTCCTTATATTAACCCAACCATATTTACACTTTCAGATTTCCTCCAACGCATAAAAGACCCGCTCCTCCACCAATGGGCGTCCGAACTGAACCGTCTGTGGCTGGTCCTCGGCAGAAAGATGAAGGAGCACGTCAGGAATAACCAGGAGTTGTATTCTATCATCTATGTGGAGAATCCTATTATTGTGCCTGGTGAGATATTAAAAAAACGATATATTTATAGCTGGGTGGATAGAATATTTATTTACACTACATTTATTTGTACTGTATTATTTGTATTTTATTTTTTTATTTTTACATACACTACACTACATTTCCGCTAACCCTGAAGCGAAAACTCGTCGACATGTGTATCCTGCCTATCCTAACCTACGGTGCTCAAACCTGGTCTTTGACCGAACTTCAGAAGACTAGACTCAAGATCTGCCAAAGGGCAATGGAGCGCAGCATCCTTGGCGTAACGAGGATCGACCGAATACGCAACACCACCTTGCGCTCAAAAACAAAGATTGCCGACGTCGGGGTTACCACAGCCAAATTAAAGTGGAATTGGGCTGGCCACCTACGCCGCATGGGCCCAGATAGGTGGGCCAAAGTCGTTACTGATTGGGTCCCCAATGATGGCCGGCGAAAACGTGGCAGACCAAGGCGCAGATGGCGGGACGATCTCGACAAATTTATGCCCGAATGGTCGGAGGCGGCCAAGAACAGGAATGAGTGGCGCGAAAAGGGGGAGGCCTTTGCCCAGCAGTGGGACACGATGGAGGCTACATAAACAAAAAAACAAAAACATTTATTTATTTATTAAGGACAAACAATGGTAACAAAGTTTATACATACATAAAGGAAGATAGGCTCCAACTTAGCGTTTAAATTTGCTTTACGCAAAACTCTGATTTTCAATTAGATTAGTTAGTTAATTATTCTTTGTTTGAAAATTCTAATAGCTGTGTAGTGTCGGCTTAGAATAGCACTACCCCATTTCTTCCGGTGGGTGTACGTAAGAGGCGACTAACGGACTTGGGGCTTTTTAATGGATTTTTGGGCGATGCGGTTGGAGACCCATCACCAACAACCTTTATTCTACCGTCTTTTTCCCACCCAACTTCCAAAAGTGGCTGAGGAATTTCTAATTTGTCAGCTCTGGCTACCCATTTTAGGGATTTATAGCCGTGAGTATATGTATGTATGTATGTTGAAAATTCTCGAATGGTAGTCCATAATGCATTTTAGTATAGGTAGCATGAGACGTGTGAGAGTGAGTTGCGTGAGATACTAAAATTATGACATAAATACATACATATACTCACGACCATAAATCGAAGCCACATTCCGAAGTTGATAGGGGACAAGATGTTAGAAATAAAGTGTCGTTGGTGATAAGTCTTCAACCGCATAGCCCAAAAACTAATCTAAAAAGTTTTGCTAGCTTAGTCCTTCTTACAACACCTTTCTTAGAAACCGTGGGTAGATAGGGGTAGTGACATTCGAAGCCGGCACTACATGGCAAAGAAAGTATGAATCAACTGACAGTTTCTCACTTTCCACGTGACATACATACATATACTCACGCCATTAGTTCCCATTGGGGTAGGCAGAGACTATTGATCGCCACTTCGCATGATCCTGACAAACCTCTCTAGCTTCGTTTACATCCATCAATCTTTTCATACATGCTCTTTTATTCTTCATACTTCGGACGCCAGCCTTTTTGAGCACACTCTCAATTTGGTCCAAGTGTGTTCTCCGTGGTCGTCCTCTGCTAACATTACCAAATATATGGTAGACATACTCGCTACAAATTTCATTATGCAAAGTCAGTATCGTACAAATTACATATCTATATTCCCTACCTACCCACAATAACTAACAACGAAACTATACCAACTTCATTTCAGGTGGTCGATTCCGCGAATTCTACTACTGGGACTCCTACTGGATCATTAAAGGTCTACTGCTGTCCGAAATGAGGAGTACAGCGAGAGGAATGGTCAACAATCTATTGGATGTCGTCGAGAGAATTGGATTCATACCCAACGGGGGCAGGATTTATTATGCTATGAGGTAATTTTTAGTTAGTATGTTACTATAGGTACTAATATAAGCCCTTGAGGTATCTGAACCAGAATTGGATTAAAGTTAAAGGTAAGTTATGCGTGATGTTCAACGAAGAATATTCTTGACATTTTGAAATTAATGTTGTTTTATCTGTCGTTGTGGAGTTCTTTCGCGAAGGCATATGTGGAGCAGTGAAAATTTATTGGCTGATGTTGCATGAAACCTTTAGAAGTTGACTTCAAGACACTTGGTATCTCGGCATATGTCACTCAATGTTAATTAAAATGAGTCCAAATATGGTCGAGTCCGCGAATTCTACTACTGGGACTCCTACTGGATCATTAAAGGTCTACTGCTGTCCGAAATGAGGAGTACAGCGAGAGGCATGGTCAACAATCTATTGGATGTCTTCGAGAGAATTGGATTCATACCCAACGGCGGCAGGATGTATTATGCGATGAGGTAATTTTTAGTTAGTATGTTACTATAGGTACTAACAATACACCTTCGGGATCTGATGCGGAATAGGCTATTTGACTAAGTTTTGAAAACTATCTTACGGTGTTAATTTGTTTATAAGGAGCCCTAAAAAATATTTTTCTGTCTTCATTTTAGTTATTTTATTAAAAAATCGAAAAAGAAAATGCAAAACTCAAATGTGCCGCGAAAACGCGACTTTAAGTAATATGGCGGTGTAGCACAAATGACGTCAATTCCGCATTAAACACCAATGAGCGAAGCGAAACACAGTCTGTTTATGTGCAATCTACGTCCTTATAGAAACATCCAATCACGGTCGTTTTTAGTCATGTGACAGTTGCATCAAAAATACTTATTTTAGAAGATGGAATTTAGTGAAATAATGCAATATTTTTATCTCGCATTATTACATATTGCTCCAAAAAAGAAATATTAAGACTAATGAAATTAAAGAAATGTATATTTTTATTGCAGTCAAATAGCCTATTTCGATTATATTTTTTTTAGTGTGTGAGATGTATGTATGAGGTGTGTTATTGTGTGGTGGAGTGTATGTAGGTGTGTGTGTGTAGATTATTGTTTGATGTTTTTCGGAACAATGTGAAAATATTTAGGCTAGTATGTTTTCGGTTTCTAAGTATGACAGGTTTAGAAGATGAGAGTAGGTTATTTTCTTAACTTCGAAGCTAGGCAAGGTGTATATGGCGGCAACTTTATTTATTTTATTATATATTTTACTACAGAGTACTTCAAACTGCTGTAAATCTTTACTCGGTCGTTGTGGAGATCTTTAGGGGAGGCCTATGTCAGTCATTTGACGTCTACCGGCTAATGATGATGATGTTGCGTGAAACCTTTATAATTGGTGTATTGGCATGGCTCAATTGAATTTCATTCAATTCACGGCTATAAATTGCAAAAAGCGGTAGCCAGGGCTTCATTAATAAAATAACTAGGCGCTGTTGGAAGTTGAGTGGGTTAAATGTGACAAAATATTATGGTTTGGTTACTACCACCACCGACACTACTTCGCCCGACCACTTGCTGTTGCGGGTTTTGCTATTCTTACTTACTTATACTCACGCCCATTATTCCAATTGGGGTGAGCAGAGATTATCAATCGCCACTTAGTACGATCTTGACAAACCTCTCTTGCTTCCCTTAAATTCATTATCCTTCTCATACATGCTCTTTTATTCTTCTTCGGACCCCCGCCTTTATAAGAACGTTTTCCATCTGGTCAAGAAACGTTTTACGAGGCCGTCCTCTACTTACATTCCCATCCACATTGGCTCTATATATCTCTTTCGCTACTTTATTTCCATCCATCCTCTCTATGTGCCCAAACAACCTCAACATTCCTTTTTCTATCTTGCATACTACGTCATCTTTTAAACCTACTCGTTCGTTGCTATTCTAAGCTAAATAAATACTTCACTGGCACAAATTAACTTTTATTTTGAAGACGTTGTTATTTAGCCAAAAAATACTGAAATTTGCACCAATAAAATCTGCTCTAAGCATACTATGATGTATCATTAAAGGTCCCAACCGCCACTGCTAATACCGATGGTGAAATGTCTGCTTGATGATAGCGATGACCTCGGCTACCTACAGATGCACATACATACTTTGGACAAGGAGTTTGATTTCTGGATGACCAATCATACCATTGATGTGCAATATGACGGGCATACGTAAGTCAATTTTTTTTACTTTGTTTAGTTATATTTTAGACGTTTCTTCTATTTTGGGATTCAAATGAGTTTTGTTTTAAGGCATACCAAAAAAATTATCTGCCCTTTTCCAAAAAGGTAATGTAACTCATAAATGTGTAACACACAACTTTGCGTACACAGAATTTTGATAAGTGAGGGTTTGAAATGCAAGTTGATATATTGATGAGAAATACTAATATTAATAAATTTCTTCGCTTTATTCCGCTAAATAATACCTGCAGTCTTCATGCTGCATGCACTGTGCACCGCCCGCCCTTCCACTTACAAGAAATCGAAAAGCAGACAATGCACCACACACACACCCGCAAGCGAAAACCACAGGCAACCACAAACATGCGACGCGTTTCGACTCAACACGAGTCATTGACGAGCAGTAGACAGTTCGGCAGCTGACCACCGGTGGTCAGCTGTGGCGGGCGGTGCACAGTGCATGTTGCATGAAGACTGCAGGTATTATTTAGCGGAATAAAGCGAAGAAATTTATTAATATTAGTATTGCTATGGATTTCCGCAAAGTAACGCCTGATTCAATCCAATATATTGATGAGAATCCAGGGTTAAATTATAAGTGACACATTTTTCTCTATTTATAAAATTGATTAAAATTTTAAGAGTATAAAATTATTTATATTAGTAAACGCTGAATATAGCTTACTTATAATATAGTAGTAACCGTAAGTCATACTTATTTTATAATGTGTTTTATTAATGCCGTGTAGTGGCTCAGAATAACACTACCCCATTTCTACCCGTGGGCGATCGTAAGTGGCGTCTAAGAGTAAAAGGGCCTTTTTAAGTGATATTTAGGCGATGTGGTTGGAGACCTGTCACCAAAAACATTTATTATTACAATCTATTGCCCACTCAACTTCCAAAAGTGGCTGAGGAATTTCTCATTCCAAAGCTCTGCCTATCCCGTTTAGGGATTTATAGCCGTGAGCATAGAAATATAATTACTATAGAACACGCATTTGCGAGACTCCCGCTTGTGCACAGTGTCGGCGGGTGTGCTATAGCTACTTACGTATATTTATATTGATAAATAAGGATGGGTAATTGTTAAACATTATCAATCTGTGCAACATCGATTTTTTTATCAAAGAAGAGAATCGATACTTTATACAATGATTCCGAAATTCGACCAAGGGGAGAACCCTCGAATTTTACGATTGTTATTATGTTTTTAGTGTCGGCTTACAATAGCACTTCCCCGTTTCTTCCGGTGGGTGTACGTAAGAGGCGTTTAACTGTATCGGAGCTTTTACGGAATTTTCTGGCGATGCTGTTGGAGACCTATCACCAACAACCTTTATTTACCATCGAATGGCTTCTGTATGTATTGTCCAGCAGAGGACATTGAAAATGATTATGGGCAGGAAATATAAAAAAAAACAGCAGTTATTTAAATAAATATATAATTGTAAATAGAACTAGTATTTTTTTTTACTCATCAGTACTATGTAACAGTCTCTCACTTCTCATAGCCCGTATATGTCCCAACCAAGGGGCTCGATCTTACTCTATAGGGTAATTTGGCAATAGTCCACCACACTAGCCAAGTGCGGGTTGGCAGACTAACGACTTCTACCATGATAGTAGCCGACATACCGTGGCCTCAAGCCGTGACGAGCCAGCATCAAATTTATTAATCATATCACGACACCATTCCACCCGGGCCTGTTTCTGTACCTCAGTGAGGTTGTGTGGCACCCAGCGTGAAACTATCCTCTTCACGTGAAGATGTTCGTGTAAAATCTCATGAACGCTTCCCGATCAAATCTGCATAATGTGTTGAATCTCTAGATACGTTATTCGCCTATTGTCATAAATTAAATTTTTCAATCTTCAAAGGAATCTGGAAAGTGCAATGAACATATCCTGCTCCAGATGTTAGTTTCCGAATTAATATTTTGGTGAACAGCATCGATCCACTTTTTTATTATTTTGGTATCCTTTGGAAAACTGAAATCAGAATTTATAACATCTTATTGTGAGTAACTAATTAAAAGATCGTTGGTTAAATTAAAGCCAATTCTCTAAAAGAAACATTTCACTTAATACAAGTAAAGGCGTGCGAATATAATTCGTTAATTAATACAACCCTATAATAGCCCAAAGAGTAAATGGTAAGACATAAGTGTATAAAAATATACATGAAATGTGTTAATATTTTCTTTGGTAGCTAGCTAAAAAAACATACATAATTATTCCAAAAATCATAACTCAATTTTCAAATAACAAAATCACATATTCATAAACATATTGATTTTTAGATGTATTAAACAATTACCAAAAAATATATATTTATTATTAACCGATTGTATCAAACGATTAATGGATCGACAATTGAAACATCCTAATGAAAGTACCCCGTCTCTAAATCGTTGTGCGTGTGTGCGTGCGTCAAACTTGTCATTCGTAAGAATGATAGATTTCGTCCCCCAACGCCTCCTTCAACCCCGCGAATATAAAATTTTATCACGTAAATTATTAAATAAAACTTACTTACTTGTGAAAAGTCACATTTGATTTTTGTTTGGTGTGTTTTCGCGTATCACTTTTACACGTTTTAACTGCGCATTTCACCATTTTTATTGTAAAAAACAAATAAAAACTTCTGACAAACACTCCTCTAACGCTTTCGATTTGCACTTTTTGACAACTGTTGCGGTTGGCGCTAGATTTGATTTCATGTTCTCATGTGCTCTCAATGTTCTCATGTGCATTTGCTCGCTCTATAGTAATTATATTTCTATGGCCGTGAGTATATATATGTGTATGTATGTATGTTTTATTACTGCTATATTTACGCCAAGTAAACATCTTTTTTACTCATTTGTTGTTCGATAATTTCAGGTACCAACTAGCAAGATACGTAGAACAGTCGCAAGGCCCGAGACCTGAGAGTTACAAAGAAGATGTGGATGTTGCCAGGTACGTAATAATAACACGCTATATATGTCCGAGTTGTGCGTGTTTTACTTAGATTGACAAATTGTATGGGCACCATACTTGAAATTAACTTCGGAATGTTTTCAATGGTATCCTTTATAAAATTATCTTTCCGTTAAAACTTACAACCGTGATAGCCCAGTGGGTAGAACACTCGGTTATCGTGCAAACGACTAGTGTTCAAATCCTGGGTCGGGCCTACACCAATTTGTCTTTTCTAAAGACATATGTGTAGTTAATTTATCATGGTTGTTAACGGTGAGGGAAAACATCGTGAGGAAACCCACATGGCTGAGTTGTACTTAGTCATGTGACAGTGTATTCGTACAAAACGGCGATAGGCCTGCCCCCTATCACGTGAGTACACTGTCCATGCAAAACGTGGGTACTCTGAACACCAGGTGACAAAGTCACGTGATGTTCAGAAGTATTAGTACCTCTGCCAACCCCTTCGGGGATATTCGGCGTGAACGTTTATGTTATGTTATGTTAAAACTTAGTCCTCCTAGTGCTTCTAGTTTAGTTCTTGACTATCGGGAAATTTGACAAGTTCAGGAGAGAAGGTGGCAAAATTTATATCCAGTTCGGTCAAACAGCCTAGCCTAGGAATTGAATAACAGACAAAATACAAAGTGATGGAAATGAAGCTTTGGTTTAATCTACACTAATATTATAAAGAGCAAAACTTTGTATGATTGATTGATGATTGTAATAAATAGTCTTAAAAACTACTTAGCCGATTTTAAAATGGAAAGCTAAGACTTCAAGAAGCAACATAAGCACTAAATATTGCAGGAGGTAAGCAATACTTAACACCAACCGTGCGAAGCCGAGGCAGACCAATATATATTTACAATTTAAGGCTTATTTCCTATTAGGAGAGACGCATATTTTGCACTCTCAGAACGAAAGAGGCTCAAGTCAAAAATAGTGATTTTGAGTAGCAACCATAGAGAGGCATAAAAAAGTATGTTCTAAAACAAAGGCACTTATTGTTATAGGGACAGAAAATTCGTTATCCTGTTTTTTTAACAATAAGTGCCTTTGTTTTGTGTGTGTGAGTGCCTATTCATCGGATAGAACATACTATTTTATGTCTCTCTATGATTGTAACTCAATATCGGTATTATTGACTTGAGCCTCTTTCGTTCTGAGAGTGCGATTTATTCGATCCACATGCTGCAATCTCAAGTCTTATGGTTAAACTAAATAAACAGGTTGTAACATGCCAAAAAGGTCATTCTGAACAACTTTTACTTTCGCATCAATTTGATAATTGATTTGAGTAACTTTATATTTTTCTTCTCTTCATAAATCAGCTGAGCTCTCGTCGCAAAATGTTTTAAGAAAAGAAAATAAAAAAGAGCCCTAATCAAGATGGTCCTGCTCTTTGTTATGACAGCCTACCCCCTAACATGAGGCGTGTGAGAGCGAGTTTCTCACTTTGTACGTGACTTACGCGCTCTCACATAATATGTATATAATAATTAGTATTTTGTTGTTCCAGACACTTAGACACCCATGATAAGAAAGAAGAGCTCTACGCCGAATTAAAAACGGCAGCCGAGTCTGGGTGGGATTTCTCTTCGCGGTGGTTCGTTTTGAATGGAACTAATAAAGGTTTGTATATTCATACCAACATGTATATTATTGTATATAGTCACTAAGAACAAAGTGAATGTAGTATATTATATATGAGACCTCTAAGAAATGCAAAGTATTTTAAGGTCCCCAAGGAAAGGAAAATATTGGTTAGAATTTGTGAAAGAGTGAGTAATGTGATGCTGATTTTAAAACAGGAAAGGTTCTGTTAAGATTAGGCTATTTGACTGTAATAAAAATATACATTTCTTTTATTTCATTAGTCTTAATATTTCTTTTTTGGAGCAATATATAATAATTCGAGATCAAAATATTGCATCATTTCATTAAAATCCGTCTTCTAAAATAAGTAATTTTGATGCAACTGTCACGTGACTAAAAACGACCGTAATTGGCTGTTTCTATAATGACGTAGATTGCACATAAACTGTCTGTGTATCGCTTCGCTCATTGGTGTTTAATGCGGAATTGACGTCATTTGTGCTACAGCCGCCATATTACTTAAAGTCGCGTTTTCGCGGCACATTTTAATATTGCATTTTCTTTTTCGATTTTTTATAGGACTCCTTGTAAACAAATTAACACCGTAAGATAGTTTTCAAAACTTAGTCAAATAGCCTATTTGTGCACATGGATGGATGACAATAAAGCAGTAAAATAGATAAAAGTGTTAATATGGATGGTAATTAAGTTACATATACTCACGACTGTAATCTATAAATGTGTCAAAAACTGGAGGATCTCTCTATTATATGAACCATGAACTTAATTAATTTTAGTTTGGTAATTACATATACATACATATACTCACGGCTATAAATCCCTAAAAGGGATAGCCAGAGCTGTGGAATTAGAAATTCCTCAGCCACTTTTGGAAAGTCGCATGGGGAAGAGATTTTGTGATCAACCACGTCAATACCGAGATTCTATCACTAACTAAGCGAGCGAGTGAGGTCTCTAATGTCAGCGTGAAAACTATTACTCCAATACAAGGTTGCTTAAAAATGTATCTTTGTTAAGTCGGTTCAAGGCCGATAAAATGATTAATGTAACATAACAGTACAGTTAGAATCCTAAGGGTTTGTTTTCTACTCAGGCGCGTCAGTCAATCGTGCCTCATCTTTTATTTATTTATTTATTTATACATTGATAACTAACATTACAGGCACAGCCTAATGCAATGGCATCGAACACATTAGAAAGTTATAAAATATATTCATAATAAATTATTAACATTATTAAAAAATAACTAATTCTAACATATATTTAATTTAATATTTAATTTCTTCACTTGTAGCAAATTTTGTTTAATGCTATTATTTTGAATTCATTCAGACTACACCAAAAATAAGTCTACATCCTCAGCAATTAAATTTAATGTTCTCTTTATTACGCACTCTCACTCATGAAACGTTATAATATTGCGAAATTGCAGCTATAGGCCATCCTCATTTTAAAATTTTATCTTATATTTCAGGTAACCTAACAAATCTAAAAGCCCGTTCAATAATTCCCGTCGATCTAAACGCAATCATGTGCTGGAACGCTGAACTGATGAGCGAATTTCATACGAAACTGGGTAATATGGACAAGGCGGCGTATTATAAGAACGTTCATGCCAGGTTTTTGGAGGCTATTGATAAGGTAATTAGAATAAATTATTTATAAATATTTTACATTAAAAATGACACCGATATTGCTTGATACAAATTAAAAAAGTTAGTTCCGACATGGGATAGTTCTGATTTAAAATACGTTAAACTCAAAATTGTACAATATATATTATTAACAAATAAAAAAGTGTGAATGTATAGAGTTTCTTTGTTGCTTCTTCTCTTTACAAACAGCTTCCAAAGCAACAGATTAGTAAGTAATTTTATTATTTTGACATATTTTTTTGTTTTTAACTTTAATTTGAAAAAAAAAAATTGAGTTTTTTTTTGATACCCACATGATTAAAATATAAACTTATTAACTTGTCAGTTTATTTAAAACTCAATCTTCAAGCACTTTTGGAATCTAAGAGAGGAAAATGTGTCCGCCCAATAATCACAAAAAACGTTCTCTTTTACACCAAAGCCAATATACACTTTGTAAACTCTCGCGGTTAGTAGACATTGTACATAATATAGTTGCTTTTTAAACTATATATATTTATTATATTTCTAAAACGTATATGTGTATTTTATTTAGGTATTTGTATTGCTTGTATATATAAAAGTATGTAGTTATTTATGTATGTGTTCATATTCGTTAAATTTCTATATTATTTTGTATGATTAATTTTATATTGTTATTTAAATTAAATAAGTTAGTTTTAAGTAAGCTTAATATCGTATAATGTTTTTGGCCTTGTTTTGTGCATCTACCCAAATAATTAATTTATCGATCTCACCTTCCAAAGGTTGTCTGGAAGAGATCGCTTTTAATAAGACCGCCAATTGTAGCTCACTGTAAACTGTTTGATCATATTATTACTTTTGTAAATTTGTGTTTGATGTGCAATAAAGAGTTATTCTATTCTATTCTATAGCATCTTATAGCAACCATTTTTCTTCCTTACACCGACACTAAACGTCCGTGTAAAAATCATTCTATAGTAAGCTCACGACCAATTTGATGTAACCCCTTATTCTTACAATATGTTTACCCTTTCCCAGGTTCTATGGCATGAAGACGCCGGTGTATGGTTAGATTACAATATGGAATCGGGTCGTCGAAGAGATTATTTCTACCCATCAAATGTGGCGCCATTATGGACCGGATGCTACGATAAAGTTCGCGAGAACTACTATGTCGATAGAGTTATTAATTACTTTGATAAGATTAAAGTGAGTGGTTTTGAAGTTTTTACTGATTCGTTCATTAATTCGGTCTTTAGACTATGAATAGGTTTTTATTGTTGCGTTCATTCATTCGTTTTGTTTGTATATGAAAGATATAAAACACTATTACTTGCTACGGCTGCATTTCATACCTACAAAATAATTAAAAAATGGCCTGCGTAGCAATGAATTGGCCGCTGACGCAGCATTTTGCTGTGTTAGTATCTCACAACACTGTTTTTCAGTGATTACCAAAATAGAAGACGTCCAGAGTTCAGGATATATAAATAATGTTTTGGAAATAAACAGTTAAAAACTTATAATGCTATTATTCGACATAATGAATTACTTACGTCTATTTTTCTGAATGTATGTTATAAATATGATTTGTGTCTCTATAAATATTCATGGCCAAAAAAAGTATTTTTTAGTATTCAGTCGTTGTTTACACTAAGATGACCTGTATTTCTACCCCTTTTTTACCAGGTGGACATCTTCCAAGGCGGTATCCCAACCACACTAGAACACACAGGAGAACAATGGGACTACCCCAACGCCTGGCCACCCCTACAATACATAGTCGTGATGGGGCTAGCGAACACCAAACAACCTAACGCTTTGAGACTTGCTAACGAGTTGGCTACGAAATGGGTTCGGTCTAACTTTGAAGTATGGAGGCAGGCTACGGCTATGTTGGAAAAGGTATGTTAAATAAAAGTTTTAAGTAAACTAGGTATAATTGACGATTAAAGTGGCAAATAGCAATATGGGAGTACTGTTGGAGTAGAGCGCACACTAATGCGGACTCACTCGCACATAGCAGCGTCTCACTCAATTTCTACATCGCGGTATGTAAATGTTTCTCGAGTAAGCATAAATAAAAATTATAAGTTGTGTACACAGCAGGGTGTACTGGCCAGTACCTCTTTGTGTTCTATAGCATATATTTCTTTGGGAAATTAGATATTAAATAGAAAACTCTTTAATTGAGCCAATACGGAATATATTTTTTGGGAAACATATTATCAGTATAGGTCATTCTTGAATATAGGTGCACTCGACGGCCTAATCACTAAACGCTATCATCGACCATTAAATTTTTAAATGGAAATATCTGTTCTATGTGATGTTTATATCTAATATACGTTTCGAATGTATAACTGAAAAGAATATTAATTTTAGCGGGGATGATGTTGTACAATAAATAGTAATTATACCATTTATTAGATTTATAAAAAAGTATAGTTAATAATATACTACATACATACATACATTTACTCACGGCTATAAATGCCTAGAAGGGGTAGCCAGAGTTAAAAAATTAGCAATTTCTCAGCCACTTTTGGAGAGTTATATGGGGAAAAGACGGTAAAATAAAGGTTTTTAGGGATGGGTCTCCAACCGCATCGCCCAAAAGTCCCTTAAAAGCCCTCAATACCGTTAGTCGCTTCTTACGTACACCCACCGGGAGAATTGGGGTAGTGCTATTCTAACCCACTACATAGCATTATAAGCATGCTAATATCATACTAATTATGTTTCAGTACGACGCAACAATATTCGGCGGTTTCGGCGGCGGCGGCGAATACGTAGTTCAGACTGGTTTTGGATGGTCCAATGGCGTTGTCATGGAGATGCTAAATAAATATGGAGGTATACATAAGTTTTATTGGCTTTAGTAATCTATCATTTCAATTTATAATCATCATTTTACTAATTTGTGGTTATGGTCATTAATTTTTGAACTGGCCTGAATTTATAATAATATTCAAGAAATGTCTAAACAGTTGCGTTTACGCGATTGAGCATATCATATTAAATTGTAGCGTCAATATTTATCGAAGCCTTAGACTGAGTGAACTACAGACCAGGATTCAAACTCTAAATGTCATAAAAATCAACCTTGGATAAACAGTCGAAGAAAGTCCGGAGGACAAATTTCCCATTATATTAGTTGAGTGAGGTTATCTACAATGTATAAAATGTATAACTGTGCAGTCAGAGGATGTAAATACCCATCATGCCGATATACAGCAGATAAAATAACTTTTTCCAACAAATTAAATACTGTGATCTCATACACATACAAATTAAATCTGGTCTGAAGTTTACTTGTCCAAGATCGCAGCATACTTTAATACCATTTTATTTAATAACAACGCGTTTTTGATTTCTACTTAATATCTGTAAACGCAGTTTTATTAATCTGAAAACCATCTCAAGGCTATCATTTCATAGCTGAGCTACTAATTATCTTCGTATTTTCGTTAATGTATAATTTGAACCTTTGATACAATCAGATTCATTAAAATTGCTATCACATAGGACACACAGTTTTATTATATCGAAAAGTTGTGGTGCCTGTCAAGACAATATTTACCTAGTGTTTACCACATAGTATACCTCGAGATCTCATCTCACAAATAAATAATTGACAGAGATCTTTAAAATCATCACAATAGGCTATTTGACTGTAATAAAAATATACATTTCTTTTATTTCATTAGTCTTAATATTTCTTTTTTGGAATGCGAGATAAAAATATTGCATTATTTCACTGAAATCCGTCTTCTAAAACAAGTATTTTTGATGCAACTGTCACGTGACTAAAAACGAACGTGATTGGCTATTTCTATAATGACGTAGATTGCACATAAACAGACTGTGTATCGCTTCGCTCATTGGTGTTTAATGCGGAATTGACGTCATTTGTGCTACAGCCGCCATATTACTTAAAGTCGCGTTTTCGCGGCACATTTGAATATTGCATTTTCTTTTTCGATTTTTTAATAACATAGCTAAAATGAAGACAGAAAAATATTTTTTTAGGGCTCCTTATAAACAAATTAACACCGTAAGATAATTTTCAAAACTTAGTCAAATAGCCTATATACCTTGAATAAAACCAAAAATACAAGATGGGGTACGAGTGTCTTGAATACAATATTCATCTATTTATTTTCATTAAAACTTGCTTTAAAATGGTTTTGAAACTTAAAATATTTTTTATATCATTCTTTCAACTATTTAGAATGAAACTTTAAATCATTTAATTTGTTTGTATATGTTTAAGGAATCATTATGTTCATATATATTTGTTATTTCGACTGCTTCCTTGCTATATGAAAATAATAATTAAAACTCGGCCCGCCCAATTTAGTCCAAGACACGAATCACCCATTTTTGGTTTTATCAAATCAAATCATTATTTCACTCCATTTAAAGTTATAATTATTCATTTTTAAATTCAGCGTTCATTATTGATGTAAAAAGTGCTTATAAAACTTTTTTATTCATATAATTGCCATTCATTTCACACGCTAATAATATATTTCTTGTTTTCGCTTCGCTTATCATCTCACGACTGTCGGAAAATGGAAGTTGGTGAATATAATTCGCCTGGTACGTTATTTCATTATATTGTGTGTTTATATATGTTTATACAGCCATTATATTGTGTGATATATAATTTATATATGGACGGGTATTAAACACGGACCTTTATAACACTGGCGACTTTATGCAATGAAAGTTCGAAATTTAAAAAAAAATAGTTTAAGAAACTCTCATTAATGGTTTAATAAGAAGTAAAGTGAAACTTTTGTACTAATAAAGAGTTTAATTATTATAACCTAAGGCGATAAACTAACGGTTGCAGTTGGAATTTTAAATATATCAACGATTTAGACAAGAGGGAAAGAACTTTGATAGAAACTAAAAAAAATCATGAAAATGATTTCAAGCAAATAAAATTACATTATATTTTTTTCCTTTAAATTTGTCTTACTAGCCGAAAATTTTAGAAAGAAACAAGTCCAGTCCATCTCACCTTTGTTATAAATGTCTGTGTTATCGATGTTAACATAAAACAACCTATATTCTTCATACTATGAAGTTAGCTTGCTAGTTTTATTAATTAGATGTTTTAACTGCTTCAGATTTAACATATATTAAACTTTTGCTTGGTTCATTCTAGAGTGTAGTATTCTGTACTAAAACTAATAAAAACTCAAAATAAGTTAAACTAAAGGTGTTAGTAAGTGTTAGTTCAATCGCATGTCATTAATTTATCTTATACTTTTATTTAAGATATGAATTTCATTAATATGCAGCTTATATAAAACTAGCTATGCTACCTTATGCTAGAGAGGATGGATGAAAATAAAGTAGCGAAAGAGATATATAGAGCCAATGTGGATGGGAATGTTAGTAGAGGACGGCCTCGTAAAACGTTTCTTGACCAAATAGAAAACGTTCTTATAAAGGCGGGGGTCCGAAGTGAGAAGAATAAAAGAGCATGTATGAGAAGGATAATGAATGTAAGGGAAGCAAGAGAGGTTTGTCAAGATCGTACTAAGTGGCGATTGATAGTCTCTGCCTACCCCAGTGGGAATAATGGGCGTGAGTATAAGTAAGTAAGTATATAAAACTAGTATTTAAACACATTAATTAAAGTCTAAACTAGATATATTATTTTATTTTATGTAACTCTTTTTTGTGTAGCAACATAATAAAAATAACATACATATAGTACGGCTATAAATCCCTTAACGGGGTAGCCAGAGCTTTGGACTGAGAAATTCCTCAGCCACCTTTGGAAGTTGAATGGGGAAAAGATGGTAATAATATATGTTTTTGGTGACTGGTCTCCAACCACATCACCCAAAAATCACTTAAAAAGCCCCTATACCCTTAGTCACCTCTTACGATCACCCACGGGTAGAATTGGGCTAGTGTTATTCTAAGCCGCCACTTTACGGCAATAATAAAAATAACATGTCATATTTACTTTTTGCTATTGTGTAAGCTTAATTTTATATTAGAAATATACCTCCCAACACATCAATACTATTCTGAAAAGGGATCTAGATTTTCTTTTCATTTTTAAATAAACGACATAATACGGCGGTAGGCCTGCCCCCTATCACGTGAGTACACTGTCCATGCAAAACGTGGGTACTCTGAACACCAGGTGACAAAGACACGTGATGTTCAGAAGTATTAGTACCTCTGCCAACCCCTTCGGGGATATTCGGCGTGAACGTTTATATTTATGTTATGTTTTTATGTTAAATAAAAGATATTTGTTAATAATTGGTGCTGGCGTAAAAAAATTGCCATCAGAAAACAGATATCTTTTATTCCCGCCAAAACTTTGATCCATCGATTAGTAGATCTATTTTATACTGCTTTTTTTAGGAATTGGCTTGGGTATGGATTATATTATATTTTGAACATATTTTTATGTTATGGGCATATATCAATATTTTTATTTATAGTATTTTATTTATATGCTTATATATTATTATTAACCTAATATGATGGACTATTTTATTGTTGTAGATATTATAACTATAAGTTTGCATGTTTCTATAGCCTCTGGTGGACGATTAATCGCTTCGTTTTGGTTTATTGGTGGTGATTGCACTTCTTAAACATACTCTGCACTTAACTTTTCTTCTTTACTGATATATTACTTTCGGGAACTATTTTACCGTCTGGTATACTTAATTTGACCTATTGTTTTGACTACTGTGTTAAAAGCGTTCCTGTATAAGTATTGTCAATCTTTGCTTAGGTGGAGATGCCATGATGTAAATTTCTAACCCATTTATTACAATTCAAATGAAATTCAAAATTTAAAACAATTCATTTGATCATGTGTTATCTTTCCTTTGCACATTATTTTTGCAATACATTGTCTAGATATCAAAGTAATAAGTTCCTTTAAAGATTTTATATTTATATTGTATTTTAATTAAAAACCATAATAAACAACACCATAAAAACACAGTAGCAAAACCTAGGTCTCACAGACCACATCATAAAACCAAAACGCCGCGCAACCGTCCACCCGAGGGTTAACATGTCATCCGATGTTAACGGCGGTTGGCGGTCGTTTTGACAGAGACAATGTCTGCAGAGGACACATTTGGAACGGCGACTACCACTGAAGTGAATGGCGCGGTCTACGGGGCCCACGTTGGCGCCGGGGGGGTTGCTACAGCCTTGTTGGTCGTTATGGCTTCTATTGCCGCCGGGACTTTAGGGTGAGGTAGGTTAACAAAGGTTTTTTATTTAAAATATATGATTAATTTAGAAAACTAGATTTATTATGAACATGTGTTTGATTTAGGAACATTAGGTTGAAGACCTTTTTAATAAAAACATGTGGTACAGTTTTGACTTAAGTGACTTAGTCGAATTTTGGAAGATTGAGTACACCATTTAAAATGACAGAACTAGAGTTGCCGCTGCATATCAAAACATAGACTCTCTTAGGAATTAGTTTCAAAACTTGACTAATTAGTAAAAATACATAACTGGTCAAGCGACTAACTCAACATTTTGAAAGATTGAGTTACTGTGTAGTGCCGGCTTAGAATTTCACTAGAAGTGACTCACTACCCCTTTCTACCTACGGTTGTCTTAAGAGACGCCTAAGGGTATGGGGCTTTTTTAAATTAGTTTTTGGGCGATGGTTCCAAGTGTGGCTGAGGAGTTTATAGCTCTGAAGCTCTGGCTACCCTTTTTGGTATTTATGCTCGTGAGTATATTTATGTATATAAGAGTTATCCATGTGAAACGACCAATAAAATATAAATTGCCGTCGCATAATTAAAATAGAGACTCCTAGAAATTACAACTTTTGTAACCAAAAAGAGTTCTTAGAGTATACGGGCAAAAGGTGCGGTCTTCGGGACCCATGTTGTGCCCGGCGGGTTGCCAAGGCCTTGTTGGTGGTTAAACATTTTACTTACTTACTTATGAATATTCTCAGGGAGTCTGTTTACTTCATAATTGTATGGCCTTGATCTTGAGGGGTTAGACCAATTCAGGATTGAAACATATCCTATCCTCAAGCTCATCAAGCTACTAAGTTTTTTCACTTAACTTAAGATTCTGTATAAGTAAATCAGTTTAATATATACGGACATATGACAGAGGTCAATTTAGCCCCAAGTAAGTACACCTTAATGACTTGTATAATGGGATACGAACTCATCGATATATTTAATATTATATAATTAACATCCAAGACAAAGAAACACCATTTATGTGTACGACATAAAGGTATATTTATCCTCATCGGGATTCGAACTATCAACCTCCGAACCCAGAAGCTATTCACATAACCACTCAGCCACGGACGTCGTCTAATTTACTTACACATTTATTTTTTTTGTTACAGATATCATACTTTGGTGCTACTTCATGAATTACACTACTCAACGCTTTTACACGGCAAAAGTAAGATCTTTCCTTATTATATTTTATCAGTATTATTTTACTACATTTTAAACGTATATACTAGTATCCAATATCATGCTTAAAATAGCAATTTAAGGTAATTTATACATACTTAAATAGTTTTAAGATTATCCTGTTTATTTTGTAGGATTTTTGTATTAGTCAAAGATTTATTAAATGTATTTTAATAAAGTACAAACTATGTGTAAAATATTGTTGTTTACTTAATTAGGTTTTTGATTAATAATTTTATTGTTATATTAGTAGTTGTTATCATTATGTTATTAAAATAAATGATTATTATTTAGCATTGTATTGTCTATATTTCTTTTTGTTGGCATAGTGATGATGTTTGAATATTCTGGTAAATACGCCGTAGTACGTAAATTATGTTCTGTGGAAATATTTTATGCTCCACTTCTAAAAAAAACCCTTCTTTATCTCAAACTAGATTTGAAAATAGCACCATATTCTAAAAAAAAACTTTTTTATATATAGATAGGTACTATGTTCAGATGACTGAAATTGAACATTTTAAGTTCATATTTTGGCGACATGATAGTCCAGTGGGTTGAACACCCGCCCGAAAAACAGAAGGGCGTGAGTTCCAATCCTGGGACGGGCCTACACCAATTTGTCTTTTCTAAAGACATATGTGTGGTTAATTTATCATGGTTGCTGACGGTGAGGGAAAACATCGTGAGGAAACCCACATGGCTGAGTTGTACTTAGTCATGTGACAGTGTATTCGTACAAAACGGCGATAGGCCTGCCCCCTATCACGTGAGTACACTGTCTAAGCAAAACGTGGGTACCTTCTCTAGAAACTAGATGGCGCTTGCCATGTGAGTTCAGGAGTATTGGTACCTCTGCCAACCCCTTCGGGGATAAACGGCGTGAACGTTTATGTTATAAGTTCATATCAATAAATTAATAGTCCTTACCTTAACTAAGGTAGGTTGAAGGCTTCGCGGTGCCAAAAAATTGTAGCTGAGCTAGAAATGAGACTTGCACCCGCTAGTATTGCTACAAAATTTTCCCATAGAATTAACATGGTATTTTTTATGGTGATTAAGCCTCAAGTGCATGTGCAATTTCAATAATCATCATCAGGGTGTGGTTGACAAGTATGCAAAGTTTCATGGCAATAGGTCAAACCGTTTGGTCGGTTAGCGCGTTCAATGAATGTCATTTTTCGCGACATAGTGTAGACACCCATACGTATAGTACACACCCTTTTTACATACATATCTTTCTGCTACAACTAAAATAAATGCACATTTTAAAGATTATAAATGAAAGAAACCAAGACCATATTATATAAAAATTAAACCCGCTTTCCGTTGTCAGGACATAAAAACGGCGGCTTGACCGATTTGGCTGATTATTTTTTTATAGTTTTTTTATACCCTGTAAAAGGTTCTTATGGAAAAAAAAATAAGGAAAGCTCTCGGAAAGCTTGATTTACTGCAGCATTGACTAAAACTGCATTTTTATTGTTAATACACGGTTAAATACCTCGGTTTGTTATTTAAAAATAGAATTTTATTTAATACTAGCTGGCGACAGACTTCGTACTGTCAAAATTGCTTATGACAAAACTTTAGGCGTTTTTTCTTAAATGTATAAAACATATAACACATTATAAAACATATATAACAATAAAAATGCAGTTTTAGTCATACATTTTCGTTTATTTTAATTACAATGCTTCTTAATAACCAAAATATTGATGAAATTCAGGAATCTTAATAGTTATAATATTACAGTATTATATAATGTTATTGTATTTACTTCCTATTAAACAAATTTCTAAACGTACGAACTATTAAAACAACATACATACATATACTCACGGCTATAAATCCCTAGAAAGGGTTAGCCAGAGCTAAGGAATTAGAAATTCCTAGGCCACTTTTGGAAGTTGCATGGGGAATAGATGGTGAAATAAAGGTTTTGGTAATGGGTCTCCAACCGCATCGCCCAAAATCCCTTTAAAGCCCCCAATACCGTTAGTCGCCTCTTACGTACACCCACCGGAAGAAATGGGGTAGTGCTATTCTAAGCCGACACTACACAGCCTAAAAAAAGTGCTAAAATAAAAACAAAACTTGGTTATATTAATTCTGCCAAACGATAAATGTGTTGATATTCACATTTTTAGCATACCTCAATGATCATTTAAAAGACCCACACCCTTTTTTCTATTTGCTCTACAACCTTGCTAAGAGTGAGAAAGTATTTTTTCTAAGCCATATCTACTTTAGTACATACATACATACATACATATACTCACGGCTATAATTCCCTAAAAGGGGTAGCCAGAGCCAAGGAATTATAAATTCCTCAGCAACTTTTGGAAGTTGAGTGGGGAAAAGATGGTAAAATAAAGGTTTTTGGTGATGGGTCTCCAACTGCATCGCCCAAAAATCCAATGAAAAGCCCCAATACCCTTAGTCGCCTCTTACGACACCCGCGGGTAGAAATGGGGTAGTGTTATTCTAAGCCGACACTACACGGCACTTTAGTACTCATGTAAAAAGGATTGATTGCATGCATTATAAGTAGTTGTATGAGAAGTTTTAGTACACATACATATATTCACGGATTTATATCCCATAAGTCTAACTAACTTCATCAGCGATTTTCAGATTTTTTGTAAGTTAGAGATTATAAAATACAGGTCCAAACACAGCATCGAACCATTTCTTTAGCCTTTCTTTCCAGGCCACTTACAAGGCTACAATTCCTTAGTCACCCCATTATTCTTATTCGTATTATTTGTCGTAACAACGCGACAAGAAACGTGTTAGTAATATTCTAACCGACACTAGACAGTCCATTAATCTATTCGTTAAAAACATGTTAAAATACATTTATACAATCGTAAATATTGGTGGGTGCAATTTAGTTCGTGTTTTTTTACAATTTTATCCTTTGATATTTGTCCCTTGCTTTGAATCATATACTCTTAAATTATGGCTAAAAGACCGAGCTAAATGAAAGGCAGGAATAAAAAAATATATCGATCACAGCGCATATGTTACAGTTCTGTCTACAATGTGATTTTTTCTGACGTCATGGAAATATAAGGCAATTAAGTCCATCACTAGTACACTAAGCCATCGTCAAACACACGGACAATTCGTCATGTAGTTGTCATATTTGTCAAGGTTGCACTCAGTAGAGCATAGATCCGGTGATTGTTCTATTTGGTTCACTTAGTATGGATGGCGCTTTATTTAGCAATTTAATATTTACTTGTAACGTAATACCCCATATCTTCCAGTTGTTGTTTAAATAGACAATTAAAAGTTGGGCCTTTGTTAAGTGGGTGATGAGGTTCGAAGACGTGTCATTAACAATCCCTTATTTCACAATTCTTTCTCCTTTAAAGAGAAATGATTACCACGGTAAATTTTTCATGCAACCTTAGTCAACTGTTTTTTCCTGCATAATTCTAACGGAGCTATTTTTTACCCACAATTTATCGTGTACCTGGTTTTATCTTATTCTTATTTTCATAAATATATTATTGATTGAGGTATTTTTCCTTCAAAAATGTACAATGTGTTTAAACACAATACAAAGTAGAACTCAGCCATGTAGGTTTCCTCGCGTTGTTTTCCTTCCATGACTACAAAAGATACATTGTCGGCCCAAATTTAAGGTAGCTCGATCGTAACAACAACAAAATAATATATAACTTATTCTAGCCCTTTTTAATCTCATAGCGCATTCAAGCTAATAGATTGGCAGCACCGTCTGTGTGATGATATCTAAAATCTCGTGAAGATTCCTACTTCTATTGTAAAACATACATGCATTCTAAAACAGATTAAAAAAAAGTTATATATGCAAAACCCTTACAATCACTACCTGTACATGTATATTTTACATCCCTCACCTTTGCCGTGTAGTGTCGGCTTAGAATAGCACTACCCCGTTTCTACCGATGGGTATACGTAAGAGGCGACTAACGGTGTTGGGGCTTTTAAGAGATTTTTGGGCGATGCGGCTGGAGACCCATCACCAACAACCTTTACTTTACCATCCTTTCCCCACTCAATTTTCCAAATGTGGCTGAGGAATTCTCATTCCTTAGCTCTGGCTACCCCTTCTAAGGATTTATAGCCGTGAGTATATGTATGTACCTTTGCAAAGTTGTGCAGTGTCTTTTAATTTTCCTTATCCATTTCTTCCCGCGGGTGTGATAAATAGGGACTAGAAGTATTGGAGCTTCTTAAGAGATTTATAGTTGCTATGGCTGCAGCATCAGCAACCAATATTTTAGCTTCTTTACCCCACTCGACTTCAAAAAGTTACTGAGGAATTTTCTAATTCTGAGCCCAGGATTTATAATCATAAATATATATCTATAACTTCCTAAAACTTTCAAAACTGAGAGGCTGTTTGGTAATATAAGTTATCAGTTGTAATTTTGTGTAATTATATAAATAATCTACCGATTTCATGTTTACAACAGTGGTGTAATTTACTTTAGTTACTATTATTATGTTCCTATTATTTTAATCATATTGCTACTTTGCTTTTGTGTTCTTTGCCAACTATCTCATCTTGCCGTTAGTTAACTAGCTGTTTCCTATGGTTTTACTCGAATTTGTAATACACTAGAAGTAGTATAACTTTGGTCTTTCCGACTGTTTGGTATTTTAAATGAATTACTTGTTAGTTGAATGTTTCGCATCAGCGAATAAACGTATTCTTTCTTTCTATATTATTTTTTACATTAATATACTTATGGTTTTTAATCCTAAAATGTTTAGTTTCGGAATTTAAAATAACTCGGCTACTTTTAGAAGTTGGTAATATCTCAATATCACTTAAGTCTCTGTATCCTTAATTGACTCGCACGACACCCGTAGGAAGAAATAGGTTAGTGCTATTTTTAACCGACACTACATCATATTTATAAATTGATTCAAGGTCTAGGTTTCTACTTCGTTACTATAGATACTCTCTATTGTAATACCTATTAATATTTTTTATTTTATTTATAATTTTAAACAGCTATATATATTGAAGATAGGTATAAAACGTATACCATGTTTAAATATATACATGTTAAAAAAAGTATTTATAAGAAATGACTTGTTTTTGGTTTAAAGTGTAATAAACAATATCAAACTATCGTTTACAACTTTTATTGCAGTAAGATTGTATATCGGTGATAACATTAAAATGTCAACAAGTATCTGAAACTAATGTTATTAGTTCAGAATGTTCATAGTTGTTGTTACAATATACATACATATACTCACTCTTCGAATCCTCAAAAGAGGTAGCCATAGCTTTAGAAAATCTTTAGCTAAATGTAAGATGATAAGGTAAAAAAGGTGATGAGTCTTCAGTCACATCCCTTAAACATACATTCATACATATACTCACGGCTATAAATCCCTAGAAGGGGTAGCCAGAACTAAGGAATTATAAATTCCTCAGCCACTTTTGGAAGTTAAGTGGGGAAAAGATGGTAAAATAAAGGTTGTTGGTGATGGGTCTCCAGCCGCATCGCCCAAAAATCCATTAAAAATCCCCAATACCCTTAGTCGCCTCTAACGTACACCCATGGAAAGAAACGGGGTAGTGCTATTCTAAGCCGACACTACACAGCATAACATCCCTTAAAAACCGTGTTAAAGACAGCACACCCTTAGTAGCTACGTATGAAACCAATAAAAAAAATGGGTTAGTGCAATAACTGAATATCAGCCTATTATACCATTTTTTTACATATCTGACACATTGCTTTATATCTCTTGTACAAACATTAACCAGGATAAACTAGATTCCTTCAGCATTAAGTGATGTTACATACTTCCGGACATTCAAGCATAATGATTCTATTTCGGATGTTAAAGGTTTCTTCGGAGGAGACTGGTTTCAGGGATTTTGGTTATTATATGTATTATTTATTTGTATACAAAAACCTTCTATATTTTTGTCTGCTGTAAAATGAAATCTTTTTTAGGTAGTAAGATTGTTAAATGAATCTTTTCTCGGTTTAAGTATGAAATTGGATACTAGTATTACGTTTTCTAGTAAGCATTGTGTTGTTTGTAATTACATATTTATGTTGTCTTAGTGCTTAAGCTTTGATTTTAACATACATACATACATAAACTCACGGCTATAAATCCCTAGAAGGGGTAGCCAGATAGTCGCCTCTTACGTACACCCACCGAAAGAAATGGGGTAATGCTATTCTAAGCCGGAACTAAACGGCAATTTGATTACTTTGATTTTAACATAACATAACATAACATAAACGTTCACGCCGTTTATCCCCGAAGGGGTTGGCAGAGGTACCTATACTTCTGAACTCACATGGCAGCGCCATCTAGTGTCCAGAGAAGGTACCCACGTTTTGCTTAGACAGTGTACTCATTGATTTGATTTTAAATTAATTAAATAAATTAATCTTAATTACACTTTTGATATGATGCGTGTGTTTCTTCTCGTTAACAAACATAAATTACTTACACGATACACTTAATTCACCGGGGTATGTTCAATTTATATGAATGTTAAGTGACATATTTTTAATATATTTTTTGCACTACTCTTATTTTTAATTAAAACACAGAAAAGCGTATACATTTATTAAAATTGACATAAAATATAAAGCACATATTTGTTGCCTTCTTACATTAGTTACAAGGAATTAAATCAAGTACATTACAATTCAGTATAAATAGCACACATTACTAATAGAAAAATCTCTCAATTTTAAGCACACATTAAAACCTAAAATACATTTTTTTTCACCACAGTACAGTTCGATTAGTGTAAACACCAGACGAAATAAATTTATTTTGTTAAAACCTTCACTTTGCCAATCTTACTCTTCTTCCAGTTTTATTTAAACAAACATCAATTGGTTTTTTATTTCTTTTTTATGTGTATTAATCACGTGTGAACTGTAACGAGATCACTATATCACTGATTGGTGTACTATGCATGTAACATTGCGCAGGCGCACCTATGCTTCGTAAATTGTATCGTCGTGCTCGTATACAGGCTGTTGTTCGTTTTATAGATCGTGATTTAGATTTGATATCAGGCTATTTATGTTTTTAGTATTATAAGTTTATTATTTAGAATGCATTAAGGTTCTATTTTATGATTTCTTAATTTTTTATTTACTTGAATAGGATATAATCAAATAGGTCGTTGATTCTTGAAGGTTCATGTTCTTTTGAACAGCATTTGATGTTTTGGCTATCGAACATCATTTTATACACGTAGATTGGCCTATATATCACTTTCGCTAATTTGTACACGCGATTTTTCACACTAATTTGTATTTATTAATCAGACAGTAGGGTTTCTTCACGATTTCCCAAAACAAAAGTTTGATGGAAACGAAACAGGAATAATGAAATTGATTGCTCGCATACAGGCTGGGTTCGTTTTATAGATATATGATATCGGGCTATTCTTGCTTTTTAGTATTTTATTGTTACTACATTACGATGAAAGTACTAAATTATGCATCCTATTTATATTGGTTGCATACAATCAAGTTTTATCAATTAAAGTTTTACTATTATCAATTACTAGAGATGCATGTTCACAAGGAATATTGTGTGATCTGATGTTTCAGTACCCATCTTTGCCCTCAATGTATACATATGATAAGGGACAAGGCTATCGCCCACCATTCTATTCACATCATTGTCATATTACTTAATTTTACACAGCCTTGTGGCTGTACCTTCATGTAGTTTCATCCTTTCGCCAACAATTATGAATAAATCTGTAGACTTGCTTCACGATGATTTTGATCTTCAGACATTTGATTGATGAATTGAAGATACATCGAATTTGAACCCCTTTTATTCCATCTTACGCGGATCTCACGCTCTACCTGCTAAGCTACCAAGGTTTCAAGGTCCCTTGAAGACAAGTAATAAAACGAAGCGTAAAGATAGAACAGATAAATAAATCATTGTTCAGCAAACAATACTCTAATAATGGCCGCTTCGTGTCATCTGTGATCTTGAGCGCATTACGGAGTGATAACCGTATGTTTGTGTCTCACGTTAATGTACTTTTGTTAATTGTACATAGCTTATTCATTGTACATACAGCCGTTAAATGTTGAGGAAAATTACAGACAGAATATTCTTACAGGGAGTTGATTTGCACGTGTCTGTTTTCAACGTTTTCACTAACAATTACCTAATCAGCATAAATGTACTAAAAACGTTTTTTATTCGTACATCTATGCCTAATCAGGCTTGCTTATTCATGTTGCATAGTATCAGCTTAAAAATCACTAACCCATTTCTTCCCACGGGTTCCGTAAGAGATTACATACATACATATACTTACGGCCCTAAATCTCTAAAAGGGGTAGCCAGAGCTTCAGAGCTAGAAACTCCTCAGCCACATTCGGAAGTTGATAGGGGTCAAGATGGTAGAAATATTAATCGTTTGTGATGGGTCTCCAACCACATCGTCGAAAAACCACTTGAAAAGGTCCCATACACTTAGTGGCGTCTAACGACATCCGTGGGTTGTAAGGGGTAGTAACATTCTAAGCTGGCACAACACGGTATTCATTAATAATTACCTTATCAGGCCAGCTTATATTCATGCTGGGTAGCGTCAGCTTAAATAGCACTAACCATGGTTTTGTAGTAGAAAGGCACAAGCACATACATACATACATATTCTCACGCCCGTAGGCGTAGGCAGAGACTATCGATCGCCACTTCGTACGATCCTGGCAAACCTCTCTAGCTTAGTTCACATTCATACATGCTCTTTTATTCTCACGTCAATTCATTTGCGATTTGTCTTCTATCGGTCTTTTCTCTAGTCACACCAATTTGTTTACGATACATTTGGGGTTTTGTGATTTTTGCTTACAACTTCCGGTTCAACATTTCTACCGGTGGGTGTACCTTAAGAGGCCGACTAACGGTATTGGGGCTTTAAAGGGATTTTTGGGCGATGCTTTTAGAGACCCATCACGATCAACCTTTAATCGACCATTTTTTCCCCACAACTTCCCAAAAGTAATTGAGGAATTTCCAATTTGTTGTTGTCTTAGCCGTGAGTATGTATGTATGTACTAACAATTTTGAAAGTTTATAATGGCCTTCCTTCCTCATCCATGAAACTAATATTTAAAAAACTTATACATATATAATTAAGAAATTAGAGGTATTGTTTGAATATTCCGTCTGTTATCTATGTGTGGTTTCAAATGAGACATTATCATGTTTGATCAGCTTTCTAGCCTGCGATTATATTGTTTTGTTGAACTTTTATTTGCCATGTTCACGACTTTTTGACTTCAGTGGTAGGCAGAAATGTAGGCTTTGGGCTAGAATAAACGTATACTAAGTTATTTTTAATAAAATTACTAATATAATCGAAGCACGAAAAGTTTGCCATGATCAAAGTGGTAATCGACTGTCTCTGCCTACACGATTAATGAATAATGGCTTGGCTTAACATGCGTTTGGCAGAGGTAGTAATACTTCATAACATAACGTGACATTGTCACCTGGTGTTCAGGATACCCTCGTTTTGTTTCCTCATAATGTGTTCCCTCATTTTTAATAATTATGATAAATTAACTACACATATGCCTTTAGCAAAGACCAATTGGTGTAGTCCCGACCCGGGATTTGAACCCTCATGGCCTATCCGATCAGCAGTGTTCCACCCACTGAGCTGCCACGGTTACTTTACTGATTGATATTTATATTTACTGATATTTCGTGGTTTTATTATATATATATATATATAGTGTAGTGCCGGCTTAGAATGTTGCTACCCCTTTCTACCCACGGGTGTCGTAAGAGGCGACTAAGGGTCTTGGGGCTTTTTATTGGATTTTAGGGCGATGCGGTTGGAGACCCATCACCAAAAACCTTTATTTTTACCATCTTTTCCCCACTCAACTTCCAAAAGTGGCTGAGGAATTTATAATTCTTTAGCTCTGGCTACCCCTTCTAGGGAAATATAGCCGTGAGTATAAATGTATGTATGTTATTGAATCAGATATATTGGCACAGCTATGTTCCGTAATAATCATTTGCCTTCCAATTTGTTTAAGTTATCTAATTATAATACTCTCTTAACTTTCGATCTCTCGCTATTTTGTTTATGTAATATCGTAATGCTTTGTTAAAGAAATTGGTCGTAACGTAACGTGTAAAATAAAGATATGATACAAATTGGTCTTTGCATCATACATATAATCCGCTAATAAATCATTCTTATTCTCACGGCTGAAATAACAAAAGAGGTGGTCGAAACTTTAAATAGCGTCTTTGAGGTCAATACCAAAATGCAACTCGCTAAATATTTAGTACACTCAATATTAAAGGTTTAATTAACTAAATCGAAATAACCTGAATTCAAAATAAATAGCGGATTCAATATATAAAGTCGGAAAATCTGAAGTACGTTTAAAATAATTGATGAAATACAGAACATTTGCATACATAAATTAATACATTTAGGTTTACTTTATATTATAACATTAAAGTACAATTGAGTACATGTTTTATGGGACCATTTTTTACAAGAAATTTTAATTACTTTCCTATAGAAATTGAATAGAATATTGCCCTTTTTTTATATATCAAGTAAGCCATGAAAATATTGTGTAAAACTGGAGGAGAGGCACTGTAAACTTTCCCGAAAATTACGACCCAAACTTTTGTTTCACTCGACTATGTAAAAACTCAAATTAAAACACCATTTTGTAGGAATACACTGTCACATGACTAAGTGTGTTTTCCTTCACCGTTAACAACCATGATCAATGAACCACACATATTACTTTAGAAAAGACAAATTGGTGTTGGCCCGACCCGTTATTTTAACCCTCACGATAAGCAGTCCATTGAGCTATCACGGATTAAGTTATTAAAATTATTTAATAACTATTTTCTCTATATTTCAGGTTCATAGTGTACAGAAAACGCCAAGGATACACTCATTTGTCAGCCGGTGAGGATTTGAAACTCCTTTCGGGCAAAGCGTATACTGAACTCCGCAATTTCAACGGAGCCTCGCAATCAAGGCAGAGATGAATTGTTGAGTATGAAGATTGGGAAATTTGAATCAATATGCAAATTATATATGCTTTTTATCAAAAAGAAGTCAATCTGTGGCTAGTTTTAAAATATGTTATCATTTACTATCTACTGGGGAAATATATGAAAGTGGTGTAAGTTAGTTTTTTTAAGATTTTGTTTTAAAATAACATTACAGCAATTGTAATTTGCATGTTGTTTTAAATTTATGTATTGTATGGTACCAGTTGATTATGTGCTGTGAACGAAATTTACTCCTATTAATTTAGACTTAAGGATCTTAAACGTATAATAGCAACGTTTGAAAAACTAAGAAAAGGCTATTTTTGTTAATTCACTTCTCTGGTTTTTGTTAACCATCGTAAATCAAAATGAATGTTAAGTAAAAGAATTTCGAAATAGAAAGCTGTCTTATGTGATATTTAAGCCACCTTCTATCAAATAATTCTAGACCATTTACAATCTCTTACAAAATGATTCGGGTGTTTATTAGCAACCTATCAATAAGTGTAGTTTATTTTTGTTTCAAAATGGCGGTAATTGCATTTAGCAGCTGTTTTTATGCTCTATTTAATAGTTCTTCTGCTTAACGCCAAAGATTGTCTCTTTGTTATCATTCTCACTACTGTTCTTCTTCATGCAGCTAAATACAAATCAAGACCCAAACTAAATGATCAGAGTCGATTCGTTATCCGAAACTCATTATTTTGATGCTATCAATCATTTTTGATTAGGTCTGTAATCTTTTAAAGATCTTTTAATACTTTTCGCAAAAAATGCACTTTATCAAACAAAATAAAAAATCATAAAATGTGTTTACATCACTTTAACTTTGAAAGCAATGAGTTGTATACAAAATCTAAGGCGTTTTATATATTTTCGTTTTTTATTAATCTTTAGTAATTTAGTTGTGTATACGAAAATTAATTCTGCCAAATCATGACAAGTAGTAAGCAATGTTATTGATACTTAGTTTAAAAGAACATACTTTTAAATATATTTACGTTTTCGCGTTCAATTTCTCAAATAAGACAAACTAACCAGTGACCCGAGAGGTAGGATTAAAAATTAGCTCAGAAATAGAATTTTCATATATTTTATATAATTTTCACACACAATTAATGAAGTGATAGATGAAAGGATCACATCCACTACAATATTATTTTAATAGAGTAAGATCACAAAATTCTGTTCGCTAAAGTACCAATAAACAAAAGCGTTTCAGAGGTCAAAATATTTATTTTCTTTACTATCCAGTTTTGTTTACATTATTTTCTGATACAGTATTTTAATGATTTATACTAACATATATGTACAAAATGTCTAGGTATTACGAAATAGTATTATTAGTATTTTTAGGGTGTTAGGATAAGAAGTTTATTTCAAAATATTTACAACATTAAAAACATATATTTATTTCAGTTATTTTATGGCAGAATATTCGACGAAACTTGATAATTCTGCTCTGTAAACTTGCTCATTATTAAACGTAATTGCATTTATTAAGGCTTAAAATGAAAATATATAAAACGCCTTTTATGATTTAAGCTATTTCAATTAATTCACAATACCGATTTAAGGAACTGCTTTGTCTAAACTAAGATTTTAATGGCTTCTCAGTTTTAGAATTAAATAAAACTTTTTGTATTATTTAATTTAAAATGTTTGCTCAAGTTCAAAAATCTGTAAAAAAAATATAAGCCACTTTTTTCAATTTCGTTTTGTTTTGAAAGTTGCCAAGTGAATCTACTTAATTATAATTGGTTTTAAGGATATGTATGTGAAATTGTATTTTAGTGGGTGCTGGACACCAAAACTATAGCTATGTGATACATGTTTTATCTCGTATACATATTTTAATAGGTTAAAAGTAGACACAAGTCATTTATTTTCACTAATTAAAGCTTAGTTCTTTATGAGTATTTTGTAGAATATGGTATTGTAGTAGAAAATTATAATTATGAGTGGTAAATATAATTAGACAATCAAAAATCACGCAAAATATGTATTACTAAATATCTCGAGCTTCCGTAAAGCATGTAATCCGTTTAAACGGATAAGCTTTTTAACGTCCGTTTACGGATGTAAACATACATATATGAACGGAATTTATATTAAATTACATAATGATTTTGTAGTAATCTATTGCTTTTTTCGTATTTTAATAAGTAGATCAATTTTATATTTAACAAAATTGTTTCAAGATTTCAAGAATTTGTAAAGTTCTTGAAGTGCGTGCTGTGAAACTACTTTTATATTAAATCATGTTAGCTTCCTATTTTGCATCATATTTAATTATATTTTTGCTCTGTTCGTATTAAACCTATATTTTTTTCTATGGCGTCGAAAACCAATGATGTTTTAATATTTTTTAGACCAGTTAATACCAATATGTTTTCTAAAAACATTATAGATTCTGCACGTGAGTATAACATAAAGTGCACATTGTACATCTTAAGACAACTTAAATCTATTAATATGTGATTTATTTATATTATCATTAGGCACAATTCTTTGATATAACTCTCACTTGTAAATCTAAATATTATAATTCTCACGCCCGATTTCTGAATTGAGTATTCCAGCTGAGAACAACTTAAGTATCGTTCTATCGCATTTAAATCTAAACGATTGAATGAGACCAAACAATACTTAATTCGTTCTCAGCTTGAATACTCAATTCAGAAATCGGGCGTCAGTCATTACTATATTGTAGTTAGCTGATGTGTATGTAATTTTCAATATAAAAATGCTTTGTTGTTTTATATAAGTGAAGCCTGTGAAAGTAACAAACCCTTAAGAAACTTTAGTTTCCGTTCGCTCGCGTAATTCCGTCGTGTGATAAAAACGGAATGAGTGTAACAAATAATATTTCCGTCGATGACGGGTTTTAAGTATTGTTCCTAGATGTTTCAGTTTTGTAGAATATTTATATATCAGTTCAATATTTGTTAATAAGTTTTAACTCGTATTTTTAGGTGACTTTTTTAACGCCATGGTTATATGAAATGCCATTGTGTGTTAGTTTTTAGTAAACGAAAATTGACGAAATAAATGAGGAAATTGTAAAGAAACATGGGTTTTATTTGTATCTTGTAATTTATCTTTTCTTGTATAGGAACATTTAACTTGAAAGTTAAATAAGTTCCTTTGAATGATGTACATTTGCTAATACACATAAAAAGTTTCAAAAAACGGTTTGGTTTTATATCCTCAGGGAAGAAATGTTTACGGGCATAGTACAAGAATGAAGATACCTCAGTCGGGAGCAATATCAGCTCCCATGCATTTGTGTGTTCGAATCCTGTAATTGAATGAAATCGCCGATTATTAGGATCAACGTTACAGAACCGTTATACCGTTTAACACTTTAAATATAAATCGGCTGTAGGCCTTTGTACTGTCTCGAAAACTACCTTAACAAGTAGTTGCTCAGGTCACGTGATATTTTTAAGAATGAGTATTTTAAGTCCTTTTTATGGTAGTGTGGAAAGTTTCATCTGAAAAAAACGACAATAGAAAACACTTCATCACAATTTTGCACCATTAATAACTTTAATCACTGATTTTCTATATCAAAATTCATCCTAAACCCCAAAACACAGTAGCTAACAGCTAGCTACAGTAAAAAAGCATCGACATCAGTCACTTACGAAACGGAGGTGGGCAAATAAAAATATTTTTTGGTGATTGGTTTCACACCACATCGTGTAAGAGAGTCGCTCTAGCCTTAAGTCACCACTTACGATACAGACATGGAGAAATTAAGTATTATCTGCCGAATATAGCCCAGTACGATTTCTTAGCCGACACTATACGGCAGTACAGTCTAGTTTATTTGTATATGAGCATAATCGGACTCCCTTCATCTACGCCCCTAAGGTGTATTCGCGGAAATGAGTGTCCTAATAGACATCCTATATGTATGGGCTAGTGTCTAGGATGTTCGTTTCCGCCTTAGGGGCACAGATGTAGGGTGGCAGATAGGCATAACCCGCAGTCCCCGGCTACCATCGTACGGTAGTATACTAAGTATACTTATACTGTCAATGTCAAACCTATCTAGGCTAGCTTGGTAGGGACATGTATGTGTTGTGATGATGATAATAGCATACTTTAATTATTAAAATATGGTTCAGAGACAGTCAACATACATACATATACCCACGTCACTAACTCCATAAAAACGAGGTGGCCAGAGCTTCTGAATAGGAAATCCAAAGCCACTTTTAAAAGTTTTGTGAAGGTAAATTATAAAAAACTAAAATTTGGATTATTTTTATTTCACGGCATGACAATTACCACCATGTTTTGTGTTTGCAAATCCCGAACCACAATTTCTAATGAACAACCTTCATGACTTCGTCAATTTTAATATCACCTCGTTGAACCGAATCTAAAGTAGCAAGAACCAACTTCTTCACATCATTCTTTATCGCAAATGTAAATGTCTCATACAAATTATCTGGTTTCATGTGTGACAGAAGTTTAAATATAGTTTTCTTCTCCAGTTCTGGCATCATTAAGTACTTTGACAGCATCAGTAATTCTTGTAAACCTGTGCAAGGTAATTTTTGCAAGTAAATGTAATCCTTCAAATGTTTAAGAGTAACTGCTGTAACATTTGGCAAATGCACCTTCCCTTCTGCGGTATCTTTCCACTCTGTCAGTAGCATGTGCCTAAGAACTGGACTTGAGCCGGCCAATATAGATCTATGGGCATGAACCGAACCATCACAACCTACCAGAGTGAAATCATTCAACTCAGAATCGTTATAGATGTCTTCAAACGGGCCAGGGACTTCAAGCAGGTCTACAATAGCAATGAAATTTATTGTCAATTTATCAACATCACTCTTGTCTATAATCTGCTCAATATCCCCAATAAATTCATATGTTTTGTTGTTGTTCAAATCTTGGAAGTTTAATGTGTAAATGAGAGTGTCGTTCTTGTAACGTTTTTTGAAGCTGGCAATAATTTCTTTCATTACCCCAGTTGCGCTCCCTCTGTCATATTTTAGAGGGAAACTTCTTTGTGCTTCAATACTGAGGCAAAGTGCGTTGCAAATCACGAAATCAACTCTAGACGTTTGGCCAATATTACTCGCAGTCAGTGATGCTTTGAGAACATTTCCTTGTTGCACTAATTCAGTGACTGTTAAACTGAAATAATAAACATATTTTACATAAAACATATTTTAAACTACAAAAGAATAGATTTTCGAGGTTCCTATGATTCTGATAAGCTAATAGTACTCTTTAACCACCACTTTACCACTTTAAGTGGAATGCCAACATGCAAAGTATTTATATGAATGTAGTAGTACTGTAATGTAAGCCGAGGCTAAAACAAACTGAAGCTAAAACGCCCCTATTTTATATTCCAAACTAGCTGACCCGACAGACTTCGTACTGTAAATTTGCTTTCTTATACCTAAGTTCCTACTTATTTATTTTAACCGAAACTTAACTACCTATATTTTACCTATTCAAGGTTTCTTTGTACAAAATTATTATTTAAAATGAATCGCATAAATTAAATTTTAAAAATCAATAGTAAACTTGCCGCGCCGCACTAAAAATTTTAAAATTCGACACAACCATTAACATAATCTGCCCTCACGTGTCTGCCCGTTCGGGTCGCGAACCTCAACATGAGCCCGCCGCCACCACCGCCGTCGCCGCCGCGTGCCGCCACTCGCCGCCACTGTCGTGCTATGCGGAGTGCGGACCGACCGACTGACACAACGACGAAACGCAGCCACCGCCGCCGCCATCTCTGCCCTCGGCATTGTAAATGCATCTTGTGTATTAATATTAATATAAAAGTGTTATGATATGTATATATTCGGAATCCTCATTTCATCAGCTTTATTTTTATATGCATTTTGTTTTATGTTAATTGGTTTATGTCGGTAGGAACATCGAGTAATTGAAAAAAAAGATATTTCGTAAATTAAACTTGAACACCACTAAAATCGCAATTGTGGCTAAGCCTTAAAGGATAGACATATGCTATTGCTGACTTTTTTATAGACCTTTTTAAGAAGAATAATTTCCCCATACATTGAAATTCTGTATTTTGAGTTATTTCAGCAGCGCACGCAATGCAAGCCTCCAAAAAGCTCGTTTTTCTTCCGTCCGTCTGATAACTGTTACGATTACTCTAATAATTTCTTAAGTAGGTACACCTAAATTATACACCTATAGAATTCCTGGAATGTCTTCTTTCCATTATTGAAAACCGCATAGCTATTCATATAGTAGTTTTTGAGATCCTAGGTAACAAACTCGTTTTGGGCGCCCTTTGCAACTTCATTTTATACTATGTATAGATATAGCTATGTATAGACATACATAAACTCACGGCTACAAATCCAAAAAGGGGTAACCAGGGCTTCAGAATTAGATATCTATTAGCATCTTCAGAAGTTGATTGCGGATGAGATTGTAAAATAAACGATAGTTTGTGATAGTTCTCTAGTCACTTTCCCCAGCATTCTCTTTAAATTCCCAAAAACACTAAGTCGTCTCCTAAGACACCCGGAGGAAGGAATGTTTACTACACACCAATTGTAATATTAATTAATACTCACCTCATGATTATTTCTGATGGAAAGGAGTAGCCCGGGATAATATTTTACGATTTTTATTACTTTTTCCTATTTCATAATTGGTTTCGATTAATCTATTTCATGATTTTTCATATTTGACACTAGTCTAGCGGTGGTTTTGTTTTCTTCTGAATTTCTGTCATTTTCGTCTGATGTTATTAGACTGTTTTTGGTAAGCTTGTTTATTCAGGGAAGTTAAAAAAACAGGATTTGTGAAGACATAACATGCAAGTTTCTAAATATTAAAGTTACCATTAATGATGCGAACATGCTGCTTGCTGGCTTTTCCACCAACTATGCAAAGAAGGTTCTCAATTCGATTGTATGTGTTTATTTTGTATGTATGTTACGCGATACTTCCGTCAATAGACAATCTATTGCGAAAAAATATTTCTTGTTCTGTTGGATATGCTTCCAAAGTGGTCCTATTCAATTTTCATAAGGTTTGATAGTTTTGTAGGTGGGACCACCACCACACATGTAAACCATATTATAACAATGTATCAAATTGATTGTCAGCACTTTTAAGTAAGCTGGCCAGTCAGTCAGCGACGTACCGCACTGTTATCTAGACATGTATTTTAAAAGATTAATAAATATGCATTAAGTGAACACGCATTTCATTTGGGGTCACCCACACCTTCTTGTAGAGACCAAGGGTCGCTACAGTGGTGACCCCGACGTGATATGTCAGACGTGATGTGATTGACGTGAAGTGATATGATGTGATTGGAACAATTATTTCTGCCACGTGTTCGTGCCTCGTGCGCATAGCGTCACCATGAACCCGACGCCACCCGGCGCCGCTGCCGTTCCCACGCCGCCCGGCGGACACCTCTCTGTGCCAGCCGCACCGCCAGGTATCCAACACCACCAGGCTCCACTTCCTTCAAATTCGACTGCTGCTGTGGACGCGGTCGCGTTGTCATCACGACTCGTAGAGTTTTGGACGGACCAGCCCCGTGTTTGGTTTATCCGGACGGAAGCCATCATTTCCTCACAACGCCTCTCCGATGAAGCCAAATTCGACCTGGTTATATCGAAACTTAACAAGGAGGTCATCGCGCAAGTTACTGACATCTTAATCAATCCCCCAAGTTCCGACAAATACAAATTCCTCAAAAACCGACTGCTGACGATTTACGAAGAGTCACAAAACCGTCAGATCGAGAAATTGATCAGCGAATTAGAGTTAGGAGAGCAAAAGCCCTCCCAATTATTACGTAGAATGAAGGAGCTCGCTACCAACAAATTTTCCGACGACACACTCCGTGTACTCTGGCAGAATCGACTTCCATCTCAAGTTCGTGTGGTACTTGCCGTCTCCGAAGGCAAAGACTTGGAGAGCTTGGCAGCCATTGCCGACAAGGTTGCGGAGGTCACGCAACCAACTCACGTCGCCGAGCTAGCTCAACAACCACAGTCATCTTTCGATGCAGCACCGATTCTAGCGGAGATCGCGAAGATTAATAGTAAGCTTCGCAATCTCCATCCTTTTCGATCACGATCCATGACACGAGGAAGAGGTTTTCGGAGCAATGGCCCAAACCACAGTATGTCAAGGACACCATCAAGTCGCAGTGCATCACGTAACAGGGATCAGTCAGAAAACCGTGTATGTTATTATCATAAACGTTTCCGTCAGAATGCCCGTAAGTGTACCAAACCCTGTGCATGGAATGATTCGGAAAACTGAGTGGGACGGTACATGAACTGGTGGACACATGTACCATTTCACCCAGTCACCGATTATGTATAACCGATGTCAATTCAGGTCTTAGATTTCTTATTGATACAGGCGCTAATGTCTCTGTACTACCGGCAACAAGAAAACAACGACAAAATGTAAGTAGTGATTACCAACTTTTTGCCGCTAACGGCACTGTAATCAAAACATTTGGTGTTAAAACTTTAGTCTTAAATTTAAAGCTTCGTAGACCATACAGATGGCAGTTTATTTTGGCAGATGTCAGACAACCGATTTTAGGAGCAGATTTTTTAGCTTATCACAAAATATTAGTCGACGTCAACTCTCGAAAATTAATCAACCAAGTTACAGAATTAAATGTAGTTACATCTATTGCCAATATTAGTAGGTAAAGATTGGGGAGTCTATATTTATATCTGAATTTCTATTTGCAGATCGTTCTAATTTGCAGATCAATTCAAATATATCTAGTCCCTCCAATCTTTAAGTGCCTTTTTTTTCCACCAAAAGTATTTGTATTTTATCTGTTGTTTAATTTCAATCAATCTTTATTGAACTAATGCTACTTTTTGTTTTTGTTTCAATCTGTTTCCGCTTTTAGAAATATTCAACATGCTACCTGTTTTGTTATCATTTTAGTCATAATAACATAAACCACCATATCGTACATTGTGTGTGTGTGTGTGTATCATTGTTTCTGATAGGAACTATCTGGTTATTATTTTGGTTATTATAATTGCAAAAGGAACAAGAAATATAAATAAAATACATTCATGCTTTAAAATTTATATAATATTTTTTAAAATACACCATTTTCGTAAACATGTTACATTTCGTAACGCACAAGTAGCGGAATGATGAATACAATTATGAATATCATTACTTAAGGGCCTCCCCGCATTTTGCAGCTATTGCGCTCACTCTTGCGTCAAATTTATTGAGAATGACAGGGACGGAAAAAACGCGCGCGCAGGATAAATGTAGTTTATTTAGTTTTATTGAATAACTATAATGTTTAAATGAAAAGTTAAACATCAAAGTTACAGATCTTAAAGCTACGCGTATATAGACACATAATGAGTTCACATGTATGTTATGCCAGTGGAGCCTATACGGTTTTTATGAAAACAAAGCATGTTCCAATTCAATTTTTTTCATCATATTTTTCAACAAATTATTAAAATGTTAAACATCAAATTTTAACACCATGAACTAATCACCAACATATATTTTATTCATGTCATATCAATTTCATCAAATCAGACTTTATAGCATTTCCAAACAATCAATATCAACCTATTTTTCGGGGGACGCCCTTAACTTAAATTCTTCATACAACATTAACAAACTAGGACAATTCATCTCTTCTAAATTAATAACATCTTTATAGTCCAATAATATATCTTTAATCCAATTCACTTTTTCAGTACCTTTGCAGTAAACAGTTTTATCAAACAAAAAACTAACAACTATTGTCAGACACTTTTCATAAGTAACAAAGCCTTCGTTCCAATTTATTTGTTTGTTTCTTTCTATCCACCTTATTTGCTTTCTTTCTGTATCTGATAGTCTATAGGATGGAAAAGGTGACTTTACCAAAAATACTTGCATTTGATTATCACATGCGATTGCAATTTCTTTTAAAATAAATTGGTTGTCATCTTTTTTGAATCCTTGCACGTCTACAATGGCTATAGATGTCATGATATTTTTCGCACTATGTTACTTAACGGTCGATACTCTACAAGGCGATCGTTAATAATTAAACAGTAAGCACTAGTATCCTTAGGAATATCGATTAAACTTTCGATTTCCAGTCGAACATCGACAGGGCCCGTTTTCAAATTTTCGTTTTGCCTTGAGCAATCTATTACAAATATTGGAGCTTTTACTTTAAATTCTTTGTAATCAAGCAGCGGGTCCACTGAAATGTTATAAAATGACTGACGAAATTTAGTGTACATGTCATATAATATACTGTATTTGTTTTCATCAAACTTTAGATTAAGTGCATCATAAGGGTAGTAATAAGAATTTAAAAACAATTTAATGTTCGTTAAATTACAGTGATCGAAAAAGGTGCTCTCACGCGTCTTATTATTTTTCCGACTAGTTTGTAATCCAAATATAACGTAACGAGGTTTTTCTAATTGTGAAGTTGTTTTTATAGCCCACGAATGTTTTGTAGTTTGAGGCAATAATGGATACTCATACAGATCCCAATTCCTGAATGCAATTTGAACTGCTTTGTCTTTTTCCAAATGTTTTAGCAATGTAAGCCTTTGCTGATCTGATACTTTGACATGAGGCATTCGCCACTGTACCTTTTGCAAATTAAGATTTAAAATTTCACCATTATTTAATACTACGCTGTTTAAATTTGTGCTGCTTCTGTTAAGTATAAGTTCATGCTTACAATTTATGATAATTTTTTTATAATCTTCAGCAAAACCTAGTAATTTATTCAATGGTAAAAGAACACAAAATCGACCATCTTGTTCTGGAAATCCATCCACTTTCCACCCCCACATTTCAGCGGCTTTGCTTTCTCCACTGTTCATGGATACTAAAGATTTTAATGTAGTTGTTATTCCAGCATTTCTGATACGATCTATCTCAACGCCATTCATTTCATATCTAATATCTTGAAATAAAAACGATATGGCATTATTTGTTAATTTAACATTTTTTTTTATCACTGTACTATCTTTTTCTTTTACTTGCACAAGGAAACTTCCTTCAATATATTTTGCACTTGCAGAAGGTAATAGATAAATATCTTGCTGATGAATAGGTATGCGAATTTCATCATTTTCGTTAAAACTGTTGTTGTACGGATTATATGTATGGACTTCATAACTTTCGATAGAATTATCGAATTGTGGATAATCAGATATCTGAAGGACAGTCATACTTTAAACCCAATTGCTTGACGAAATACTCTATTACTTTTTGAGATTTTGATGTTTTGTTTTTTATTTCCGTGACTGAACCGTTTGACAACCCGCTTGATAGTGGTATTATTTTTATTTTTACCTTGTATTTTATAAGCACTACCATAATCGTTATATACAATCATTTTAATTTTCGCAAGTGAAGACACAACTGTATATTTTCGTTTAAGAAATCAATCAGTTTTCCTTTTACATCCAAAACCCTAACTGTTATTGACGAAATATGTCGTTTTCTTATTGGAAAGTAAATTACGGTTTTCGGAACTTCAATCAATTGATGTCCTGACGGAATATTTAGCACAAACTCGTGGATTATATGTGTGGGTTCACCGTTAGTGTAAGAGCCCTGTATGAGATCACTTTCTATCTGTATCACAGACACTGGAAGAATGTTTATAGGGTGAGTCGATTCATACCATTTATAGGGTTCTAAAATCGTTTCTGGAAATCCCAATAATGAACCTATACTATTTTTAACTTTTAAATTAATTGATTTTGTACAAAATAGAGAACACTTAAAAGTATTGTTGTTAGGTTGAATGATTAACTGACAGTCCTTTATTTTAGATTTGAGATATTCTTGTATATCAAATAGATCGTAGGTACCAATAGGAATTTCCACGACTTCATTATCGCCGTAAGAAAATATATTATTGTTTTCATGAATATTAGGAATTGTATTAAAAGTCGAAAAATATAATAAACCACACTCATAATTACTATCTAACATTAAGGGAGGATTAAATTCACATTGAAGTATAGAAGTGTTGCCTGTGATGGTTAATGTTAAAGACATCGTGATGAACTAAACCTTTTTTTCAACTCGTTCCTTATTTATCTATCTAGATTCCCAAAATGAAAATAAGAATTTCAAACATAAATGACCACATATATACGGATGAGTTTTTTGTTCATTATTGTAATTGTAAAATATATTCGATCCTATATATTTTACTAATTCTTCAGGGGGTTTTAAATTTCCATAACTATCAAAATATTCTACATAGTTGCCACATTTTGCGTAGGCTACCCAATGAGTTCCCGAATTTTGAGATGTATCGAGATTGATAATACCACATTCTTTTTTTAATGGTTTCCTAGGTAATTCATCTCTCATAAATACTCCTCTAAAATGCGGAATGTGCTTGCTAAAATTAAGTAAATCAATATTAGTAAGCGCCCTTTTAGGTAGCCTCGAAACTAGTTTTTTCCATTCACATAAATTTTTAAACCATCACTATGTTGTCTAAGACGAAGTCCTTTTCCAATGTACAACTCTTCCATTTTTTGATTATGTCTTTTAAGTTCTTGCAAGCGCTCTTTAGCCGATTTTGTGGCATTAATAGCTCTAGCAATGCCGGCTGCACCACCAGCCAAGCCTCCCGCAGCAGACAATCCGGCAAATATTGGTATCAAGGGTAAAAACCCTCCGACTTTTGGAACAGGTATTACTCGTGGAACATTTACAGGTGTGTTTGAATCTGATGTCAATTCGTTTGCAATAGCAACAGCTAAGTCTATGGCTGCCTTTTTACAAGTAGGCTTGAATTTCTTAATATGTTTCTTTGTAAGAGAAACAATGTTTTTAAATGTTTTCTTGATTCCAGTACCAGTTTTAACTTCTTTTTTGTATGATGCATTCTCACGTTTTCTAATTTTATTAATTTTTGTTTTTTTTAGTGTCTTCCTTAGCATTTTTATTTATCTTTTAATATAAAGGGAATAACTACTACTCTTTCTTCCAAGTCTCGAACATAAATGAGATGAAATAGATCGTTATTTACTTATAAAACTCTTGATTTATGTATCCAACAGTTTTCTTCAGCAGGTAAACCCAACCATTTAACTAGTAATTTGTCACCTTTCTTTTTTATTACATTTTCAATGAGATAAACGTTTGGATATAAAGTTTTTTGTAATTCTTGAGGATAAAATGAACCCAAAATGGGTCGATGTCGTGCATCTTTTAAAAGATATGTATACGGATTTGTATTCTGTACTTTACTAATCCTAAATATTTCAGTCGACCAATTTGGAGTGAATCCTTTTTCAAATGTTCCATTATATTTACTAATACGGACATTGTCTCCTACGTTAAGTTTTGATATACCTTGTTTTGATCTTTCATTTGATTCTAATTTCCTATATCTATCTAATACAGTTTTCTTAACATTGATATTAACTTGACTTGGTTTGAGCCCGATTGTTCTATGAACAGTATTATTGTATGATTTTATTAATTTAGAAAGAACATTATTGCACCATAAATAACTACCTTGTAAACTAAACTGCTTGTACATTTTACCTTTAATGGTCCTTATAAATCTTTCTACAATGGATGCCTTTTTGGTGGAATATGTAGAATAATGATTTATTTTATATTGATGTAGTAACTGTTTCAATTTCTTGTTGTAAAATTCAGTTCCTAAATCTGTTTGCAAATTTTTTGGAATGCGACCTTTGTTTAACAAATCTTGAAACGCAAGTGTTATACATTCCATACTCTTTTGTTTTAAGGGGTAAGCCCAGGCATACTTAGAAAAGGTGTCAATTACTGCTAAAATATATTTGTAGCCAGAATTTTTATTAGAAAAAGACTGCATATCTATAAGATCAGCTTGCCATAGATCATCTATGTCCTTCATTACAACGTGTCTTCGAGGAAAATTTTTTCTTGCTTGTTTATGAATTTCGGTAACCACACTTTCTTTGCTCATTTTTTCTTTATTTTCGCGGAATTCGCATCTAAGTGTTGTTGAACGCTATATATATCCCTTGTTAATTCTTTTGTAGCCTGGGTAAAGTTTTTACTTATTGTCTTGAGTTGAGAAGATAATGTGTCAAAAATTGTGTCAACGTAATGTTTAGTTGCACAGTCTTGAGAATCGATTGGTGCTCTGATGTTTTTAATAATTTTATTTTTAGCATCTAAGTTACAATCTTCTGTCAAATCAATACAGCGCTCATGATACACAGCTTCAATATTTTTTTGTTTTTTAAAAATATGATGCCCAAACTTGTCAACGTTCATGATTGACTTTCTTTTATTGACTAGTTGAGTAATCATGCTGCAAGCTTTATTTATTCCTTAATAATGCCCGCTTCCTTTAATTCTTCTATAATAGAGATTATTTCATTATCATGGTTTGTATTGCCAGCATTTTTTGAAGCTAACAAGACTTTTAATCTATCAATTAGTTCGTTGGGATCATCCCAGTATATAAAATCCGTATTCGGTCTATATTTTTTCAAAATCTGTAAATTACCTCCTTCCTTACATTTATCAAATTCAGAAAAAAGAGGTTTTATGATACTCAGATATTTCATGCCAGCGTTTCCTAGTATTTGTCCTGAAGATGTAAATCCCCTTTTATGTGCATGTGTATGAACCAAAATATCTTTATACACAAGTTTATCTTTTTCAGCAATTAAACTTTCGTCGGGCCTATTTTCAAATAATAGTTGTTTCAGTCCTGGTGTCACTTCATAGCTTTTCTTATTTATGCTGAGAATTGTATAATTATTAGAAGGATTTGATCCATATGATTTTAACGTCACCGGGGTATTTCCGATCATTAAATTGTTTCCTTCTGTTCTGATGCCGTATGTAACATTGTAGTTTTTAACCATATTTCGAGGAGAATTGCTAGACATTTCATTTGTCATGTTACTCTTCAACTTGATTTGTGAGGTAAAGTCTGGCGATATTATAGGAGTTGTCATATTTTCTTTATCTAGCGTATTATAAGAATAAGGCGAGTCTGCAATTGCTTTGTGAGTTTCTAATTTGACTGACGATTTGCTATCTAGTATGTCGTTTTCATTAAACTGATCTTCATTATCCGAATTTTTTTCGCTAACGCTTGTAATATTTTCATCAATATAATCAGAAGAATTAGAAATCTTAGAATTGTCTTTGTTTGGAAAGGTATTAATAATAATAATAATAATAATAATAAAAGCATTTATTTGTCTTTCTTAAGCACATAACATGAGACAATATTAACAATAGAAAATTATAAAAGACAAAATGGTCCAGAGCTCGTTCTATCCGCAGCAAGCAGATAGCTTCGATTTTCAGCTCTGGCCAAAACTTAAAGCTATAAAAAAAAACTAAATCTAACTTATAACTAGAACACATACAATATGTGAAAAAAAAAACACATATTAACAAATATAAATATTTACAAAAATAACAATTTCAATTTAATGTAACAGCTAACAAGTTTGTACAAATTTATTATAATTAATTAAGTATAGATTACAATTTGAGGTAGATGTACATACTATATATAAATATACATACATAAGAACGTATACATTATATATATATATATATAAAATTACAAATATGTAAAAAATAAATAAATTTGTTTATATAAATTTGAAAATATAAACTAATTAATACGAGAAATTGTATATATAAAATGTGTAAAATATGGTACATATTTTTGATACACTATCAGTATTTAATTTCATATGATATAGATAAAATAGGATATAAATGATAAAAATATATTAAGGAGAAACACAACCGTACAAAACTCCCAATTCATTTTTTTGCGAAACAAGAAGCCATTTCCGTAACTTGTTTTTAAAAGATTGGATTGTTGGTGCGTCTTTAATTGGCGGGGGAATGTCGTTCCAACACTTGGATGCTGCTAGTTTAAAGCAGCCCTTTGTCTTGGTAAGGTTGTGTTTCGGTAGTAGCATATTGTTATGACGCTGTCGATTAGAAAACAAAAATTTACTATACAAATATATCGGCACTTCTCTTTTAACTACATTATATATACAACAGGACAACCTAAATTTTCTCGTGTGTTTCATGTTAAGAATATCCTTCTTTATCAAATAGGGTGTTATGTGCTGTCTTCGAGGGATATTATAGCAATAACGCATACAAGCATTTTGTACGCGTTGTATTTGTTTCTCAGTTTTTTTCTGAATGCACGGACCATATACGATATCACAGTAGCCTAGCTGTGACAACACTAGACTCTCACACAATCTAAATCGAATGGCGGGACTAATGAATGATCGTATCTTGTACAAACTACTAAGAGCTGCAAAACTTTTAGATATTTTTAAGTCTATGTGCTTGCGAAAGTTCAAACATTCATCTATAAGTAAACCAAGGTTCCTAACACAATTCTGAAACGGAACATCAGTACCATCGACCTTAATGGAGGGCTTAAGATTTTTTATTCTTTCCACTTGATTTGCTGTTCCGCAGATTAAGGCCACGGTTTTATGGGGGTTAATAACGAGATGATGTTGTTTTGACCAGTCTACGATACAAGCAAGGTCTTCGTTTAATCGATTTAAACCGTTAATTAGTCCCTCACTACTTGTAGGAAGGTGTACATAAATCTGGGTATCATCGGCATACAAGTGGTAGTTACAGTTTTTTATCGCCTTCGTTATGCTGGAAGTATAAATAGAAAAAAGAGTCGGACCAAGTATGGATCCCTGGACAACTCCACGTGTTACAGACATTGGTTTTGAATACTTAGTACTACCAATCTCATCCATGGTTTTCACTACTTGTGTTCTATTTGAAAAATATGATGTAAACCAACCACAAGCTGCCAGAGAAAAACCACAGGCTCGCAACTCTGAAACTAAGAGGGGGGGAAATATGCTATCAAAAGCGCGTGTATTATCGAGTAGTACTAAAACGGAAGCATCACCTCTATCCGAAGCGGAAAGCACATCATCAACTATATTCAGAAGAGACGTGGTGGTGCTGTGTCCTGACCGAAAACCTGATTGCAGTGACGGGATTATGTTAAATAATTCTAAATGTTTCAGAATCTGTTTTAGTACTATCTTTTCTAAAATTTTTGAAAGAGCCGGGAGTATACCTATAGGTCTTAGGTCTTTAAGTTGTTCAACTGGACTTTTTTTAGGTATCGGGGTGACCACCGAGCATTTCCAAACCTCGGGAAAAGTACTTTCTAACAAGGATTTATTTATTATAGTCGTAATCGCGTGTAGAGAGTAAGGTAGGGTCAGTTTTATCATGGTCATTGAGATTTGGTCTGAACCCTCGGATCCAGAGAGACACCTTTCGATGTGACGGGATACCTCAGCTTCAGATGCCTCAACAAAACTAAATTCCGATGTATTACTAATCGTATTATTCCTAACTCTCTCACTCGTCTCAGATATCGACACGTCAATGGGGATAACACTATCCAAAAAGAAACGATTAAGTAAATCCGGGTCCGATAGATGTTGTGGTATTGTGGACCTGCAGGTTGGTTTTATAACTCTTTTCAAATGTCGCCACATTCTTTTCGGGTTGGAAGAATTATTATTTACATATGTATTAAAATAATGATGCTTTCACGTCACGCAGCGCAGCGCGCGCCGCGCCAGCCGCACCACGATGGGGCGCGCGCGGTGCTGCGGCCCGCTCGCGTCAGTGGCGGTGATCCGGCGCGGCCCCACTCTCCTCACATCCACCAAGTCACGCTCCTCCAATGGTACTTGTAGTTTTTTGGCGATCTGAACTACAATGTGTCCCACTGACTCCCCGGGGAACTCAGGAATCTCAGAGATCTCAATGTCGTTTCTAAGTGTGTCCTGTTCTCGATCGTTTATCCCAAGTTCTAAACTTTTCATAGATTCTAATAAATTATTTGGACATCTAGGTTGTTCCTTAAGTTTTTGAAGTTCTTCCTTTAACAACTTATTTTCGTTCTCTACTGCCATAAGACGGCCGTTGTAGGTTCCTATCTCCGTTCTAAATGTATTAAGTTGATTTCTTAATTCGCCTATTTCCTTCCTTATGTCATTATTGATAGAGTGTCTAAACTCCGTAAATTGTGTGTGTAGCACGGTTTTTAGCATTTCCACTGTAAGCACGTCCCCTGCCGATCTGTTTCCCGATACTTCAGGTGAAGCCGAATCCAAGGTAGTGCCTAACTCGTCACAAGACATATCCGCCGCTCCGAAGCTACTACTCCCTTGTGTCGATTTCTCAGCATCACGGGAAAGTAAGTTCTGTTTACGAATAGGTGTGTTGTCATTCCTGTCCTTACGAGTTGTGGTGTTCTGGCATAAGCTGCAAACCCAGGCCCGTTTCAATTTGTTGTAGTTCGCCATATAGGCGGCAGAAGTAATGTTTAGGCATTGGTAATGAAAAATTGCTTTGCAAGAGGTGCATCTCAATAAGTCAGATTCAGTTACACTAACGCAGCAAGCTGTGCAATTCATTTTGGTTATTATTAAGTTTTTGAACAAAAAAAAAATAAAAGCGTAGGTGTTTTCGAAAGATCGCTTGAATTCAAAATTTGAATAGTGCTTTGATAACGGTAGCAGCGACAGCGGCGGTGGCAGTTAAAAACAGCGTAGAAGTACTAATGCGCATGCGTTACTCACACACGTTCGTCTTGATAGGATGCAGCGATTGGTTGAAAACTCGTAGTCTGCCGCAGGACCCTTGAGTAGCTACGATTTAGCTACGGCGATATTTTGCGTCTCTGTCTGCTCTCGCGTCGCTCGTGTCTAGCACCGCTTCTCGTGTCCGCGCCGAAACAGCTGATCACCGTCCACTTTTTATGAATATTGCCGTTAACGAATTTTAATTTCACTAATTTCACCTTTTAATGATAGATAAGTGTTTTTTTTTCACTTCTAAACTTAAGATAATAAAACTACAAGTATTAATTGAACTCAGGTATAACTTTCAGTGCAATGATCCAAGTATTTACTAGGTAAACTGAATATAATAACGGGAGCAAATTGAAAAGATGTAACTTAACGCGGGCTATGTGTGAAAATAAAAAAAATGAAAATAAAAAATTAAGTGTGATCATAGCTTCTAATGGTCCTGTTATTGGTTTCAATCTTTTACACTGCTCAATTTCTAAATTGTGGTCTTCTTGACGCATTTGCTTTAATTTATTTTTAATACTTTGTACTGATTTTATTAATTGTTTCTTTATATCTGTTTCCATCATTAAAGGCCAATTACAACAAACTACTGCTAATTGATACAGTTTATTTTCGATTGAATTTAGTTCCCATAGTTCAAAGTATTTATATCTTATTCAAATTTCACAAACACATCGAATGTTTTCCGATACCTTCCATTATTTAGTTCACAGTCTTTGTTTATTATTAAACATGAGTATGGATCTTTCCAAATACGAGCAGCTAGTGATTTAAAATCGATCCAACTGAGATCAGAACTTACATGTTCATCGTAAATATGTTTTAAATTCATATCATCCTGTTTAAAAATAATCAATAAATTTGCATTGTCTCGTATAAGTTGTTTAGGTATTTTAGAGTAGGTCTGTGATAAGTAGAAACAGTCTATATTTTTATGACGTCCCATGGAAAAGAAATTGCGTATGTTAGTTTGATTTTCGCAAGTTACATCATCGAAAATAATAATTGATCTTTCTAAGGCTTCATTAGGTGATATCACATCTTCTTTATTTTGAAACATAAATAATTTGACATTAGGAATACTTTTAAGAACTTCTTCTAAAAATTTATACTTTGGTTGAAACGTTGTTTTCGAATAAATATAAATGTTTCGAAATTTTAGTCCATTTTCGTTTAGTAAAAGACTAATCATAATATTTGTCTTACCGCAATTTGAGGGGCCGCATTTATATGCGCAGTATTATTACTGCGTATGGAATCAGGTAACAGTATACTGTGTCTACAAGTCTTTACAGAGGGCTCGATTTTAAATGCATCAATTTTTAAGGATACGGGTTGTTTGATTAACTTCATTTTGCTGTATGATGTCTGTAACTTTATAACTTAATATTCTAAAAAATATACACGTACCTAACTACACACTTACGTCTTTTTGCCTGTTGACTTTAATTATACTCATAAGGAATAATATCTCTGAAATCATTGAAAAAAACATGATATATTAAGTCGGATATTTACCTGCGTTTCTTGAAAGTATATTAAGACAACATAAGGAGCATTTTGTCGAATACCTCTAACAGTTCATATAATCGTATAATATGAAAGATCAATGCTCTACACGTCTCATCTTGTCAGTCGCTCTCGAGATTTCAGCGTGATACAAGTTAATGCACTCACTCTAATCGGTAAGTTTTGTATAATATTTTTTTAAATTTATTTAGTCATAAGTACCCGGTTATTTCATATTTACGAATACGTCTATTTTTCTTTTATAGGCAATGTCGGCTGCAAGTCAAATCACATTAGACAACATCTACGATGTAACACAGCCTAATATTGACGTTGAAGACGTGAATAATCCATTTTATCACGCTCAGGACGTCGATGGATGGCTGGAAAGAGTGGAAAAAAGGCGGCGAGAATATTTTAAGAAATCACATGTTAATAAACAAGGGAAAACATTAAAAAAGAAACCTGCTACTAAATCTTCATTTATTGTGAAAAATAATCAATCGAAGGGGCGATATATGATTAAAATAGATATAAAAGCAGTTTGTGAAAGTGAAAATGAACAAAATGTGAGTGCCCAATATCTTGTGACTGACTTATATGATGATGTGATGGATAGTACAAAAAATATTATTAACAAAATATCTAAAAAAATATCAGCTGATTTAGATTTATAGTAGTATATGAAGCATGTTTCAATTAATCAATTTTATTGTAAAATTATGATATTGAGTATGTACTTAGCTTTAGGTTTAAAGAAAAAATAAAACACCTAAGTTAAATTGATTTCATTCTTTTTTATTTGTTTCTTATATTCCCTACCTTTTCAACCTGATTTCATATTGGAACATTTTATAACCTAAAAGATCTTGGATGAATAAAATAATTATAAATAAATAAGAACGTAAAAATTAAAACCAGAAATAATGTTGTATTTTAGGCATATTATTAATATTCAATAAAAGATAAACAGTAATTTCTAATAAAAAAATAAAGAAGTTACAAAATAGATGAAGCAATACAGTAAATGGATAAAATAGGTTAATCTTGGAAAACTACTTTCAAAAAGTCATAATATTGTGGTGAAATGGCCCCCAAGGCAATGTTTCAAAAGTATTTTTTAACTTGTTGCCTTTTGTTGTCCGTGCTATCAAGAACTAATTTATTTATTCTGTGCGTATATATATTATGACTTTTTGACCGTATTACAAACATATCATCTCTAAGACTTTCATTACAAAATAGCGCTCTCTTATAATTGTTTATATTTATTCGTTTAGTAATACACTTTTTAACTCCTTTAGCTTTTTTGATAGAAGTATTAATGGAGTCTATACAATATAGCTTGGATCGCAATCCAACAAACTCAGAAATTGCTGCCCACCATTTGTTAAGAAAATAAAAGAGATTAAAATAATGAAGACAGGATCTAATTATGGAATACGAACTAAAACAGTTATGAGTTCAAAACACATTACTCGCGTATAATACAGGTTGGACGTGTTTTAATTCGTCCCTGCCTGCTATGACAGCAGTATTAAGCGCTTTCCAAAAGCGCGTATCAGTGTCGGTTCCGAGTTTCAATGTTAACAATGAATGTTTCCAGCGCTCATTGGCAGCAATTTTTTCCACCTCCCGCGTCTGGTATACTTTGATTTCAACAAAGTACTCCCCTACTTTGACAGGGTCGGATTGGGTCGTGTAGCCGCCTGCGACGCGCTGACTCAGCCAACTGCGCAACGGCACCGCACGCACTGGCTCTCGTTTCGGCTCGGGCTGAAAAATTATTAATAATCTTATCAGTATTTGTACAGGGAAATCGCGAAAATAATCTTTGATAATAACCTAAAATAAAGAAATTTAATTTATTTGATGTTTTTGTAGTATGATCGAGTAGGGATAATGTTAATTATGCAGCGATTTATTATAATTTAGTTGTTTGTTATATAACTACAACTTCACCTCCTTGTTGGTCCTCAAAAAAGAATAAGCAAAGCAGAACTTACCTCCGATCTCTTATTTGTTTTTACGGGCGGAGCCTCTTCACGTTCGCTTTCGGAACTGGAGCTGAGAAACAGCTCCCGCTCTGGTAACAGTGCAGAAGCGACGGCGACTGCCGGTGATGGCGATGATATTGCTGTCGCTTCGGGCTTCTTGCGGCTGTAGGTGCGTTTCTTTTTGCCCTCCACCGCACCAGAGTTGGTTTTCTTGGGCTGTGCTGTTAGTGGTGCGGGTGTCGCAAAGCCGCTACCGCTAGCTACGTCTTCTTCGGTCCAGAAAGGATTTAATGAACACCTGAAATAAACAAGTTTATTATGAAATTTCATCAAATAAATTACATACGTGTACTTGCACTATTAGTTCCCCACCATTGAGGTAGGCAGAGACTATCGATCGCCGAATAAATTACACTTGTTCTTAAAATAGAAAATTAAACCGATTCTCCTTTATTTATGAAATAAAGATGTGAAGCAAGATGCGTATGGAGCAAGTTTCAAAATTCAAATAAAAAATAAAATAAAGTAATACTTACATACTTGTGAAATTTTCTTGTTGCACCACACGTCACAGATAAAACAAAATAGGAGAGCACTACGATCGCTTAGGTATATAGCGAGCAGAAATGGAGCCCTAATCCAGTATTTATATTCAGCCATTGTAAAGACAACTCCACAATGTAGAAAAAATCAAAATGCATCGATTCAAAACAGAACCGTATATATAAAAAAGTTCCTTATTTGATCTAAGCATAAGGCACATTTTTAAGTTGATCACAATAGAGTGAATGTGCACACGTCTTAGTGTTCCAATATTTACTGCTGATGCAGCAAAACAGTTGAGATATGATACATGAATCAAAAAAGGAATCGCTTTGTACTTATGCTGACATATTATTATTTTTGTTGGAAAAGAACTATGATAAAAATAAATTAAGTCATTAATTTTGAATCCAAATTGTCATGTTATATAACCATTGCTTAAGAAAGAAAAACAAGAACTATTTCCCTTTATCTAAACTCGTAATTATACTTAAATAAATCTCTCCGTTAACGTATTTATATGTTTTGATATGTAAAAGTTTGAGCAAAAAAAAAATGAATTACGAATCACTTTTTATAAATCGTTTAAAAAGAGAAAACCGCAGCTAAATCGGTTCAGCCTAACGAAATTGCGAACGAAATTACATACATACTTTTATGTGTAAACGTGCGAACCTTCCATTTTAGTGTAAGTTTATATAACTTAAGTTTACTGTTAAGTCTGACAAATACTATGCTAAATATCGCATCAAAATTTTTGAAATTAGTTAAAGATAAAAACCAATAGAGTCTACTCCGAAAACGAAACCTTTATAATTATTTCGGTCATATGGGTTAACAAATATTTTAACTATAATCCAATAAAAGTATGCTTGTATGTATTCGCATACTATCATTAATTACTATTTGCATCCTAAAAAAGTATTTTTTTCTGCATTGTAAGCGCCATCTTATGACGAAGCGAATGTAACAATTTCAAACAGGTTAAAGATTTCATTTTACTTACTATTTATTAATTATTTATTAAGTACCGAAAGGTTTGAATAGATGTCGCAATTAATGATATGTTATTAGTGTTTCGTAACATTGCTTCATCTTTGTTTCTATCATATTTGTATTTAATCATATGAAGTAAGTTATTATGAAATTAAATAGAACTAAAAATCTACTTCAAATTTGATGATATTAAGTAAGTCCGATATATTTAGTTATCAGTCTCTATATGTGTTTTACGCTAGCGCTCAACTAGATGGCGCGAATAATAACATAGTCATAGTTACAACAAAAGTTGATTGATTTCATCATGTTAAAGTGATATCTCAATAAAAAATTTACTCATTTAATATTGAAAATGTCAGAATTATTATTTTAAGCTATTATTATCAGGTTATAGATGAAAACATACCAAATTATAGCCAAAACATCTACATCGTGGTATTAAAATTTTCTCTTCTATTAGTATATAACACAAATGTGATAAACGTTTTTCAAGACGATGACTCAAAACCCACTAAGATATGAACTTATAAAATGATTGTGAATGTGAATTGTGAATAACGATATAAAATTATGATGTGCGATGATCTAGACTATGTTTCATTTAACAACAAAAATTGTGAATAAATCAATCAACTGAAAACTTTATATACATTTGTTATGAAAATCTATAATATGAATTTTGCAATATCTTCTACATTACGAGATAAATAATATAGATAAATTGATCAAGAATAATAAAATTCAATTTTATCCCTGCAGTGAGCGCCATCCTAAATCAAATAAAAACTATAGCGCAAGCTGCAGGGATAATCAGGCAGAACGATTTTGCTATTTTTCAAATAAAAATGTGAAATTGTACAGATAAATCAAATAAATACATCTGTAGAATATGATAGTTGAAATTAAATAACGGATAAAATACACAAATACATCTGGTTGAAAAAAAGGCACTTAAAGATTAGAGGGACTACATAGATTTGAATTGCTGTGCAAAAAGTGGACCGATCTGCAAATATAAATTCAGAAACAAAATATAATTTTGATGAAAAGCAATGAGAGATCGCTTCGCTCGGGTGAATTGATCTAGTCCTCCCCAATCTTTACCTACTAATATTACACAGCCATGTGTAAAGTCTATCGACGAGAGACATCCCTATTATGACTTGTTATCAAAGTATCCTAAAATAACTATGCCAGCGTCATTCTCGGAAATTCCTCCACACTCTATTATGCATTATATTGAAACTAAAGGCCCGCCCGTATACGCGCGAGCGCGCCCGCTTGCCCCCGATAGGTATATAAAAGTTAAAGAAGAATTTCGCCTAAAGAGCTTATTCCATTTGCCTGAATTCAGAACGTCCGATAGCCACAGAATCTGAATTCAGACTAGTGGAATAACGTTCAGAACGCTAGGCTTCCGATAAAGAGACAAATTTCGGTTCCTAGCTCACTTCATTTTTTGTAGCTCCGTCTCAGGAAGGTGGAATAACGTTCAGACGATTTAGTCGCCTCGCGCCCGCCACAGCGAGAGGACGTGCCAAAATTTTTCATGCATATGATTGCAAATTACGTCAACAAAAAAAGATAATAAAAGTTTTATAGCAGATATACATATGCTCACGCCATTAATTCCAGGGGTAGTTAGGTAGGTAGGGGATCCATTTCATAGGGGTAGGCAGATATGTATAATTATATTCATACATACATATATACTCACGCTATTATTTCCGATTGGGGTAGGTAAATACGTTTTATCACATACATGCAAATTAGATTATATTATAAATACTCACGCCATTACTTCCCATCGGAGTAGGCAGATACGTTTAATTACATACATACGCGCATATACTCACGCTTTTACTTCCGCTTGTGGTAAGCAGATAATTTTAATTGCATACATACATATTTCCGTAAGGGGTAGGCAGATACGTATTGTTTCAAATATGCATACTTATACTCACGCCATCACTTCCCGTGGGGGTAGGCACAGGCGTATAATTACATAAATGTATACATATACTCACGCCATTATTTCCCATTGGGGTAAGCAAATACGTTCAATCACATATATGCATACATATACTAACGCCATTACCTCTCATTGGGGTAGGCTGAAACTATCGATCGCCACTTCGTACGACCCCGGCAATTTTTTTAATAAATATGCTTTTATTTTTAAGTCATATAGGAGTTCCCGCCTATTTAATATTTTGTGTGAAATATGACGTAAAAATATTTGGAAAAGGTTGTGTACATGAATAGGATATATGTAAGTATAGTAGCGAAAGAGATATATAGACGCAATGTGTCGTCGTTTATTAAATGAGAGTGGGATAGTTCATAAGAGAGTCCGATTGAGAGCGTTTTAAAAAAAGGCGGGAGCAATTTCGTACGACTGCCCGCAAAATCGCGCGCTCGCGAATGATTCAGGAACTGAAATCGGTGTAGTGGAATAACAAGCGTCTGTGGCCTTCTGCGGCAGTGACTGTGAAGGACCTCCGATTTCAGGAACGATAAAAGTGTAATGGAATAAGCTCTTAATGCAGGAAATGGGAATCTGTCGTCCTTCGAAAAGCGCGTGGGCTAGCCCGCTGCATGTAGTTCCGAAGAAAAACGGCGACATTCGCCCATGCGGTGATTATCGCCAACTCAACGCAATAACAAAGCCCGACAGATACCCAATCCCTCGACTGCAAGATTTTACGTATATTTTAACTGGTAAAAAACTTTTTTCAAAAATAGATATAAATAGATCGTATCATTGTATACCTACAGCACCGGGAGACATAGAAAAAACCGCGATTATTACACCATTCGGTTTGTTTGAGTTCCCCAGAATGACGTTCGGTTTGCGAAACGCAGCCCAAACCTTTCAGCGTTTTATGAATTTTGTACTTAGTGACCTTGATTTCTTATATTCATACCTTGATGACGTAATTATCGGTAGTTCGGATGAAATAACTCATAAAAAACATTTAGACATAGTTTTTGAAAGATTGCAAAAGTTCGGTATAACTATTAATTTAGCAAAATGCTCATTTGGTCAAAACAAACTCGATTTCTTAGGATACGAAGTTAGCCCCGCTGGAATACGACCTTTAGGTGACAAGGTACAGGCTATTGTTAATTATCCTAAACCGCAAACCATTCAGGATATGAGAAGATTTTTGGGAATGGTTAATTTCTATCGTGCACATTTACCGCATGCTAGTAGTTATCTTAATGAATTAAATAAGTATTTGTCAAGCGCGAAAAAGAATGATAAGTCTCCGATTGTTTGGAGGGATTCCGCAAACGATGCATTTTCGCAGTGTAAAGCAGGTCTTCAACAGGCCGCTACATTGTCGTATCCCGATCCGAATGCGAAACTCGCTTTAATGACAGATGCCTCGAACACTAGCGTAGGTGCAGTTTTACAGCAGAAAAGTAATAACATTTGGGAACCGTTAGGTTATATGTCAAAAAAGCTAACAAACGCTCAACAAAAGTACTCAACTTATGACCGCGAACTTTTGGCTATTTTTATGGCTATTAGGCATTTCAGGAAATTATTTGAAGGTCGCCAAATAACTATTTATACTGACCATAAACCTTTAACATTTGCGTTTACAAAAATCACAAAAAGCGAAAATGAAATACCACGCCGCGCGAGACATTTGTCATTCATAAGTGAATTTACTACGGATATACAGCATATAAACGGACCCGACAACAGTGTAGCCGATGCTCTGTCGCGCATAGAAACTGTATTCTGTCCGTCAGCAATTAATTACGACGAATTAGCTGAATCGCAAAAAAACGATGAATACATATCACACATTTTGACGAACAAAGATAGCGACACTAAAGTTAAATTAAAGAAAATATTTATTCCTTCATGTAACAAAGATATTTATTGCGAAATATCAACATCCCAAGCCAGAACTTATTTAACACAAGCTCTGCGCATGAAGGCTAACAGCCATCTGCCGCCCCGTTCTCCGCACAGGGACCCGCTCCAGATTGACATTGAAATTTAGGGTTTTTGCTTTATAACTCCATAATTAGGATGAAAAGACTAAAAATTATTCATACAGATGATAGACTACTCAGTTGTCTACGCAAATATTACGTAATCGATAACATATATGCAGTATTCTGACAGCAATATCAGACTTTACGATAAAAAAGCCCCCCACAAATTATTTTTTTTCTTAGTCGATTATTATTGAAAACGAATGAGAACCGTCATTATTAAAGAAAAGATATTGAACTTGAACATATATTTTATTTAGAGTGTGATTGTTTCATTGAGCAGGTTTCATTGAGTTTGAAAACTACCAAAATCAGTGAAATTTTCGAGGGAGGCCCTTAATGGGCCGAAGTGAGTAAAAAAACTAATAAAGCAGTTATAGAAAGTTTGTTTCAATTTACAAATTTTGAATAATTTAATTAAGGGCGTCCCCGGAAAAATAGGTTGATATTGATTGTTTGGAAGTTCTATAAAGTCTGATTTGATGATATTGATATGACATGAATAAAATATATGTTGGTGATTAGTTCATGGTGTTAAAATTTAATGTTTAACATTTTAATAAATTGCTGAAAAATATGATGAAAAAAATTGAATTGGAACATGCTTTGTTTTCATAAAAACCGTATAGGCTCCACTGGCATAACATACATGTGAACTCATGTGTCTACATACGCGTAGCTTTAACATCTGTAACTTTTCATTTAAACATTGCAGTTATTCAATAAAACTAAATAAACTACATCTATCCTGCGCGCGCGTTTTTTCCGTCCCTGTCACTCTCAGTAAATTTGACGTAAGAGTGAGCGCAATAGCTGCAAAATGCCGGGGATGCCCTTAAGTTTATTTATAAAAAAATACCAAGTATAAAACATTAGAACTCATTTTCCCTCATTCATCAGTGCAAAGCGGCAACATTACGCGTGCCTCACTGTTGACCCCTTAATAGAGTATAATTTCATTCTCTTTACCTCGCCTCAAATGAGGGCTACCTCATGAAGTAAAAAAAGGCTCTCACTCAATACTCATTAAAAAGAGTGAGATATACAACATACAATCAATTGCAAATTAACGCCATTTCGGTTCGAACTACTTCAAACTACGAAGGAATCACCCGACCGAACCGAAGCTCTAATTCCATACATTAACGCCTACATGCAATACTTACTTTATCTATTGTATCGTACGTACGTACGTTCATCATGTCAACAATTACATAATGTTAACATGATCCATGCCATGACACATCATGACATGACACAATGACACGAAGAATTTTTTGGTTTATATACTCTAATAAAGAAGAAATCATACCGCGATGTAGCAATTACCGACAGTGCCATCTATTGGTGAATATGCAAATCACAGCGCGCTTTTGTATGAGGTTTGCGCTGTTAAAAACTACAAAGTGAGGATGGAGGGAAGTTTTTATTTCCAGCCCCTGAGTGTAGCTTTGTGATTTCTGTGAAAGCGCTCATATGAACGGTTTAGTATTTTCGAACATAAACTAATTTTTAGAATGAGTTGAAGTTGAGTTGAGTAAAACGCAATGAAGAACTATAACAACTACAACTACTGGCGCCATCTAGTATTTAATATGTACATTAGTAATTATTTGGTTTTGGTCACGGGCGCGATGGCTTATTTCATGTGTAATTTCGCTGTTTCTCTACTGATTTCTATGATTTTTTTTTATTGAATAGGTAATAATGTTACCTTTTTTAAATTAGGGATGAGTGAGAGTATTATAAACGTAAGAGTAAACAAATATAATCAGAATACTCCGAACTACTAAGCTATCAGGAGTTACACGTGATATTGTGAGTCAACCATAAAAGATAGACATATGCTGTTGAACATTTTTTTTAGAAAATTTTATGAAGATTTTTTCCTTAATACATACATTTTATGTAACTTTAACCATTAAGGCTGCACACGCGACGGAAGTTTAAAAAATGGAGTAACTTGTCCCGTTTTTCCAAGATTTCCCAAAATTCCCCTTTACTACTCTGCTGGAAAGTATACAAAAACCTGTGCAGGAGTATGAAGAATAATTGTACCAAGTTTCGTTAAAATCCGTCGAGTAGTTTTTGTTTCCATAAGGAACATACAAACCGACAGACAGACAGACAGACAGACAGACAGACAGACAAAAATTTTACTGATTGCATTTTTGGCATCAGTATCGATCCCTAATCATCACCTGATAGTTATTTTCAAAATATATTTCATGTACAGAATTGACCTCTCTACAGATTTATTATAAGTATAGATAGATAGACAACCATATAGACGCGTAATTTTTAATAGTCTCCATAATTTGAGTCACCCTGGAATCAAAAGCACAAAAAAAACGATTACTTCGAAATATTTTTGGAAAGGGATGAATCACGATATTACCCAATGGACTAAATCGTGTTTACAATGCCAACGAGCAAAAGTTAGTCGACACACTTTCGCACCGCTTAAAAGCTTTGAAACAGCTGATCGGTTCGAACATATACATGTTGACATTGTAGGCCCGCTGCCTACGTCCCCCGACGGATATCGTTATTGCGTCACCATAATCGATAGATGCACAAGGTGGCCAGAAGCTATTTCCATTAAAGATATCACTGCCGAAACCATTGCAAATGTCATTTTTAAAGAATGGATTTGTCGTTATGGTTGTCCGATTAAGCTAACAAGCGACCAAGGTCGCCAATTCGAGAGCAGTCTATTTTCAGAACTAATGAAACTATTAGGGATACGCAGGATACGCTCTACCGCGTACCATCCCCAAAGCAACGGCGTAGTCGAACGATGGCACCGCTCTTTAAAAGCAGCACTTTCGGCTCGCCTTATTGCATGTGATAGTTCATGGGTAGAACAACTACCAATCGTATTACTCGGACTTAGAGCAGCTTATCGCAGTGACACTGGTTATAGTGCAGCGGATATTACATTCGGTCGCAATTTACGTTTGCCAGGAGATTTTTATGACTCTAATCGAATTAACCCTAGTACCGATTCTTACAACTTAGTTGATAATATTCGCGACGCAATTAGCAAATTTAAGCCGGTTGTTAAATCGCATAGTAACTCTAGATCATTTTTTGTACATCCCGATTTAAAAACATGCGATTATGTATTTATAAGAGACGACACCGTACGTAGGCCTTTGAAACCCCCTTACGACGGTCCCTACCGCGTTATCAAAAGAGGACCAAAGGTTTACAAACTGCAGATAAATAATAGGCAAACTTCGATTTCCATAGATAGGCTTAAACCTGCGTACGTAATAAACAGTGACGATAACGATGCCCAGGCGAAGGCGCCTGCTGACGCGGCTCGAGACGCGCCGGTAGCCGATCCGCCGACATCGACTTCGACCACACAAAACGTGACGCCAAACATTTTAAAAACACGAAGTGGACGCTTAATCAAGCCTCCTTTGCGTTTTATAAATGAGAGCACTTAAAGTAGGTTAAGATTATTCATTTAATGTTTAGGTTAGGTTTGCATTTTTATTACAAATAATCGTGTTATAAATAACAATACTTTCGTATATTTGATTTTATTTCGCACCCATACTCAGCTTGTAACACAGATAGTAATTATATCTTTATTTACAATGGGCAATTATCAAGAAAAAGAATTCATTGTCAACCAGCAAAGTGAAGTAGCCGATAAAGTTAAAGAACATTTTAACCAATTGAGCATTTGGCTAGTCGTAATTGCTAGTTTGTTATCAGCAGTTATACTATTTTATGTTTGGAAACGGAGCTGTCATACTTTGAAAGGGTGGTTGCGCAAACAAGCCACTAGTGTAGCGCTATCCTCGATACAGCATCAGCATCAGAATCAGTTTAGTCCACCAACTGCAAACGTCAGTATGAACCCCGCGACATCCGCTGCTGATCCTGTTCGCGTTGGATACGCATAAGTTAATTATAGGATGTTTTTGTTTTCTTCAAGGTTTGAAATCTTAATAATATACTATATAGTCTCTAAGTTAAGCAGTGAACAGTGAAATAAAGTGCGAACATTCAATTCATATGTGCTATTAAAATAAACATGTGTTTCTCTTAGACTAAGTTGTAATGTTAATTATACGTAGTGTAATGTTTTGTCTAGCTACGATATAATAAGTAAGTACGATATAATATTGTAAGTAAGTAATTGGATCCAATTGTTTAGACTAAGCATCCGGTAGCCGGTATTCAATGTAGCGTAAGATAAGAAATAGTAACTTTTAACTTTTAGCTTATACAGCGTAGGTAGGTAGACAGGTATCTACTTCTTTTCTTGTATTGTGTAAACTTGTTTCAAATATTTTTTTTGTGCTAATTTTTTTTAAAGAGGGGAGTATGTAGGTGGTCCACCTCCACACATGTAAACCATATTATAACAATGTATCAAATTGCTGGCCAGTCAGTCAGCGACGTACCGCACTGTTATCTAGACATGTATTTTAAAAGATTAATAAATATGCATTAAGTGAACACGCATTTCATTTGGGGTCACCCACACCTTCTTGTAGAGACCAAGGGTCGCTACAGTTTCAACAATCCGCCAGGCTTTGTTCTGTGACGGTCAAATTGGGCTCCAGCCGCAGAAATTCCCGGTACATTGCTGCCCGATAACTTGTCCTTCCAGTTCTCGAACCCGAGGCCCTAAGTAAGCCCGCATGGCATTCCTATTCATTTCGATCGTCCATGCCATTCGGTGCCTTTTTCCACCAGCGGCGGGCACCGATTGCTGGGACTGAGTTGCCTCAGCTCCAGACGCGCCCAGCGATAGCCCCTGGGGAGTGGCACTATACGCTCATCGTTTCTATCCTCTCGCATTTTACGATGAGCGAAGATTCACCCGGCCTCGGGGAGACCGTTATTACTCTATTTTGCGTTGAGACTAGTTTGTAGACACGCTCAACACCTACAAACTCAAGCGCTGACTAGTTGCACCGCTGGAATAGCAAGCTGGTGAACATATCATCCTGCCATTCCAACAATGGGCGGTGGGGTATAGCGTGGTTATAAAAATACTACAAAATACAAAAATGAAATATTAAGTGTAAGTGTAAGAACGTCATAGAGCCGTGAAGTCAGTTCCATTTTGTTAGAAAAATGTTGTATCAAGATCAGTCCTGATTTAATATATTGGAAACACACATCCGACATTAAATACTATTCAGAAAGGAAACTACCATATGTAGTTAACAGAAAATATATTTTTTCCAAATAGTCACCAGTTTAGTGAAATTAACATCAACAGCTATCGCTCTTAAATATTCAGAAACTGTAGTAATTTTATCAGATATCAAAGAAGTAATATCCGAAATAGCAAACAATATAAATATCTAACTAAATTGTAAGTAAAATTTTATATTGTTAATAATTACGGTTTTTGTTTGACTGGGTACTATATTTTGAGTTAGTTTGATCACTAGAGATTTTGCAATATGGCAAAAATGACCACACTTCCAATAACCAATATCTCAGAAAATCCGAAAATAATAGTTGAATGAGGATCATCTATTCACGTAAACGTATGGTATTTTTTTATGATCTTCAATAACCTTCGAGTAATTTTTTGCAATTTGTTTTCGTTCATAAAGCTCAAGATCAGGACCACAGCGAAAAACAAAAAAAAAGTAGTTTGAAAGCATAAGTTTTAATTTTCTTAATAATTATTTAAAAACATTAATTATTTTAAAACATTATAACTCAATATACGCTGCCATATTTGCAACTCCGCATTTATTATGACCTCTTCGTATTCTGAAAGAAATAAAAATAAAGTATTATTTCGATGCTGGCATATACTCTTGCATATACTACATATGATAGTACTAAACTAACATTCCAAAAATGATAAGTTATTGATGGAGCTTGTCACCAGCAAATATCTTGCAAATATAGACCGGCAAAGTCGGTCACAATCACAAAGAAGATTGGACGTATCAGACCCGCTTTTAAAAAGTTGCGAACATAGTGGAGTATATCAAAAAGAATTACACACCTTTACAAGTTCGAATTTAGACGAAAAAATTGTAGATTTGAATGCAGCACAATAAAACAAAGAGAAAAACATGTTTATCTTATTTTGTATTCCTTTTCACCTCGTTGATTTTTGAACAAAAAAGAAAAGAAACAGTATTCTCACTAACCACACATAGTATTTATTTGATTGTAATCTAGACTTAATTGCCTATTCATAACACCTAATCATATTTTTGTTTGCCCCTATGTTGTCGCTAACACTTAGAAACATATTCAAAACTAAGTAATCGGTAAATTCACTTACCTCATGTACCCGTTTTCCCCCCAATGTGGTCCCCACCAGTTGAGAAGTACCCAGTATTTAGGCGTGTATCCGACGAGCAGCATCGCATGGTTCATCACCCAGGATGTGCAGAAAGGATCATCGTATATACCACTCCTGGAAATAATTAGAGGAATCAAAAACAGATCACTGCTTCGTAATGAATCTTCTGAAAGGGAAAGGTGGTTCATTATTCATAATTGTTACCGTTTTCCTCATTCAGCACTCACTCTCACTCAGGTCATATGTACATACATACATACATATACTCACGGCTATAAATCCCTAAATGGGGTAGCCAGAGCTAAGGAATCAGAAATTCTTCAGCCACTTTTCCAAAGTTAAGTGGGGAAAAGATGGTAAAATAAAGGTCATATGTGTGTTTAATTTATCAAGTTAAGAACCTATGAAGAAACAGGCTGAATGGCTGAATTTTACTTAACGGCGATAGGCCTATTACGTTAATACACTGTCCAAACATAAAACGGGTTGAAAAAAATAATAAATGTTGTTCAGAATTTTTGGCACCTCTGTGAGAGATATACAACGTTAACGTTGAGTTAGAAAGTTAGAGTTACCTATACAACTGAAACGTTTTTGGCGATGCATTGACCGCAACAGCTAAAGGTCCAATATGGGCTACCGCTCTTTCTATGGCGTCTTCATCCCCCTGTTCTATCAGCGACCATCTTCGAGGCTTTACTCGGGGGTACCAGGGGTTTGCAAGGCAAACTCCATTCTGGAATAAAAAGACAAACATAGCTTGTAGGTTAAAATCTTGAGAGTGTTTAAAAATCTTGAGTAGTATGCGTTACGTACTCGTACTGAGAGCAATTATTCCAAAATTTAGTAATTCATGTAGTCAAAGCTTGAGAATATTTTTTTGTATAATTGTTAATGCCGTGCACTTCTTCTATATCTATAGCTAGTCGGTTCTTAAATACTGTCACTGGCCATTTATTTTTATTTGTTTAACCAAAAGTACCGTAAAAAAAGTACTCGATGTAGACCTAGGACTACGAGCTTACCGAAAAAATTGTGGAAATATTCTGAAAGCGCGTCTGATATCTATGAGAGCCAAAAAATGCAAAGTATTGCTTAAGCGGTACGCAAGAAAAAGACACCGCGATATCCTGTTTACAGACGAGTTTTTTTTAAATATTTAGGAGAGATACAACAAAACAAATGACAGGGTGTGCGCTACCAGCTCTGCGGCCGCTGGAAATGCCATTCCTAGAGTGCAGCACGGTCATCATCCATCATCAATCATGATTTAGTGGCGAGTGTCCTGCTACCGCCCCACTGAAATGTATTTTTGTGAAAAAGGTGTCAAAACCAGTGCAAAAGTGTACGGAGACACGGTTTTAGATCGCATAGTAAAAGATCTGCCCCAGACACTCTTTGGATGGCCATTTGTGTTTCAACTGGACTCTACACCTGCTCATAAGGCCAAAACAACTCAGGAGTGGTTTGAGCGCCAGAATTTCGAGCTATTAAGGCATCAAGATTGGCTCTCATTTAGCCCTCACCTCAATCTACTGGATTACAAAATTTAGCAGAAATTGGAGAAGCAGGTCTGTTCTAAACCTCACAAAAATTTGAGCAGCCTAAAGTCATCATTGACTAAAGCAGTGACCGATATTGACATGAATATGGGCCGTGCTGCTATTGAAGACTGGCCGCGAAGATTGAAGGCTTTTGTAAAAAATAGTGGCATTCGTTTTGAATAAATTTTGTGTTTAATTTAAGCTAATTCACGTTCAATTTCAGTCACGTTTTATTTTAAAAAAACTTTTTTTGAATATCATGACTAATTTGCATTTTGTAGCCAATTTTGTTTGTGACAGAATTTAAGCACCGACTAGGTACTTATATAAAGAGAAATGATTAATTAGTGTTTTCGTTTGTCTGTTAACAATAGGCTCTGCAACCACACAACCGATATAAAAATATATATTAAAAGTAACATGTAGCTTACTGACAAAAGTAAAGGTATATATCATCATGCAAAATTTAATAAGGGTTGAGCAGCGATTGAAGAATCCTTCATTATTAGAATCGATCGGCGATCCACTTGTAAAAACTAAAAACGTTTTATTAATAAAAACCTATTAATATTTCAAAACCAAACAATATGCTCATCCTCACCCATCCAACATAAGGGTAGTTCTTCTCAAAGTGCAGGCCCTCCCGTACCACGTACCGCAAAGCAGCTCTCAAAGACCCACCCTCACACCCAAAGTTACCGTCCACTGCACTACAGTCCACAATTTGCTGAGCACTAAAAAAATGATGTAGTCTATAAAAAAGGGTTGGTGTAAGAGGTGTTAAGAGCCAAGATGAAGTAATATCAGCCGCGGTAAAGCACTCGTCTTCGAAACCACAGGTCTCAAACCGGGCGGGGAAAATTCACAAATTTAATTTGTATTATTTAACTAAGTGTGATTGTATCACCTGTATATCCGAAAACTACAATATTTCCGTGCTTCGGAGGGCACGTTAACTCGTCGGCCCCGGATACTATTTCGTTATTAGTCTTCTAACCCGCACTTGGCCATTGTGATGGACTATGGCCAAATCCCCCATATATGGTAGGCTCGAGGCATGTATATAGAGCTGTCAGGAATTGTGAAAACTTTATAGACATACCTTAGTTCACTCCATCGTCTATGTTTCTTATAAAGTTGTGCTTGCAAAGCGTGTGCTACGGCAAACGCGTAGCAGGCCCCACAGTTGTATTGCTGTTCGCGACGAGGTCTGAAACCTTGGGATCGCCAGTCCACCTGGACCAAATTTCACTAGTAGATTATGATAAGGTATGATACAGTTACAGTACAGAAGTAAATACATACAAACATATACTCACGGCCACAAATCATAGGTGATGGGTTTCCAACCGCATCGTAGTCACCTCTTACGACACCCGTGGGTAGAAAGGGGAAGTGCTGGATTCTAAGCCGGCACTACACGGTAATCACAAGTATATAACGATGATAACTAGTCGATGAGACCAACTACAACTATGGAGGTATCGTTCGATTCGTCGAATACAACAATGTACACTTTGCAAAATCCGAATCTTGATGCGAGTGAGACAGAAATAAATAGTAATAGTGGTGAAAATATACTACCACCGTATCAGCCATATCAATTATACGGGGTGCCTGGGCCACAAAGGCCCCCTAAAAGCGTAAGCTACATCTAGTAAATATCACTCTTTCTTTCATTATCAACCAACCAACTAAACACTTCCGAATCCGAAGTAAACTTAATATTAAGTTGCAATTTGACGTTCAAAAAACAAAGATTTATCTTCTTACTTTGAAATAAATGATAATTTTATTTTATTTTTGGTTTTTAGTATGTTTGAATAAATTGTTATGGCGATAATAAATTGAAAGGAGTGTAAATTTAATTTGAAATGTCTAAAATTCTAATTGAAGTGACAGGTAGATAAACAGTTTTAATTTGATTCCAACATGACTATTCTTCTGTTAAAGATCTTTACCCTTTTAAACCCCCCCCCCCATGCTACCCCCAAACTAATATTTATACCGGGCTCCCCAACGGTATCAAACGCAAAGGCATGCTAGATCACTACCCCTAGTGTCCATAATAAATATCGATCTCAGAATGAACTTTGTGGACGACAATTTACGAAGATTACTGCAATGAAATGGAGTTGCTTACCCTTCTAGGTGTCTTTCTGTGTGAATGTTTGTGGAATGCCGTTCTTAGGAAATCTTCCCTAGGGTCATGTAGCGGGACTGTGTCTATAAGTTTCAATACATTTCTCAGATAATCAGTGGAACTCTGTAAGTCAAAAATTAGTTGTGTGAACGGGTCACTTTCTTCTGGTAGAAATCCGGAATATAGAAATAGATATCTTCTAAAAACTACTTAGCACGAAGGTAATTCCACCTACGACCTTAGACTAAGTAAAATCTCCAAATAAGCATAGCTAGTACGAGCGACCTTTTAACTAGATATCGCGTGGTATAAAACTGCCATCTCTTTCGCACTTACATAGTATCGTATACTGTCATCTCATTTTAACCGATATCGTGATCATAAAATACCGCTCATGCTAGCTACGCTATAATGGTAATAGAGAACAATGATATAATACGAATATAAAGATTGCTGTGTAGTGTCGGCTTAGAATAACACTACCCCATTTCTACCCGTGGGTGATCGTAAGAGGCGACTAAGGGTATAGGGGCTTTTCAAGTGATTTTTGGGCGATGCGGTTGGAGACCCGTCACCAAAAACATTTATTATTACCATCTTCTCCCCACTCAACTTCCAGAAGTGGCTGAGGAATTTCTCATTCCAAAGCTCTGGCTAACCCGTTTTGCCAATTATAGCCGTGAGTGAGATGGGTGTTGTGTTATGATAGTTGTGTATGTATGTATAAAGGTTGAATACTTATTTGAAAATGAGATCCCAGTATTTAAATCAGTGTAAAAAATAGAAGTGAATAGTAAATAACGATTTTATTAGCTGTTTTATTCAGTCAAGATGGGTGTTATACATCCTCTGACTTAAATATAAGTCATTATCATGAGCCAATAAATGTCCACTGTTGGACATAGACCGCCCTCAAAAATTCCACAGTGACCGGTCTTAAGCCTCCATCAACAATCTGCTACCCGCAACTTTCAACAAGTCGTCCGTCCACCTACCCACACTGCGTCGTCCGGTACGTGGCCGCCACTCCAGAACATTCAAGCCCCAACAGCCGTCATTTCAATGTGCCCTGCCCATTGCCTTTGACTATTATTGGATACATCAGTTAATTTGTAGCTGTGTAGTGTCGGCTTAGAATAACACTACCCCATTTCTACCGGTGGGTGTACGTAAGAGGCGACTAACGGTATTGGGGCTTTTAAGGGATTTTTGGGCGATGCGGTTGGAGACCCATCACCAACAACCTTTATGTCACCATCTTTTCCCCACTCAACTTTCCAAAAGTGGCTGAGGAATTCCTAGTTCCTTAGCTCTGGCTACCCCTCTACTACCCCTATGAGTTAATTTAAGTAAATTTACCTAATTTTGTTCTGCAGACCTTCTGCAACTATCAATCCAAGGTTACTTCGTTTGTGTATTTTTTATCTATTTAGTGTGTACGTGTCGGTAACGTTGAAAGTGCACCAAACGGGTATAGAATAAAATAGAATAACTCTTTATTGCACATCAAACACAAATTTACAAAAATAATAATATGATCAAACAGTTTACAGTGAGGTACAATTGGCGGTCTTGTCGCTAAAAGCGATCTCTTCCAGACAACCTTTGGAAGGTATAACGCGCACTTGTAACATCTTAATCTACCACAATGAAGCAATAAACGATTTGAAGTTTGAAGTTTGAAGTTAATCTATAGTTAGGGCGTCGCCAGAGAGCTTTGGATTCAATACTCAGTATATATTAAAATGGTTAAAAAAATCCCTCTGACACGAGACAAATAGCAGTACATACATAAACACACGGCTATAAATCCCTAGAAGGGGTAGCCAGAGCTAAGGAATTAGAAATTCCTCAGCCACTTTTGGAAGTTAATTGGGGAAAAAATGGTAAAATAATATAGCAATACACAATTTAATTATTATTGTGGTTTTTTCAGGGGTAAATTGAACAGAGAAACATAACATAACATAAACGTTCACGCCGAATATCCCCGAAGGGGTTGGCAGAGGTACTAATACTTCTGAACATCACGTGACTTTTGTCACCTGGTGTTCAGAGTACCCACGTTTTGCATGGACAGTGTACTCACGTGATAGGGGGCAGGCCTATCGCCGTTTTGTACGAATACACTGTCACATGACTAAGTACAACTCAGCCATGTGGGTTTCCTCACGATGTTTTCCCTCACCGTTAACAACCATGATAAATTAACCACACATATGTCTTTAGAAAAGACAAATTGGTGTAGGCCCGACCCAGGATTTGAACACTAGTCGTTTGCACGATAACCGAGTGTTCTACCCACTGGGCTATCACGGTTGCAACAGAGAAAATACTTACCAAATCAGCCAAATTATTCAAATGAAGGGAGTAACTATGTTTTCCCTCCAAATATCGTTGGTTGTGTTCAGCGACGTGTTTCAAGTTGGAAGTCCATTTTTTGATGGCTGTTATTTCTTGTTTGTGCGAGTGATATCTTTTATCGAACACATTCTGAAAGTGAAGTAGGGTTTTATTAAATGCAACATCTATACGACCTATCCAGGCTATTTCGCGTTTTGGTTAGTAGTCCTCAAAACTTCCCAACCACATAACTAACAAGCGTCTTTCGGTCACAGAACCTTTAGTCACATTCTTCGTTTGTAGAGTTATATACCTATATCTTATAGCTTCTATCTATATCCTTATTATAGTTCATGATGCGCACGTGTAATCTAAATATATCTTAGTCGAACCTTACTCGTTGTCTCATTTACTTGTCTCCAACCGCCATCCTTATATGGCGACCGTGACTAAAAACAAAGTGTAAGTTAGTAAAGTGTAGCTGCTTGCGCGAAAAATAAAAATGGATTTGATCAGTAATAAAGTTACTTTCGTCGGGAAAAATTGTCGTGGTGTGATAAATATACCAGTGAAAATAAATTAAAATGGGTACTACATATACTACCCCTAAACCCCCAGTGCAAACCCCTGTGACGGCGCAAATTGGATATCAAAATAATATAACAACAAATAGTGTGGACATTCATATCGGCATAATATCTTGGTGCATGCTGATTATACTGCTGATGTTTGTGTTAATATCTGCGGTCTTCGTTTTGCGCTATTGCGCCAAATGCTTTAATAAAAGAGTGGACAGAGGAGTCGACGCTGGGATGCTGCGTATGCAGAGGGTCTCCAAGGTTTGAGGTCCCCAGGATCCGCGTGAAACCTAGCAGATTAGTGAAGTGTTCTAATTAATTAAATAAAAATATATATATTATTCAACCTATATTCGAATCAACATAATCATGTATGGACATTAAGTTCAATTAAGTTAAAATAATAATAAATACATAGAAAAATATATATATAAAAATATAGTGTTATTGTGTATTAGGTGTTATGGGTAAGTTATGTCAGAACCATATATAATTATCAAAGAGAAGTTGAAAGCCATAAGGACCTATCTCTGTAAAATAGGCCCAAAAAGAAGGACAGGAAATATTTTAGACGAAAAATTTTCTGAAGCTGAACAATTGTATTTAGAATATGAGGAATTAATAAGTAAATTTACTACTTTAGTAAGCCAAAAATTGGTTGAAAAGAGTATCATTGATGAAGTGTATATTGAAAGTAACGAAATTGTAACTTTATATAGTGAGATTCAAACTTATTGTAAGCAGGAAAAATCATCAAAAATGGATACTTTCGATTTAAAGACTGCGTTGAACTTATTACCAGTAATGAATGATGACCAGACCAGTATTAAGCAACTTATCGATAATATCGATTATTATGGATCATTGTTGAAAAGTTCGGAATGTCAACAAAACTTAATTAAATTTGTCTTAAAAAGCCGATTATCTCAATCAGCAAAAATTAAATTGCAAAATAATTATGCTAATATTGCTAGCCTGTTAGAGGACATGCGCACTGTACTGTTGGCTCAAAAGGGCGCAACCGCCATTCAAACAAAGTTGCAACAGATAAGGCAGGATGATAAATCTATAAGTGAGTTTGGGAGAGAACTTTCGGAGTTATTTGTGGATCTTACTATTTCCCAAGCCAACGGAAACTCAGAAAGCTTTTCAGTCTTAAAACCTCTGAATGAAAAAACCGCTATCAAAAAGTTTGGCGATGGTTTGAGGAATAGAAGGATTAGTACAATAATTGCAGCCCGGAATTTTACTTCATTAAAGGACGCAATACAGGCAGCGGTCGACGAGGAGGTGTCGTCTCCTGGTACTTCAGGACAAGTACTTAATATGAATACCAATTCTCATAAAAATTACAATTTCAGGAATCGTGGTAATTATTATCAAGGCAGGAACTTCAACACAAGAAGCCTTCATTGCGGCCATTTCTCTAATTCTCGTGGTAGGCCGCCACACATGCAGCCCGAACAATCCTCACGTGGTGATTACTGGAAACGAGGTACGTCCCGCATGAGCCACGCAGCCGGCAGAGGCAGAGGTCGGTACCCAGGTAAGTCATATTATACAAATAACAATTTTACAGGACGAAGTCGGAGGAATAATATTAACTTCATGGACAACACGCAATCTAATACAGCTGAAAAACCTGAAAATTTGAACCAGTTTTTTCGTGACTAACCATTATATGTTTGCATGTGATAATTCCCTTACAGTACAATTAACACTTTATAACCAGTGTTATGATTGGTTAATTGACACCGGCGCTACCATTTCGGCTATAAAGTATAAACATTGTGTTGAACAGAACTTATATTATGAGCAGCGAACTCTAATTAAGGGCATCGGCGGTGTGTTAGAGACTATCGGATACGTGTGTTTGTCATTAACCGCTTATGACAAAGTATTTGATCATATATTTTATGTTTTTAAAACACTCCCGTGTAAGTCTTACGGCATTTTAGGTCATGACTTCTTAAATAAATATAAAGCAAATTTAGATTTACATACGAATTCCATAACGATAACTAATATATACAACGAGTCAATTACATTACCAATGCGTCATGGTTATGCGAAAGAAGTACTTTCAATACCGCCTCGATCGGAATCTATACATTTTGTTGACACTATCGAAAGTAATGATATAATAATTTGTTCTAATGAACTAAGCGATGGCGTTTACATGGCTAACTCTTTAGCGAGGCCAAGGAATGGTAAAATACCGGTAAAAATTTTAAACACAACCGACAAAGAGGTATATTTAAATAACTTTAATATTGTGACTCAGCGCTTAAGTGACTATAAGGTGTGCGTTTTTGATAAGTGTAAGAATAATTCGGATAGAGTAAAACAATTATTTTCTATTTTAAAACTGAGTCATTTGAATACTGAGGAGAAAAGGTCAATAGAGACGATCTGTGCTAAATATCCCGATATATTTCATTTGCCTGGAGACCAATTAACAACTACAAATTTAGGTGAACAAAATATACATTTAAAACCCAATGCCACACCAGTCTATACAAAACCTTATAGATTACCGCATTCCCAAAAGTTAGAAATAAGTAAACAAATAAAACAAATGTTGGATGATGAAATAATTGAACCGACAAACAGTGAGTGGTCAAGCCCCATCTTATTAGTACCGAAAAAGAGTAATAGTAATGAAAAACAATGGAGATTAGTTATAGACTATCGAAAATTAAACGAAAAAATAGAAGAAGATAAATTTCCATTACCGAACATTACTGAAATATTGGATTCTTTGGCAGGTGCGATCTATTTTACACACTTAGATTGTTTTTCTGGGTATAATCAAATAAATTTATCGGAAAATAGTAGAAAATATACAGCTTTCAGCCCGGGAAATATTCAAATAAATGAAACGTCAGGAAAACAAGAAAATTATAATTGTGCAGGTCAATTCCAAATGCGAAGACTGCCACAAGGTCTTAAAATCAGTCCAAATTCATTTTCAAGAATAGTAACACTTGCTATGTCAGGCTTAACTTATGAAAAATGCTTTGTATACCTAGACGATTTAATAGTTTTCGGAAGGAATTTAGAAAATCACAATAAAAATTTAATTGACGTTTTTGAACGCCTAAGAAAAGTCAATTTAAAACTTAATCCTAATAAGTGTAACTTTTTGCGAAAAGAAATATTATATCTAGGACATATAGTTACAGAAAATGGAGTTCTCCCTGACCCAGAGAAAATAAAAATTATGCAGGAATATCCCGTCCCTAAAAATTTGAATGATGTTAAGAGATTTGTAGCATTTGCAAATTATTACCGAAAATTTATCAATGGCTTTGCGGAAATTGCTCATCCTTTAAATAAACTATGCAGAAAAAATATTCCTTTTATTTGGAACTCCGAGTGTGAAAAGGCGTTTCATAAATTGAAAAATTGTTTGATTACGCCGCCTCTCTTAAGTTATCCGGATTTTAGTGACAACAACGAATTCAAGTTGCAAACCGATGCATCTGGTTTTGCTATAGGTGCAATTTTAGCCAACGGTGATAACAAACCAGTTGCTTATGCTAGCCGTACATTAAATAAAAACGAACTAAACTATCCCACGATTGAAAAAGAGCTTTTAGCAATAGTGTGGGGAGTTAAACACTTCCGCCCATACTTATACGGACGAAAATTTAAGATCTTAACAGACCATAAACCACTTGTATACCTATTTAATATGCGAGATCCAAGTAGTAGACTTTTAAAATTTCGCATGGTTCTTGAGGAATACGATTTTATTGTAGAATACGTAAAAGGTTCAAGCAATGCTGCCGCGGATGCATTGTCTCGGATAAAACTATCTTCAACTGACTTGAAAGAAATGAGTGACGTCATCAACGTCATGACGCGCGCGCAAAGAAAGAAAATGACGACAGACAGCAGCGGGTCTGATCAACCCAAAGTTGTAAGTCAAACTTATTCAGAATATGTGGAATTATTGTATAGTAATGAGAGAGAATTGAGGAATATTAAAAAACATAATAATAAAATAAAAGAAAGTAAGTCGTTAATGTTTGTACCACAATTGAAGAAAATATTTATAAAGCCTTTTTCTCAATCACAAAGGACGCGAGACGACTTTGCGAGAGAACTAGTGCAAATGTGTGAAGAGTTTAATATTAAAGAGATATACATTGTAAAAAATAATTATAATAATATATTTATTGAAAAATTATTGAAAACAATGAATAAAATGAAAGATGTGACCGGCCCACGTCCACGTTTAAATGTGTTAAATAATAATAATATTAAAAGAATAAATGATAAAGATGACAGAAGAGTAATTATTAATGATTTTCATATACTTCCAACCAGTGGTCATGCTGGAATAAGGAGAATGTATAATAACATAAAGAAATATTATTTTTGGCCTGGATTATACGAGGATGTAAAAAAATTTGTTAACAAATGTGTAAAATGTCAAACGCAAAAATATACGAATAAATATATTAAAGAACCAATGGTTATAACTACTACAGCCAACAGTGCTTTTGAAAAAATATATTTGGACATTGTAGGTCCTTTACCGAAAGATATTTATAACAATGTATACATACTAACAATACAATGTGAACTAACCAAATTTTTAGAAGCTTATCCATTAACCAGTAAAAGTAGCATAGATGTAGCAAAAAGTATGGTAAGTAATTTCATATTAAGATACGGTATACCCAAAACCATTGCTACAGATCGCGGATCTGAGTTTTTATCCAGCACGTTACAAGAGGTTTGTAGAATACTCCAGATTAAACAACTGAATTCGACAGCATATCATCACCAGACAATTGGTTCACTTGAGAATGCACACAAAAGCTTAGGTAACTTTCTCCGAATCCAAACAGACAACGACCCAGACAACTGGAGCAATTGGATACCATTTTGGTGCTTTGCCCAAAACACGTCAGTGCATACTTCAACGGGGTACACACCTTTTGAACTCGTCTTTGGGAAGGTTTGTAATATACCAACTAATCTTATCAAAGAGACAGTTGACCCACTATATAACTACGAAAGTTATCCTCAGCAATTAAAATATCAGTTACAAATAACTCAAAAACAAGCTAGAGATAATTTAATTAAAAGTAAGACAATAAGAAAAGCATCATACGATACAAACTCTAATCCTATTACATACTATCCAAATGATTTAATATTGGTCAAAAATGAAACAGGCAATAAGTTCACCAGTATTTATTCAGGTCCTTACAAGGTTATACGAGATATTCCACCAAATGTCGAAATTGATAAAAATGGAAAAGTTGATTTAGTACATAAGAATAGAACTAAGAAGTATATTACTCTCTAATATCCGAATAATAATGTAATCTTTAGTTATAAATTTCATATATAACCAATGATATGATGTAATCTTTAGTTATAAATTTCATATATAACCAATGTATAAAAAAAAAATATTGAAATGTATTGTCATATTTTTTTTCTCTTACCGAGGGAGGTGTAGAGTTATATACCTATATCTTATAGCTTCTATCTATATCCTTATTATAGTTCATGATGCGCACGTGTAATCTAAATATATCTTAGTCGAACCTTACTCGTTGTCTCATTTACTTGTCTCCAACCGCCATCCTTATACGTTACTCACAAAGAAACATAACGAATCCGCCGCTATTCACTCCTTCGGCCAGAAGATTAAATCATGGGTTCTTTTGCACCAAGATGCCTAATACAAATTCTTGTTTATAGTATTGGTTGTTTGTTGTTGATTAGTTGGAGGCTACTTAGAACCGATACGGGTGAAAATGATGTAATAAATAAAAAAAGATTTTTTTTTAACAGTCTTGAACGACAACAGCAAAAAAGAGCACAGTTAAAGCTATTCAAGCTAACTCAGCTATTTAGAAAAAGATTTTTGTATGTTAAAAAATACCATATTTTTCATTTGTATTTTAACTATGAAAACCAAATCTGCTGCAGGAAAAACGACCTTACTCTTACCTAACCACACATACATATACTCACGCCGTCGTTAGTTCCCGTTGGAATAGGCAGACTATCAATCGCCACTTTGTACTATCCTGGCAAATCTCTCGATCTTCTTCTACATTCGTCAACCTTTCATACTCTTTATTCTTCACGGTTCGGACGCCTGCCTTTACCTAAACTACTTAATTTATAAGCTTACCTTGTATTCAAACCAATGGGATACCGGTAAATTGTGGTTTACTACCAAGCTATCAAATATATGTCTTTTCACATAAGTAGAGCCATGCCTCCCATCGTCACACTTACTAATATTAACACTTTTAAGAAAGTCTGAAATTAACTCAGTTCTATTGAAGAATATAGAAGACAAGTCATTGAAATGCACCACAGATCTTTGATCAGAATGTTCTTTCATATAATTCGAAATAGATTGCAACTCATTTTTCACTTCGGTTGTGTTTATTGAATAACTTTGAGTACTTAATTTCAACAATGAAAGTAGTATAAGTAACACGGACATGTTAAAATGAGTGTGCAAAACGCAAAATTGGCATTTGAGTAATTTAATAGCTTCATTTGCAAAGTCAGCGTTAATGTGACGTCAACTTCATACTTATAAGTTCATATTACTTGTTCATACAAACATTATTATTTATAGCCAACTTGAGACGTAAAAACACAAAATATTAATGGAATTAAGAATTAAAAAAGTAAACACGTATATGCACTCGCTATGATAAGCAGAGAAAGACTTCAAAATACAGGACTTACAAAATTTATAATTCTTGTTAGACAAAAAATGAAAGGGACGGCCTAAGCATAAGATTTTATTAATGGGTTCTGATAAAAAATAATTTAAAGTGCTGTTCTGATCAGTATAGCAAGTACGAGCACTATTTTATCGACACAATAACGGTTAGAATGAGATGGCAGTATACGATACTGAGTAAGTGCGTAAGAGATGGCTGCTTTATCCCACGCGATAACTAATTTAAACACGGCTCTTGCTGGCCCTTCTGGAGTTCATATCAAGATCACACGATACATTTCATTCCCCCAAAAATCTACACAAAGACCCGGCTCCTGTGCTGCCCTCATCTATCGGCTTCCCGCGACCTTGGCCAAGTCGTCGGTCCACCTTGTGGGAGGCCTACCCACACTGCGTCGTCCGGTACGTGGCCGCCACTCCAGAACCTTCGAGCCCCAACGGCCGTCAGTTCTGCGTGCAATGTGCCTTGCCTATTGCCACTTAAGTTTAGCAACTCTTCGGGCTATATCAGTGACCCCGGATCTTCTACGGATGGAGGAGTCGTTGCGGATTCGCACGGAGTGAAACTAATTACAAACATCACCTCATTACCGTTTAGGTGCCTGAGCCTTCTACGAGACTTATTTAAAGCGGCCACATCTTAATGGCGTAAGTAATAAACGATAACATACATTGGTGGAAGGTATTTGTTCTTCGACTGCAAAATTTTGGCTAAGATATTTAATAAATTATTTTCAAAAAACGCAAATTTTTACAGGTAAGAAGCGTAAATTTTCTTAAGTGTGGTTTATTAACAATTTTGGTAACGATGAGGCAAACAACTTGTGGAAAGACACACGGCTGATTTGGATTAGTCACGTGACAAGAGTATCCGTACACAGCGGTGTGAGGCCTGTCCCTTACCAGAAAAATATGCGCTGAAAATCAGATGATAGAAATGTCTCGTTATTTTGCAGACATTATCCATTTGACGACGTTCGTGGTCAAGTGGATAGGGGACTAACATCTCAGTCCGGAGGTCTTCGATAACCGCTGACAGCAACATTTATGTGATTAACATAAATGACTGTATTTAATGTTATTTAAATATGTTTTATATAATTTTAAATATATCGTTGAGTAAGTATCCCATATTACAAGTTCTACTTAGTTTAGGGCTAACTTGATCTGTAAATAATATTCGTCCGTAGATTTATTTTTAATACGATGTAATCGATGAAGAACAATTTTGTGACTCGGAATAATAAAACATTTCGTTTCTTAACATTAAATAGTTTTATTTGATCTTAAATAAAATAATTTATTTTTAGAACAGACCTGGCGCAATGTTCAAATAACATTTCATTCCACTATATTTACATTTATGTATTTTTCCGTCACTTTTTCTAATTCAAGCTGAGAAATGGGTGATCATTATATCCAAATTTAATCGTACAGAAGACAGTTAAACTTTTTCAGTTACTCTATGTTCCTGTTAGCTTTTGGTATAACTTTTATTCTTCGCCCTTTTACAAATAAGAATGCAAGGCGATGAGATTTTGTTGCAAAACGAAGACTTTGCCTACATGGGAACGGTATATTATACTTGTTGGTTTCGTTCTACATTCGCATTAATTCAACTTTACTCCTCTGATATTTTATTTAATACATAACAGAACATTATGATAAAAGGAAGCAAAGTTAGCCATTACAGGTGAAATGGATTCTAAGTGCTGTGACCTATATCATGATGACTATTTTTTTAACACACTATATGTTTATGAATACGTTTGCTAAATATGTCAAGAATAGCTTAGTGAGCAGATTCGTTTTATTTCGTATAAATGTAAATGTAAATATACTTTTAACTCCAAAAATTATTACATTAAAAATGTTAATTATATATATTAAAAATCCAGCTTTTCTTGTGTGACGTAGATTTTAAAATACATGATCACCCATACAGCATGAAACACTGTCATTGACCTTTAATATATTATCAATAATTTTACAACACATAATCTTCCACATACATAAAATATGCCATAATTATCATCGTAAAAGATTAGAATTAAAACTCCTAATTTCCGAAGTTCTAAATAAATGATTTCTCTTAACAACGAAAATAGAATATGGTCATATATGTTTCACTCCATCTGCTCTCTAAGTAATCTCTGAATGATTTGCCCTTGAAATTTGATACATTTTTTAGGGGGCAATTGTTTTAACAAGGATGCAACATAAAGGCCAAATCTATCTAAAGATGAACTACTTAAACTATTCTCTTCTAATTTTCTTTTCTTGGCTCTTTTATTGGGTCTTGAATCGAATAAATCTTCATCTAAATATATTTCTTCCATCTCTGCATTTGAGCCGTCTCCGAAACTGTTTACTTCAAACGCTGCATCCTAAAAAAACATTTGATTCAGTAAGCTATTAGTTTATATTAAATGATAAGGGGCTCGCATATTTAATCAGACAAAGACATAGATGTATTCTGAAAAAGAAACATATAGAACAGATTTTTTACATCATATAAGTACATAAACTCACGGGTTTCAATTCCAGAGCTTCAGGAATAGAATTTATAAATATACGGAAATATTATACACAGATTAAATTAGCCCCAAACTAAGTAGAACTTTATTTCTATAGGTGAAGATTTGTAAATGGCATTGTGTCATTTTACTTAGATTAATATTGTTAGTATTAGTCTGTTATCTTCCAAAGAAAATAAAATAAACATTTGGGATACTAACTCAACGATATATTTAATATTATATCATACATATATAAATAACATCCAAGACTAACAAACAATCATTTATGCTCATCACATAGATGTTGCTCTCAGCGGTGATTGCACCGCAACCTCTGGACCAAGAAGCTAGTCACCTATTCTCGACCACAGACGTCTAAACTTCTCAGCCACTTCGGGAAATACAGTTGGAAAGATGGTATAACACAGAAATGTTGGTGATGGGTCGTTTCACAGACTGGTGGCATCAATCATTTAGCACACAGCTACTGATTGAGCAGTCCTTGTAAGGTGGCTCTTTCTTATTCCCACACTATTTCCCACCAGAGTAAGCAGACTATTGATCGTTGTTTATATGATCCTGGCAATCCTCTGTTGCTTCAACATTCTCATTCAATTCGTAGGTGGGTAAAATATACCGGTTTTACATAACAATATAACTACATTAATCTTAGATTATTCGTATATATTTGGAATTCAACCATCTTCGACAAAAATTAACAACGCTGTGTTTTGAAATTTTTAAAATTGCTGCTGACTATTTCCGTTGTTGACACCCCCTTGCGGTGAATTGGCCTAGACCTCGCTTTTTTAACATACCCTTTTTATATTATAAATCGATAAAGGACATCAAACTTAACAACTTTGCCTATGGAATGCCTATCTAAAATATTGTAATTTTCAAAAAATAATAATAATTAAAAATTGTCGTACCTAGTTCAAACTGAGAATGTATAGAATGAGATTCCTTGCTTCAGTGAAAATAAGAAATTAAAAAAAAACATCTGATCTATGCTTTTTGCTCTGTAAACAAAAACATAACTTCTTTCTGTATTTTCCAGTTCAATCGCTCGCTTACCGGTTTATTTTCATGATATTATTTTTCAACGTCGATCAATACAACTGGAAAATACCGAAAGAAGTTATATTTTTGTTTACAGAGCGAAAAGCATAGATCAAATGTTTTTTTTTTAATTTCTTATTTTCACTGAAGCAAGGAATCTCATTCTATACATTCTCAGTTTGAACTAGGTACGACAATTTTTTATTATTATTATTTTTTGAAAATTACAATATTTTAGATAGGCATTCCATGGGCAAAGTTGTTTAGTTTGATGCCCTTTATCGATTTATAATATAAAAAGGGTATGTTATAAAAGCGAGGTCTAGGCCAATTATGTAAACTCCACAGCTTAACTGATGGAGGCTTCGATCATATATACCAAAGATGCCGCACTCCATACAAATTCAACGCACAAAAGTTGACCGCGAGAATGACAAGACTGATTGACAATTAAATATTTATTTTTCTTCAATTATCGACCTTACCGCATTTTCTTAAGACCTATTTTATTTATTCCAAGATCTAGCACGCGACTGTCGGTGAAACAGTGCTAACCATATAAAAAAGCACTGTTTAGCCGGGCCGTTTTTCGTGCTTTGTTTGTGTATCTTTGGTATATATGATCAAAGAATGGAGGTATCACTGGGTATAAACTATAGACAAAAATAGATTAACAATACATTCTTTAAGAGCATATCTGTATGTTTTCTGGAGGCACATCAAAAAAGGATTATTGCTAAATGTTTCAAACTACATCCCAATTAACATATTTAGGCTGTTTAATTATACAAAAAGGGTGGTTATTTCGTAGCTGATAATTTAGATATTTTGAAAGAACACCTACCATAAATATACTCACAGGTATAAACTCTAAAAAGGGATAGCCAAACTTCAGAATTGGAAATACCTCAGCCACAAATTCTTGGAAAAGGAAATAGGGAAAATATTGCAAAATAAAGGACGTTTGGTGTTTGGGTCTCAAGCCACGTCACCCCAAAAACGCTAAGTCACCTCTGACGACACCCTGGGAAGAAATGGGATAGTGATATTCTAAACCGACACTACCCAGCTTTTTGTAAAGGAAACACAACAGTTATTTACCTACATCATCTTTGAATGACACTGTAGGATGAAACTTTAACAAATGATGTTTTAGTTCTTCCACACTGGACCATCCAATTTTTATTTCACAGATTGAGCATATAGCAGATTCAGCTGTTACCTGAAAACACAAATTACCATTTTAGTACTTCTATCATGTACTATAGCTGTGTATAGGCTTAGGACAGCAACATCCCATTTTTCCCTCAGGTGTCTTAAGAGGCGACTTAGGGTATAGGGGCTTTTTAAGTGACAGTTGACCTATCAACATCCTTTATTTTATGATACTTTTCCAAAAGGTGCTGAGGAATATCTATTCTGGAGTTCTGGTTACCCCTTCTAGGCATTTAAAACCGTGAGTACCATGGAGTGTATGGCTTTAAAAAGCTCTAGCTTTTATGTTCAATTAAATTTTGACTGAGGCAATTAAGAAATATGGATCTTTTGAAATGATCAAAAACCCATGACCTAAGATATTTTATTATTTCTCATTTCTTATGTGGCTGTCTTCAGATATAAAAGCTTAAGCCACATCTTTTTTTATTGATTCAGTTAGTTTAGGTAGATACGTTATAAATACATACATACATGTCCTTACGTCTTTTCAGTTCCCATTAGGGTAGGCAGAGACAATCAATCACCACTTTGTATGACTCTGTTTTTTCTTTTCATTTATTGTTGTGAATATCTTCATACATGCCATTTTCTTCTTCATAAGTCAAAGCCTGCCATTTTGAACCTATTCTACAGTCTCCATTTCATCTAAATGTATTCTCCATGGTCAATTTCTACTGACATACCATTCAGATTAACTCTTTATATACTTTTCACCAATGATCTTTCATCCATTCCCTATGTATATAAGCATTACTTTTTCTATCTTTTTTTAATATCGTTTTTCACACCGAACCATCATATTGTTATGCTAATATATTATTATTCACTTTATTAATATTTATAATACATACCGAAAAAAAACTCATGTATGGTTTTTCATGATCGTTCGATTTTGCTTCGCCCTTAACCTTTGTCATTGGAATCAACTCTTCCATCTAAAATGGAACATAATTAGAAATTTGTTATTTTATTAATTTTATTATATTAATGTGAGTGTTAACGAATATAAAAAGATTTACAATTCATTAGGACAATTTCAGTGTTTTCACACATTTGATCATGTGGATGCTAATACTAGATATATACTCACGGCCATAAATCCCAAAAAAGGATAGCTAGAGCTTTAGAGCTAAAAACTCCTCAGCCACATTTGGAAGTTGATAGGGAACCAGATGGTATAAATAAAGTATCATTGATGATGATGGGTGGAGAACCGCATCGCTCAAAAACTACCTAAAAACGCCCCATACCCTTAGTCGCCTCTTACAACACTAATAGGTAGTAGATGGTAGTGACATTCTAAGCCGGCACTACACGGCAATGTGAACGTGTGCAAAAGTGTTGAACGTTAGCAAAGGCTACCAATAATATTTATACCTACATACATACATATACTCAGGGCTTTAAAACCCAAAAAGGGGTAGTCGTAGCATTCATTCAATAAGAAATTCTTCAGCCACTTTTGTAAGCTGGGTTAAAATTTACATCTTGATGAAAAATATTTTTTGGTCTTAACAATATAAAAAAGCTATCACCATGTAATATAAGTATTATTCGGTTATTTGTCCTCATTAAATATATAAATAAATTAAATTAATGACTTGTTGCAGCGGTTACTATATTAATGATATACTATATTGAATAAAGTATAATACACCTATAAATAACATCCAAAACTAAAAAGTAATCAATCATCAACCACTTACCAAACCTGCAACTTCCACTCCCGGATGTCATCTATTACAGCATATTTACTAAAGAAATACTTACGTTCATGTCATTATCATCATCATCATCTTCTTCATCTTCATCATTTGAATCACCATTTTTATTCTGACTTTCAATAGCAATTTTAAGTGTTTTAGATGTTAATTTCCTCCTTTCATAATCACTCACACCCGCAAAAGCCAACAGGTTTTGAAAAGCCTCATCATCTATAAGTGATATTGGTCTATTGTGAACTGTCACTAACTGAATACAGAGATTCCGGATTTTTTTAAACCGAGAGCTTCCTTTTGCATTCAGCTTGTGTAGTGAATGGGAATTAGATATTCTGGGTGATAGCTCAACAGCAGACATATTTTTCTCCTGAATTTCTTGGAATAAATCATAATGATGAGTGCCGAAGTGACGTAATAGATTTGATGAATGGTTGCCCTGGAAAATATAAAAGAATTTATTATAATAACAGCCTATGAAAGTCAGTGGGCGTAAATGCTGTAGGCAAGTCTTCAAATTTTAACTACATCTGTGTGACATTTCGAAAGTGATATGTTTTTAAACTACATTTACCTTCATGAGGGCAAATCTGAGATGATACATTTACTGTGTTTATTTACAATTAATTAATTTGAATTTTGAGATGATGCTAAACAATATAATATTTCACAAAATTAATACTGAATTGAACTGCATAACCCAATGGGAACTTATGACAAGAGTATATGTATGTATTGTAAACTAGAATAGATTCACAGTTTTAGATGCTAGTAGAGTACCAAGCACCTCTTGGATCCAGTATACAACTTTACCCAGCACATATTTCACTTTTCCTTTGTCATCAGGATCTTTAGAGAAGAGACAGTAAAATCTAATCCCCAAAGAGATACAGCAGTTTTCAGTACTAATATAGGCTGACACAATATAGTTTTCAATGTTTAGATATTTATAACTCTTTAGCCAAAGCTGATTTGCTCTGTTGCAATTGCAATTTTAATAAAGGATTTGAAATTGGTATAATGTAAGAAAGAATTTAAGACAATTTAAGTTTGTATGTCAACAAAAAACATTCACACCATATATCCCCAAAGGGGTTAGTCCTTAGTCATGAGTGTTGCCTCACAATTTTTTCCCTCATTATTTAACCAAGTTAAATTACCACATGCTGATTTTTCTCACTATACATTGGTGAGGGTAGTATATAAGCAGCTTAACTTCAAAACCTTAAAAAAGGAAACCTGAATCAAAACGTAATTCTCCTATAGTTGGCTTTCCCATTCATAATATTAACCCTAACAAAAGGGAATGCTTAATAAAATTAAAGGGTTTTAAAGCATTTCCCCATAAAATGACACGGATGGAGACCTAATCTTTTGAAAGGGATGCGCTTTCAAACTGAAAAGGGCAAAATACACTTTAATTAAGGTTTCCTGAAGTGGTTTCCCTTTGATTGCCTTTCCCTATCTTGATAGTTTTTAAGCAGCTTAAAATATTTTATTGAACAAATACCCCAACAAGAACCCTTAAAAGGTAAGGCGCTTATGGTCCCTGCTCAGGATACAAACTTGTGTCTTCTGCTTTAGAAGTGGCAGAATTCCCACTGAGCTATCAAGTTTTACTTAAGTTAATAAAGTAATCTATAAAAGTCCATCAGGTCGGTTTGATTGGTACATTGTTCAAGCCAGGTTAACAGAGACCTACACCTTGTTTTAATAAGATGTTTTTTGCTTGAACGCTAATAAATCAGCCATTGGATATCCACTAATGGGAAAAGTCCTCCCTTGAAGATTTCCAAGGCTTAACTCTTAAAATATTTTAATAATTAAACTAACAGGCAGGGTCACACACACAAAACGAAATTCCTAAATTAATTAAGCTCCGTATTCTAAAGCTAGAAGATTGAAAAGGAATGTTGTTTACGTTACGTACATGTGTTCAAAACAAATCAAAGTGAAACTATAAAATATACCGTTATCATATAACATAAATACCTGTACAATTGAACCCAAACCTTAATTCTTACCTTTAAAATGTAAGTACAGCCTTCTACAAGGCATGACGATGTGTCGGTGTCGGTATTGTATTCTACATAACTGTGAACATGATTAGTTTTTCTTCGACCCATATCTTAGAAGAATTACCACAAAATCTATTTAGTATCGTTTCCGTTATAACAAGAAAAAAATAACGAAAACGAATCGAACGAAACCACTAACCCTAACCAAAACTAGCAATAGTGAAGTAAATGAATATGAATGAATTGAATTGAATGCATGAGCTGAGCTGAGCTGAGTGAGCCCGTCCTAAAGGGAAACAAAAGACAAAACATGAGAACGACAAGCGAGAGAAATGGGTAGCCGATCGAACCAGTGGTATCATAGGTGCGAGCAAGACAGCATTAAATAGAGATGGCGGTGACAGGAGATCGGAACTAGAAGTAAATAGATTTTCGATATATGCTTAAAGTTACTCAATCTTAACGTTATTAAGTTTACGTATAATTATTTATTTACATTAATTCATACACCTGCAATGAATTATTTATGCTATAAGATTTAAATTTTATAATGTCAAACTTAAAATGATTTCGTTTATTTACTTTTATAAATTAATGTTGTTATTGGAGTTTTGTATTTCGCTTGTGACATCACTCCTCCCTCCTAAACGACTGGAGCGATATCTACCAAACTTTGCATGATGGTCATCATAAGCATCAAGAACCAGGTCGTGACGGAGAGTTTTTCGAAAAAATGTTACTATTGAGTAATATTCTCCCTTAAAAGCTTCCCATGTAAGTCTATCCCAAACTATTGCAATCAAATAATGATTGACGATAAAAAATTAAATAATATATAATATATTTTGATTGACTACCGCTAGGGGGGTAGGGGGTAGGGTTCTCAAGAGTCTGCCTGTAAAATAGTTTTCATATATACCACTCAAATATTCGTGTATTCAATGGTTGTTCTGGCTGCGCCTATAAGTGGGTATTAGTGAAAGTGTATATGTAGATAATTATTTATTTCGCATAAGGGTAGGTAGAGACTATTGATCGTCACTTTGAACAATCCTGGCAAACCTCTCTAGCTTCGTTTATATATCCATCAATCTTTTCATACATGCTCTTTTATTCTTTATACTTTGGACGCCTGCCTTTTTGACCACACTCTCTATTTGGTCGACCAGGTGTGTCTTCCGTGCTCGCATTACCTTCCACATTGGCTCTATAGATCTCTTTCACCAATTTACTGTCATCCATCCTCTCTATGTGAAAGAAAGAAAGAAAGAAGAAGAAAGACAAACATTTATTCACAACTAAAGGTACACTTTAAACACACAACAGTAATCTTAAAACAATAAGCTTATAAACTACAAAATTAATCATTATTAAATATTTATGTGCCCAAACCATCTCAACATTCCATTTTCTATCTTTTTAACAATCTCATCTTTCACACCGCACCTTTCACGAAACACGTCATTTCTCACACGATCAAATAAACTTTTGTCCATTATGTATGAGTGTACACATCCATATCAAACTAATTGATTAGGCAAATAAAACCAACTTCGTTATCGAGGACAACGTCTAATCTATTTCAGCAGATCAAAAGCTTTTCCGTAGTTTATACAATACATGCGTACATATACTCACGCACGGCCATAAATCCCAAAAAGGAATAGCCGGAGCTGCAGAGCTAGAAACTTCTCAGCCACTTTTGGAAGTAGATAATGGTAGAAATAAAGTATTGTTGGTGATAGGTCTCCAACCGCATCGCCCAAAAACCACTTACAAAAGCCCCATAACCTTAGTCGCTTCTTACGACACACTCATAGGTAGAAAGAGGTAGTGACATTTTAAGTCGGCATTACATGGTGTTATACTCTTCGTATAATCTGGCGTAGGGTTTGAATGTGGTCTCTGGTACTAAAACTTTTCGGAACAGGCTCGTTTGGGAGACTGGAAATCAAAGAATATAATACGCACAAGCGGGAAATTAAGATTTCTTTATTTCCTCCGATACTATAAAAAAATAAAATATTGTTGGTCTATGTATGTATGTATGGTGTATTGATTTCAAGCTTTGTGAACTGATCAAGAATCAGTAACAATATAATAATTTCAATTCATGCTCTTTACAATACAAAGCCTATATAAAAAATATTTTGGCTGTATGGTATCCCTTGAATAACGAAGGGATTGTTTTGGAATGCTGGCAACATCATTTTTTTAATTTCTATTAAACCAGGGGCTGGAAACTTCCATACATCCTCACTTTGTGATTTTTAACAGCGCCTCTATTGCAGTTCCACCTGAACTTATTAAAAATGCGCGCCGTAATTTGCATATTCATCAATAGATGGCACTGTTGGTAATTCCTACATCGCGGTATGATTTCTTCTTTATTAGAGTATATAAACCTAAAATTTTTAAATATTTTTTAAAATAAATTTATAAGGAAAATTGCGAAAAACGGTAGAGAATCGTGTCTACTTCTTAGACATGTTTTGTTTTTTTTGTTAATGTTATATATTCTTAGCCATACACAGACAGTACATCGAAGTTAAGGCGCAATATACTTATAGATATATATATATAGGTGATTAAATTGTAGCAGAAGTTCGGGTGGAATGCCTCGAGATGGCGATAAGTTTGCACTATAAACTAGGTGACATTAAAATCCAGCAAGTTGGCTCTCTATATCCAGTGTATTACTTTACTCTATGTATTAAACTATGGAACAACTACCGATACAGGGTTTTCTTTTAGGAGCCATATCAATATTTGGCTTTCTTTTACTAAATGGAAACATGCCTGTATTACTGCAAAGGTTTATGAAGGTGTAATATATTATTTTACCATAATGGCTACTAAAGAAATATTACACTTAACTTTTGAATTTATCCATAGTTAATAGCACAGGTTAATAGTTTATCGCACATAGTGACATCTCACGGTTAAAGTTTGAAACTTAGTCAAACTTACTGAGCTTTTTTTTAAAAAACTCGGCTCCGGCTCCGGCGAAAATGGCCGACGCGTGCCGAACGTAAGCACTGCTCTGAATTCTTTCGGTCTTCAAAAAGTTTTTAAAGTGATTTTTATGGATTAATATGGATAAATTATACGAAAAGTTATCTTTATAGAAGTTTTGCTTACTTTTGACTAGTTTGCATGGTGTCTTATAGCAGTTTTCACTCAAGAATTGTATAAACAATAGTGAGTGCATAAGCTACATAGAAGTTTAGTGGTGTGCTAAAGGAATGTTGTGTTGAGTTTCCAAGTGGATTTGTGTATTTATATTGGATTTTTGGATGCGATTCTTCTGCGTTTATCATAAGGTAAGCGAATAAAGTTTTACTTAAATTAAGGAAAAGTTTGTAGTAAGTTTCTGTAATGTTTTTGTTTACAATGTCAAGTTCGTTTCGCGCATGCCTGTAAAATTTGTGAACTTGTTGCGTTCGAAATCGAAAAGGAAACTTGATTTCTTGTTTTACTAATGCGGATATTTAGAGTCGAATACAGGGTTATAAGTTCAACAATCTTTATCAAAGTTGCAATAGTAAAGATGTTAATGTGTTAACGTTTCTCAATCTTATTCGTTACTATAGCAAGACTTAGATTACTTTGCTATTATTCATTATTTAAATCCATCATTTTTTAGATCAATGATAATCAAATGATTGAAGAAGTTGGTTTATAACCATTTTAAAATAATGTTATTATTTTGAAATTTTCCCTACCTGCATTTCTCCCTACAAATTATAATCTAAAGTAGGCTCATCTTTATTCTAATTAGGTAAAAGAATAAAGGACACTGCAGAGCCGACTTTATTTAATACCTTTGATAATTTGATATTCATGCTTCTTGGTATGGGTATTATTAGATTCTAACTTAAATATATTACTTTTCTTAGTATCCTATTGCTTCCTTACTAGAATGTATAACATAACTATACATGTATATGAAATAGGAGAAGATAGATTGTTGTGAATGTTGGGGAAAATCTATGTCTGTAGTTAAATTGGTAATAAATAACTATAATCTACATACAATCTTTGCCTTAGATGCAAAATGGCCCATAAGAAGGGCCATTTTAAATAATTCATATGTGTGTTTCATGAATCATTGGTTTAGGATCTCACTGTGAGGAAACTAAGGTTAAGAGGTAATTGAAGTAGAAAATATTATTGTAACTTCTGAGATTAAATTTGTAAACAAAGCATACATCTTAAGCAATGGAAGTATATTTTTATACATACTTATTATATTAACAAAGTATTCACCGTTTGTTCTAAACGGTGGGGCAGAGGTGATAGTTTTTTGAACATCACATGTTATACTGCTGCAAGTGTTGGAATACCTTCCTTTTCCTGGACACTACATCCAATTGATGTGACTCAATGTAAATTATGTAATCATCAGTATCACCAAATACACACCCACAGGTGTATATATGGTTCCATCAAAGACCACAATACAAATGCTCCTGCACTGCCCTTATTTATATTCTTCTCGCAAGTCACTAAATCATTTGTCCACATTTTCCAAATGTTTAAAATCTTCAGCTGCTTTTGGTAGTTCAGTGGACAAAGGGTGGTAATTTAAAGCAAGTTTGGTGATGAGCCTTCAGCAACATCACCCTAATATTGCTTAAAATTTTGAATACCCTGAGTTGCCTCTTAGTATAACCATAGGAAGAAAGAGGATAGTGCTACTCTTAGCTGAAAGTACACAGAAAATGTTAAAATCTATATAACATTTAGCTCAACACTGTACACCCTGATTGGATAACCAAGGTTCTCTGGTTTCTTATTATAACTGATTGTGTAAGCAAGTTACTGAGATGCATTAAGAATTTTGTACCTCTGGACCGCTTACCATACAAAATAGTTTATTACACAAATATTTGTTTCATATAGATTCTAAAATGTTGCATACAACACAAAAAAACTGTGTGACATAATATGTATGACTCAATCATACTTTTAAATAATAGTTTTGCGCATTTTAAAATATGTGCCACTATGACAGATTTTTCCAGTTCAACTGATTGCTCCAGGCTGCAGCTTTTTAATCTTTTTGTTTAGGTAACATACTTGACCTTAACTAAGGATACATTGTGATAAAGAAGTCAGGGGTCTTCTTTGTCACGATTAAATGTCAGGACAAGAAATCGGGTCTAATAAGTAAGCAGGGGGGCTGTTGCAGTGTTTCACATGAAAGAATTGGTTGTTGCTTAGTTTCACTAGTCAGGATTATGTCAGTCTCACTGCTAAGGTCTGTGATTTAATTGGGTTGTGTGGCCTCAAGTGTAAAGATAGCTTAAAGTTGATCAAATTGAGCAGTGCCAATAATAGTTCCTCTAACCATCATGTGAACAAGCCATATTATCCCATTCCACAAAGTTATTTTACGACTAATTGTTGTAACTTAACTCTTTCCTAGAATATGTTGTTGGTCTTTATCTCCGTTGTTATTTTGATGTCGTATTTGTTCCCAATTTGTTCATTCTGACGATGATAGAAAGAAAAAACATATTAACTTGTGATTTACGTAACTTCCAAAAGTAGCTAAGGAATAATTAACCTGGGGCTCTGAATACCCCATTTATGCATTTATAGTCGTCAGTATAGGTAATTTAAGTATTGCATCTAAGACCTTACAACACGTTGTAAAAAGTAAATTGTAGAGCAGAGTGTGAATATGAAATTGGTATAGGGTAGATACGCATCAAAATTACTTATATTGAAACAAAAACTGCATTGTAATAGTATTTAATTGAATAGCTCTTTAATTGAGTTAGATAACGTTTATTAAAAAATCTATTCGACGTTTATCTTTTCTTTGTATCTTGATTTTAGGAACTGCTATTGTTGAGGCGTCTTTTTGCGCAAAGTTTGCAGACAAAGCAGGTTTATATTGAAAAAAAAAACATAAACGGATTTTGATGCTGGTATTAAAATTATTGGAGTAAAAAATATATTGTTATTGGTATCGTACTTTTGTGTTATATATATTGAAAATTGCAACTCACCTATACTCCTTTCCTCTCGAAATAAAACGAATTTTGTATTAGTTATATTGTACATTCGCCGCTCAAATATTTGTTAACACTTTCTCAGTATTCATACGACTGGACTTTTGGAAAGTTGAGTTGGGTAAAGATGGTAAATAAAGGTTGCTGGTGATGGGTCTCCAACCGCGTCGCCCAAGTATCCATTTAAAGATCCAATAGCGTTAGTCGCTTCTTACCTACATCCACTGGAAGAAATGGGGTAGTGCTATTCTAAGCCAAATATACACACTATAGTGTAAGATTAGTAGTATAATATTTTCGTAAAATAATCGAAAGTCTCTGCCTACCCCAATGGGAACTATCGGGGTGAGTATATGTAAGTTAAAACAACTGACTTAAACTTACAGCAAAGTAAAGTGGTAAATATATCAACGCAAGCGGTGACAAATGTCTCAAACTACCACACAGCTTTTAAATAGTACCAATATAGATACCCAAATGGGGAAAAAGATAATGACAAAAAGGGTGTGTACGAAATCTGGTGATTGATGACTAAACGACTTAGCATTCCCCTATTATCGTTTTGTCGCCTTTAGTGTAAATGGTAAAGAAATGGAAGAATGCAATAAATATATGTACAGATAAAAATTTGTGTATAAATTGTAAAAAATACTGTTTGTTGAAATAATTGAATACAGCATTGTGAAACTGAAGCTTTCGGTACCCTAGTACAATGGGTTTATATACTTATTATAAAATACACGTAACTACGCTAAAGTAGATTTGCAATTCTTTATGCCACTTTTACTGTAACTTATATGAAAGATATGATGAAAATATTATAAGAAAACCTTGTTACAACTAGTTTGTTTTACATGATTTGTGGTTATTTAGAAGTTTATCACCTCAGACATCTTGTTTTGTGTAACAAATATCTTCTATAAATTAACCAAGCCAACCACCATAAGTTTTTAGGCTATCTAGGCTAGGCTTAATATCGAACTGTATTATATTACATATTATATTATAGAACTATAATGATCGTAACCAGTTTAAATAGCGAATAGTTTGTTTTTCTTGGAAGTACGGCCAGTAAATGTTTCCTAATTGAAATTCCTCAAAATCATTTACATATGATTTGATAGGATATTGATTTGCAGTTGTAATTGTAATAATATATGTTTCCTATAGGCTCTGAAATGAAATTTAATGACTATTGCTGTGACGACTTACTGTATTGAAGATTTATAAAAAACTTGGTCATAGTTTTAAATTGTTGTAATTTATTTGTGTTGCTCAATCCACTAACCTCAAAAACTATGATGATAGTTAATTAGTGAAAGAGATCTATAGAGCCAATGTGGAAGAAAATGATAGTAGAGGACGACCTCGGAGGACACATTTGGACCGAATAAAGAATGTACTCAAAAAGACAGGTGTCCGAAGTATGAAAAATAAAAGAGCATGTATGAAAATATTGATGGATATGAACGAAGGAAGAGAGGTTTGCTTCTATCGTACAAAGATGTCATCATAGTCTCTGCCTATCCCAATTGGAACTAACGGCGTGAGTATATGTAAGTATCAAAAAACTATTTGCACGCAACTAACTCGATGTTATACCCTTATATTCGTAAATCCCAAAGGTATGTGTAGATTCGCCAAAATAAAAAGTATGTAATTACATTAGGGTGGAAAATAGAAATATCACCCTATGATAGCATTCTTTTGAAGGGTGAACAGAATAGATCGAGAATTGTTGTTTTTGTGCTACTAAAATCAGTGAAATGTTTGGCTTCGAAGGGCGACTATTTTATTTGAGCTTAAATTATTAATAACGAGCGCTCTGTGGCCGAGGGTAAAGGGAGTTGCTTCTATGTCTTGAGGCCACAGGTGATATTGTATTAAACTTTAATATTTTTTTATTTTGGTCTTTCTATTATACCTGATAGAAAATTTATGAACTTAGAATTGAGATAGGTTTGCCAATACAGCAACCGATAGTCTCTGCCTGCCCCAATGGAGAAAGTACTTAGAAGCGGTGGAGTGTTTAGAAGTAATGTAGTATTGTACTTAAAGGCCTTTATGATCTGCGATATTAGTAGTGATTTTGAATATTATCATAGGTGAGGAGGTAGCTGTAATTAAATGTTCCTACCTGGTCATTGAGTGCCCGTGGTTTTTTTATTTGATTTACCCAATCTATCACACAAGCATCGCACTAGGCATAAAATAATATAATTTACCGTTAACTAACAAGGTTCTTAGCACCATGTTTTTCCCAATTATTACCCTAAACATTTTAGTCGGAGATTGCTCATACAGATTATCTTAAAAATCTGTCGCAAATCCCAAAGAAAAATACAAATCTAATGATGTCACTTAAAAAGCCCTCATTGCTTAAATGAAGGTGTAAGATAACGCTTATGAATTACTCGAGGCGTGAGAACAAGCGGGCGTGCGCAGGCGCAGAGAAGGCGGCATACTAATTGTTTAATTGTCGACTTATCACGATTAGTAATGCGAACCCACGATAAAAAGTCCGACAAGTAATTTTTTGTAGCCAACTTACATTAGATTCTCACTTCTATTAAAATAACTAGCTTAGAGCGAGTGGTGTTGAAGGTAAGGAGGTTCCGTGTCGCATGCTAAAAAGTTTCAACTTTATACTACATTGTGCTGCGATAGTAAAATCCAAATTTGCCATATCCAGGCGTATAAAAAACTATGGTTTGATCATTTCTATGGACGCTAAGCATTTATGATACGGGAATTACATACATACATACATCCTAATCCCTAAAAGGGGTAGCCAGAGCTAAGGAATTAAAAATTCTTCAGCCACTTTTGAAAAGTTGAGTGAGGAAATGATGATAAAATAAAGGTTGTTGGTGATGGGTCGCCAACCGCATTGCCCAAAAATCCCTTAAAAGCCCCAATACCGTTAGTCGCCTCTTACGTACACCCACCGGAAGAAATGAGGTAGTGCTATTCTAAGCCGACACTACATAGCGATACGTTAATTACTTAATTAATTAATTTATTTATTCAAGGCACACCAACAGCATTATAACATAAATTGTATTAAAATATTTACAGGAGATAATATAGTCTTTAATTAAATTTACTAGATAATAATACATTAATATCTTTTCGTAGTTTCTGAGCCTATATTCTAGGAGATTCTCAGTGAGTGTAGTGGGTCAAGCACTTAGCAACCCCATCACATTAAACCCTAAAAAAATATATTCTTAAATCAATTAAGTTTCCTCTCACATAGAATCAATAGAGAGGCGAGTAACTAAATGTGTTTATAACTTTTTAAGGTGCGGAACCCTATAGACATATTTGATTCCTTCATTATTTGACATCCGCGTTGTCAATTTGATGACAAGAATAATAATCGGCCGCGTGTGCCGGTGTATTGAAGGGGTAGATATAATCACTCATCAATATTCAGTTGTATTGATTAGGGATCAAATGGGGAGTAATGTTTTATGGCCTCGACGAGAGAGTCGTTTAAATTGTAGTTTTGAAAATATTTGTCACGTTTATTACGGTGTGTACACTGTCCAAGTAAAACGTGTACTTTTAACACCAGGTGACGATGTCACGTGATGTTCAGAAGTAGTAATATCTCTGCCAACCCCTTCGGAGATATACGGCGTGAGCGGTTGAGTCCTGTTCCTTTTATTGACTTTAGTGCCATATTTTAAAACAGCTCATATATATGAATATCCTAACGAGGAGACTACCCTGTATACGGTTATTTGGTGATGGTCCATGACGCTGGCCTAGTCCGGGTTAGTAGACTAATGACTACTGTTGCGATAGTAGCCAGGACCGACGGCCCAGCGTGCTCTTCATAGCACGGAAAAATCTTCATTTTCGGATAATCAGTTAAACAAGCCTGCAATATCCTACCAATTTGAATAAATGGTCATAAATTGAGTAGTTCAGTTTCTCCTTCTGGAAATTAAACCCGAAACCTCCAGGTTGTAAGCCAGCAGCTTTAGTCATATAAAAGTACAAAATTACACTCATTGCGATGAGAATTTGCTCCCGAAAACTGCAGATTTGGGAAGAGCACATATTCCTACTTTGCGATCCGTATGCTAAGCTAGTTCTCTAAGTGATACATCATAGTAAAGAGTAAAACTCTTGTATGTATGCTTATCAATTAAATTTAATTGTTATAAGTACGATGACTTGGTAAAAACTTGTTTATAAAAAAATGATAGCCAATTAATTCTGGCCTTATCTAGCTCTTCATCATTTTATTATGTTTTTAATAAACTTTGATGTTAATAATGACTTCGCAACGGACCATTAAGTTAATACATTATTGTTTTTATTTAATAATGCTTTTTTATGTATGGCTTTGTTAATTATTTAGTCGTGGGTGTTATGTTGGGTCGTTGTAGTTTCGACAAATAACCTAGTTACATCATCTCAACCTTAAGAAATGATGTGTTTTTATATTTTAAACTTAATAATTATTTGATACAAAAACAGTTATCAGCAAAGAAAAATCAATATTAATTTAAATATCGTCAAAAACATTCTTCAACTTTTACCTTTCTACGTTAACATTTAATTTCTTTGCTTTATACATTTAAACTTTTGCGTACAATAAAAAAGCTCGTAAAGCAAATAAAAAGTAAATTTTTAATAACATTCGGTAACATTTTCATAATTCGCCACCCCTCGCTGTGACCCCAGTCCGCTCAAGCAATAAATATTGCACACTATGAGCCTACAACATGTTATTTGCCAACTTTCCAACCCCACAGCTTCTGGGCATTATACTCATTCGCCACCACCCTATAATCTGTCTTATCTCAAAACAAATAGAACTCACAATGAAATAAATACTCGAGCGAATATTAGCGCCCCAAAAATGTATACTCCTTATTACACTGGATGCGTGAAATTTATGCAAATAAAGGTATTATAAACTTTATGTCGTCAACTATAAGTTCGGAATTGCTTGCTTTATCGAGGCGGTTTTTTTCTTGAACCCCTTTTGTCGTTAAGGTCATAATTTATCTACTTAGGTTTTCATTTTGCTTATAAATTAGATTTTTCTCTTATGTTTATTCAATCGTAAGATGTTATATGAAGAGTGGATTATTTTAGTATTATTTATCGTTTTGAATGTAGCACATGTGTTTTATTAATGAAAATTTTGAATTATAGTTAAACAAGGGTGCAATTACATGTAAGAAATTTGAAATAATTATTGTTTGTATAAAATTTAAAGTAATGGTTAATTTAATTTTATTTAAAACTTGCCATTTCTTTATAGTAGCACCACCATCAAGAGACGGAGAGCTGGTTTTATAGCACCCACCCATTTCTTCCCGTGGATGTCGCAGGAGGCGACTAAAGGTATCGGGGCTTAAAATGACCGTTGTGCTATGTAGCTGGATCCATTATGAACCATCCTTTACAATTTTTTGCCATCTCAGCTTCCAAAAGTAGCTGTGGAATTTCTAATTCTGATTCCCTAGCTTCAACTATTTGGGCGTTATATGTATTTAATAGTATGAATACATTTACGTCCACTAAACACTTAATAAGCCTTAGATCCCTCCTGAGAAAGACAGAGTAGTGCTATTCCAAGATACATCGTATAGCTATTTTACTAGATCAAGAATACCTTATAGTTAATCCCGGTGTTGTAAGTTAAGTTGTTGATCAAGTCGAGTATAAAGTTTTTTAATATCACCGTTGCCTGCCATTGCACTCAACTTTTCACATTCGAAACGAAGACATGGAAAGTTCACTCCGCTCTTTCAACTTTACAGACGAAATTGAATGCTTTAATAATCTTACGTGCATTGATCTTTTATTCGTGTATTTTCTGTGGGATTTGTTTTTGCATTTGTTGGGTTTCGTCAAATATATTACATGTAGATGTACAACTTTACGGTATATGTCTTTTAGATTTGGCGAATTATGGTAACCGTGCGATAGGAACTCATCATTGCAATTTTGTATACCATCTGAGTGTGTAACATGATCAAATATCAATTTTAGTTTGATGATGTTGAAAATGTTAGACAGGTTTGCAAGGATCGTACAAACGTACATACATACAACTGTATGTACATGTATAAATGTTTAAGATGTAATTTTTACATTGTTGCTTCGTAATTAGAATGTAATAGGTTTACTCTAACTTAATCTAATCGATTATTGTGCACCGGTTGACACTATTTAGTATATTAATAAAAAAAATAAGTTTGTTGGTTTGATTTTTGTATAGGCTTATCTTCGGAACTACTTAACCGATCCTGAAAATTCTTTCACAACCAAAAAGCTACACTATTGAGATTTTCTATAGACATGTTAAATTTCGGAGCTATAAGCAGCGATTAAAGAAACCTTAGATAAAAAGATAACGATACCCGTGCGAAGCTGTAGCGGCACACTAGTACATACATATACATACATATACTCACGGCTATAAATCCCTAGAAGGGGTAGCCAGAGCTAAGGAATTCGAAATTCTTCAGCCAATTTTGGAAAGCTGAGTGGGGAAAAGATGGTAAAATAAAGGTTGTTGGTGATGGGTCTCCAACCGCATCGCCCAAAAATCCCTTAAAAGCCCCAATACCGTTAGTCGCCTCTTACGTACACCCACCGGAAGAAATGGGGTAGTGCTATAAAAATGATACGAAAGCCAACCCATTGAAATCAATTTTTAATATCGTTTAAGCACTTGACGTTTACGACTTCGAGTTTTTTTCTCATATGGACGGAGAGTTCTAAATGCCCAAGTATTATAGTTAGGTCGATAACCTATTGAAGGTCGAGAGAAGGCGCTAAAGGAGGCCTGACTTTAAATGTCGGCGACGTAAAATATTACTAGAATTTCCGCAATTAATGGATAGATACACTAAAAATACATACTCACAGCTATAAATCTCTAGAAGGGGTAGCCAGAAATAAGGAATTAGAAATTCCTCAGCCACTTTTGGAAAATTGTGTGGGGAAAAGATGGTAAAATAAAGGTTGTTAGTGATGGGTCTCCAACAGCGTCGCCCAAAAATCCCTTAAAAGCCCCCAATACCGTTAGTCGCCTCTTACGTACACCCACCGGAAGAAATGCGGGGTAGTGCTATTCTAAGCCGGCACTAAACAGCTACACTAAATGAGCTTTCAATAATTGTAACTTACACTTTTGCCTTTAAACTAAAAACACACAATATTTCGGACAAAATATCTATTGAACCTATTTTATCTAGTTTGCTTTTCGATATAGTTGAACATGGCTTATGAATATATATACATACATACATATATATACTAACGGCCATAAATCCCAAAAGGGATAGCCAGAGTTTTAGAACTAGAAACTCCTCAGCCATATTTGGAAGTTGATAGGGAACAAGATGGCAGAAGTAATACTTTAACGATACTCTAACGATACTTTATAAATCGACGGCCCCTACGTAAACTATCGTAACTGCAAAAATCTAAATTTTTGTTTTTTTCATATTTAAAACGTAACTGTGAGTATCTATGATGTACATTAATTATTTTTTGTTTTTATTCATTTTTAAGACCATTTTTCAATTGAATACTGTCGAAACTATACCAATTACGCGCCAAAAACTATATTAAGTGGTAGATTCGAATTGCTCTCCTGTAAAGTTAAGGTTTTGCAGTTACGATACTTTACGTAGGGGCCGTCAAAATATAATTATATATTAGCGGTAAGTTAAAATGCCGTTTGTTAACAATTTTCATTTTTTCGTGTCTTGAATCCTGTTTGAAGCACCAAAGACAGCTACCACATGACTCAACATGTTTCCAGCCTCACTCTTCATTTATCATTACTAAAAATCTCTGAAAAGATGTCGCACAGACCAAAGTTTCGTGGAAAATCGCTTATGGCTGCCCGTTGAAGCTTTTAGAGATGAATCACGGTTTAGCACAAGAAAGTTATGAATTTCGTCCCTTTTTGCTATGCCGTATAGTGCATTAGATCTTTAAAATAACATTAGGTACCTCATCTCTGCCTTGAACAATATGCAAGGGAACTAAAATATCTTTTGAAATAGGATTGATTGGTAATAAGATTGGCTACTCATTTACATACATTTATCATTCTAAAAGTGCCCAAAAATGAATAATTCTTTAGCTCTGAAGCTGAGAATGTAAATGAGTGTATTTAATTGCACCTAAAGTTAGATAAAATTTTTCTCAAAGGTGGAATAAAGCAGCCAGTTTCAAAGTGGTACATTATCAAAAACCATTAGTCCGTGATCTCCTTATCAATTTGTTAGAAAGACGAGCATTCTTCTCAATCTACCGTCTTCGGGCCAAAGGCCAGTAGATACCGTAATGCTATGCGTTCATGGTAAAGTGGAAACTATTGTACTCTTTTTATGGGTCATTTTAGCGTGCGATGCTGTCGAGTGATCCACATTTTTGATAGTTGTAATAGTGGTGAGACCTACTTGTATTTAGTGCTTGGGTTTGTCGGAACAGTAAACGTAATTCATCCCATAACTACAAAGTTGCGGTGTGATACCTTTGTTGCTTGTCTGCCTTTAAAATATATTGAGCCGTACTATACCTTAAGCTATGAATGCTCTGAATGTACTTTATAATCTATTAGGTATCATTAACCCTAAGCATATTATTTTTACATTATTATAACGACATTCAAATCGAGAACAATTATATATCTAACTTGCTAAAGCTAAATGGTAAAGTGCTATTCAAATGTTGTGTGGAAGGGAATTCTTGTAGTGACAAGACCAATAAATTGTTGTTTGATTTATGGATATAATTTAAACAGGTCGAAGTTATACTTACGTATACTAATGACATTAATTTCCATTGGGATAGACAGACAGATCTTGACAAAAATATTTCTATTCCCTCATAGTAAACATAAAGTTTTTGTGATATTGTCTTTCGTTCTTCTCATAACAGACTCCCATCTATCGTAAAACATATTCAATCTGGTCTTCAAACGCCTTGCGTAGCTGTCCGCTGCTAATTAACCATCCAAATCGTCTCTATCTATCACTTTCGTGGCTACACTTTCATCCATCTGCTCCTTATGCCTAAACCACATTCATTTCTGTTCTCATCAATAAATTAATATGTACGGAAATAGCACACAGATTTAATTAGAGCCTAATAATTACAATAATGTGTTGTAATAAGGTATTATACTAATTTATGATGTTATTAACAATACTAATACATCAAAGACTAAAAAGCATCTATATTTATCATCAGCGGGAACGGAACCCACGACATTGGGTGGAGAATAAGTCTTCTTACCACTAGACCACGGACATTCTCGTCGGAATATTTAGTTATCGTTTCTAGTTTAAATAAATAATTATCATGTTATCCGCCAAAAGCTCCCGAGATCCTAAAATTTGGTGTGCCGTAAAAGTTTAATTATCTTTGACGAAACACGGGCATAAATCATAAAAGGGGTAGCTACAGCTTCAGAGCATGAAACTCCTTGCCACATTTGGAAGTTGATAAGATAAGATAGCAGAAATTAAGTATCGTTGGTGATGGGTCTCCAACCGAATAGCCCAAAAACTACTTAAAAAGCCCTATGTCGCCTCTTACGACACCCGTGGGTAAAAAAGGGTATTGACATTCTTAGCTTAGCACTACAGGGTACATTTTTTGCTATAATTACTTGTTATATATTGAGATATGACTCTGACAAGTTTTTCGGACAACTATTACAAACTTAATTAATTATTTACTTAGATAAATGTTTTTTTTTCTATAATGACAGTATGTGTGGTTAATTTATCATGGTTGTTAACGGTGAGGGAAAACATCGTGAGGAAACCCACATGGCTGAGTTGTACTTAGTCATGTGACAGTGTATTCGTACAAAACGGCGATAGGCCTGCCCCCTATCACGTGAGTACACTGTCCATGCAAAACGTGGGTACTCTGAACACCAGGTGACAAAGTCACGTGATGTTCAGAAGTATTAGTACCTCTGCCAACCCCTTCGGGGATATTCGGCGTGAACGTTTATGATTATTATGCTTATGCTTATATATTGAGATATGACTCTTACAAGTTTTTCAGACAACTATTACAAACTTAATCAACAATTATTTACTTAGATAAATGTTTTTTTTCTATAATGACAGTATTTCAATGTGCTAAGTATACCTTATAAAATGTAATAAAATCTATACTTTGATGCTAGGCATGTTGTTTCTGGAACCATTGGAACCTAGATTACAGATGGAATATCTGATTTGATACACAATATACGATTTCCCACAAAACCATCCATCTACAAATCGAATCGAACAAACCCCTCTTGCATATAAAACTTTAATACGATACGATACCCATATAAAAATCAAAAAGCAAGTGATGCTACAACAAACATTCGAGTTGAAACTCAAGTAAATCCATTTAGTTTGCATCTGAAGTACTCAAACAACCGGTTTCTGAGAAGGCATCTGTTTTCTGTACGCGCGTGTTGACTTGTCTGCCGGACTATTCTGTTAACACTGTTGCTGCTAGATAAAAAGTTTATAGACTTTAAGAACACAACATAAACTTGAATGTTTTTGAAATGAAAGCCTCATGTGGGGATTATTACTAATAAATAAAAGATGAATAAAAGAAGAATTTCGCACTGGAGGCCATTGACACTGTAGTTCAATTGGTAGAGCGACGGGGGCGTATACCCCAGGTCGCGGGTTCCCCCGCCGCGCCGGTGCCGAAATTTTTCTTTATTCATCTTTTATTTATTACATACATATACTCACGGCAGTAGTATAAATAGTTGTAGGCAGAGTCTTTATACGATCCTGGTCTAACCTCTCGAACTTAATTTACATTCATCAATCTTTTCATACATGCCAAACACTTTTGACAGCTACCTTTTTGAGCAGATACTCTATTTATTCTAAGTGTGTCTTCTAGGGAAGTCCTCTACTGACATAGTCATCCACATTGGCTCTATTAGGAGGGTTATTATCTATAATAAAAGGATTCAGCTATTTGGGGTATTTCATCAGCTTAAAATATTTATTCAATAAAGTACCTCGTTGAAAGCATTCAAAAGCTTATGATTTCTGGTTCCAAGTACCGCTGTATTCATTGAATCAATGAGCTCAATCTCTGGATACCCACGTTATATTAAAATGCGTTCCTATACATATTTTAAATTTATATATGCTAAGAATTAGGTGAATGATAACCATCCTTGATTTTCCCCACGCGTCTTTTAAAAGCGGTTAAAGAATTTTAAATTCTGACGCTTTCGCTACACCTGAGAGGCAAGCACGAGCGCTATTTTATTGATTATGATTATGATATATTAGAATGAGATGGCAGTATACGATACTAAGTAAGTGCGTAAGAGATGGCTGTTTTATTACACGCGATAACTAGTTTAAACACGGCTCGTACTAGCCGGGCTGGTATTTTGTAGCTGTGAGTGTATTTATATCATACATACATAATCTTAGACTCAAGAAAGTTAGGAAAGCATATTTAAGGATGTCAGCCCCATGTATTTTGTTACCTTAGGCTAGTCTGGTAAATAATTGTCTTGTGTTAAAAAAAAACGAAAAAATAATATTAACGGAATAAGTATGTTCTACTTTATGACTTCTTTAAATACTTATTTAAAATAATATGATAGAGTTATGCTTTGTTTCACAATAAGATAATTAAAATTACAAAGAATCTTATTTATTAAAACTTTGTGATAAACATTGTAAATATCCTTTTCAGTCTTGAAGGTATTTTTTTCATATCAGTTAGTGAAGTGATTTTTAGCTTTAAATGTTTTCATATCTGGTTCAAGTTAACTGTCCAATTTAGGTGAAATGTGTGTGACGAAATAATGTCTTTGTTTTGCTCCTTAGGTAATGTAAGAAACTGGTTTTTGTGATTAATCTGATTATGAAGCATCATGATGTACGAGTTTAAAATACTGTGGAAAGATCATTTTTTATGCTGTGGAGGGTCAGCTTAGAATAGCATTACCCCATTTCTTCCCGAGGGTGTACGTAAGAGGCGATTAAGGGTATTGAGGCTTTTTAATGGATTTTTGGGTGATGCAGTTGAATCATCACCAACAACCTTTATTTTACCATCTTTTCCCCCATTTAACTTCCAAAAGTGGTCCAGGAATGAGAGAAGCCCGAGAAGGGGTAGCCAGATCTAATACCTTAGATCTGGCTACCCCTTCTCGGGATTTATAGCTGTGAGTATATGTATGTACATAATGTACTATTTTATATCTGAAATGTTATTATAGTCTAAAACATGTGATATACTAGACTAAGTACTTCTCTTGATGATTAGTTTTTAAAGATTCGTTACCGAAATTATCTTATGACCCATAGATATAGAAGCACTAGATTGGCAATAAGTGACAAACGTCATAGCATAAACGTCAACAAAGGCAGGACCTCTTACGGACACGATATCGGCCTAAATTGATACATGAACGAAAATTATTGTCTTATTTTCGTTAATTATTTAAGTCTTAACTTTCGTTTTTATAAAGTTATTAATAATTATCAGTTATTAATAATTGCCGTGTAGTGTCGGTTTAGAATAGCACTACCCCATTTCTTGGCAAATATATGATAAAAAATATCTTCTTTCATCTTAATATTACAAATATCTTCTATCATCATAAAATTGAATTGGCGAAAATACAAACACGTGATTTTTAATCAAATTTAATAGTGCTAGTATGGAATTTGCCATACTAATGTCTCGCACACACACTCATTTGTGCACATCTTTGTTTTTTTTGGTCTCGCTTATCGTCTTTGTATTGCCAATCTATGTACGTAAGTATAGCATACCAAATCTATGTTATCATTATCACCATGGCTTTTATATTTTGTTAATTTTCTGACTTCCTTTATTATACTTACGCCGTAAATGCTCATTAAGATGGACTAAACAGAATAAAACCAAATCTTAAATATGCTTATATGTAAGAACGAAAATGTATACCCTGTAAATAAAATCTCTTTGTCACTGTTAAAAAAGAGTACCTCAACTCAAACGTTCACTCCCTATATCCCCGAAGGGAATTGTTGAGGTACTGAAATTCTTCTGAAAATCACGTGACATTGTCACCTGGTTTTCAAGTACTCACGTTCAAGTTCACGTTTTGCTTGGACCGTGTACTCAGATGATAGGTGGCAGGCTTATTACCGTACTAAGTACAATTCAGCCATGTGGGTTTCAGCACGATGTTTTGCCTTACCGTTTACAACCATGATAAATTAGCCACACATATGTCTTAAGAAGAGACAAATTGGTGTAGGCCCGCCTCGGGCTTTGAACCCTCATCGTCTGCACGAATAAAGCTATTCTACCAGTGAGCCATCACGGTTCTATCATGGTTGTAAAAAAACATCGCTGAGCTGTTTTCACTGAGCTTTACCCAATTCATGTTACAGATGCAATTCATTTAATTAATTTCCCTAGCTACAGTATTATCTTGCAAACGCTACAAATTCAAACATACACGTACTACAAAATAATTTCAAAAATAATAAATAACATAATTAGAATGTTTTTGTTCATGAAAACCTCATGTGGGGATTATTTCTAACAGAATTACACTACCCCATTTTTACCCGTGGGTGATCGTAAGAGGCGACTAAGGGTATAGGGGGGCTTTTTAAGTGATTTTTGGGCGATGTGGTTGGAGACTCGTCACCAAAAAAATTGATTATTACCATCTTTTCCCCAATCAACTTCCAAAAGTGGCTGAGGGATTTCTCATTCCAAAGTTCTGGCTACCCCGTTAAGGGATTTATAGCCGTGAGTGTATGTATGTAATGAATATCAGTTCATATTAATAAATAACAAACTAGTTGCTTGAGCAGAGTTTTGTTGTGATTCAAGCGTAAGTATTAATATTTTACATTTTTTTAAATCAGGATTTATCCTTTGGTAGTATTGTTTTTAAATCTCCGTTGTACAAGATAAGAACAAATACCTAATAGTATAATCATTAAGCTCAATACACACCGAGCCCACTGAGCCGCCGACATATGTTGGCAACTTTAGGTTGGCGGTCTAGTGTTCATACATAGGTTAGACATAAGTCTAAAAATAGGCCGCCGGGTTGTGTCGGTGGCCCGGCGAGCTCAGTGTGTATTGCGCGTTAGAATAGCAGGAAAATATAAACAGAAGGACACCTATAAATTTTGATCGAATCCTACACAATAAAATCATCAATTGTTTTTATATTCAACAAAATATAAATAGAATTCTACCTTAACAGCCGTCAAACTGAAAACCAGTCAGTATTGAACTTTATCCATTTCAAACAATACTATTATAGTACAAAAACTGAAGTCCTGTTTTAAAGCAGCTTAATGAAGGTAATTGAAGTATCGCATTCAGTGATAACATTTATATTTATAATGCAACGGCACGATTGCATTTCCCTGTTTAATTAGTAGCCTCTCATTCAGTTCCGATAGCGGAATGTTTACTTTACTTAATATTCAAAAGGAAATTTTGGTATTTAAATGAGCCGTGTGATTTTTATTGTTGATGAATTTAATATGGTTACTCGTTCGAAATTTTGCTATAATTTCCTTCATATTTTTTTATTTCTTCATGTGTGAACTGTCAACAGTAGTTTTCATAAATGAAATTGTAAAAATATAGTTTTCAATCTACTACCTGATACATTCCTGATACGTCTGTGAGATATCTCATTGTCAATTGCGTATAGGGTAGTCATTATGTAACTATCTTTCTTTTAACGACTTGATTTTCTAAGAGATTGTTAATATTTCGTTCAGTGTCATGGATTTGACGGGTCCGGTTTTTTTTCTTAGTACAAGCTAGACATCTTAATGTATAATTTATACAGTTTCACATATACTCAACTACATTTAAATTCTTTCCAATCCTGTGGGAGTAGTAGTCATGAGTTAAACCGACGAACTGATTTATAGCTATTATTTTTAAACGTTAATGAATAACAATGTTACAAGAATTCTAACTCAATTTAAGCGCACGGGTGTCAAGTTTAAACAATTCAATGGGCTCAAAGCGTTTAATCTTCATATATTTTCAAAGAGAAAACCGCGTCTCAGAATGCATTGTGACATATTTGTTGGCTATGAAAATAATCGCTTTCAACCGAAATATTCACTTCCCCTCGATTTCTATAAATATATTACCGAACCACAACTACACTGCAGCCATATGAATAAGGATAATGACGTGTTCACACGATACTCTTAAAACCAAAAACCAATATTAAAAAAAACTCCTCTCCGCGTACAAAAATAATACAATCAGGGTGGTCCCATTTATCTAACGATTTCCGACTTAATCTAAAGAAACTTGTTTTGCCATTTTGCTTGTTTTACTAAATGGCGTGAAATAAAATGTCATTAAAATACAAATTGCAAAAATCGCCGTCACTAAATACTAATAAATTATTTTAGAATTATATGTAATAGGATCTAGACGACAGTTTCAAACTTAAGAAAAATATAGATTGTTGCCCCCGTCTCTAAAATAGTTCTAAATCTAAATCACAAAAGAATGAGATTTTGCTATATGGAGGGCAGTTATGAAGTGATAAAGAGTATTTTTTGTAAAGTTAATTTCTTTTTCCATTATTTGTGTGAAACTTAAGCAAGATTGTGAAAATTATTTCGATACAAAATAGTTAATTATACTATTTCAAAGCATAAAACTCGGTCGCAAAGCACATTGTATAAACACCATTAACAACGCGAAGTATCCAAACTCAAGTGTGACAGCTTTAATTCCTTTAACAACATTTAAGTCTGTTTTCGGCTCGTAAAACTATTTATTTGATTTTTGAACATCAAAAGTTTCTTTAACGCGTACAAGTGAATGGATTTCTTTCAGCTTTTTATGTGTTTTACACTAAGTTATGTTTGGGAATGTTTTCTTCTAGTAGCCGAATATTTTGGGTCTTTTGATGTTGTTTCCGACGGGTTTTCGAAGTGGATATTTTTGATATATTATTTAGATTTTTGATTGATTGATGATTTTCATTTGTTAAAGTATTATATAAACTAAACAATTCTGTCTTTTTCCTGCAAAAATAATAGAATTTTGGTTATATTGCTGCAGCGTTTCATACAGCGACATGATAGTCCAGTGGGTAGAACACCCGCCCGAAAAACAGAAGGGCGTGAGTTCCAATCCTGGGACGGGCCTACACCAATTTGTCTTTTCTAAAGTCATATGTGTGGTTAATTTATCATGGTTGCTAACGGTGAGGGAAAACATAGTGAGGAAACCCACATGGCTGAGTTGTACTTAGTCATGTGACAGTGTATTCGTACAAAACGGCGATAGGCCTGCCCCCTATCACGTGAGTACACTGTCTAAGCAAAACGTGGGTACCTTCTCTGGAAACTAGATGGCGCTTGCCATGTGAGTTCAGGAGTATTGGTACCTCTGCCAACCCCTTCGGGGATAAACGGCGTGAACGTTTATGTTATGTTTCATACAGATATACTGTCACGTGACTAAACATAACTCAGCCATCTATGATTCCCTCACCGATATTAGCCATGAGAAAAACACAATAAATTGAAAAATTTATTAAAGCAATAAGCGTGCAGTGTGGCTTATAATAGAACTAACTCATTTCTTCTCACGGTTGTGTCGTATGAGACGAATTAAGGTATTAGGGCTTTTTGATTTGAATAATTCGAAACCCATCTCCAATATAATTTTTTTACTTTCTGTTTAACATATCTCTGTAATTTCAAATAGACCTCCTACCCATTTATTCAATGAAGGTGAATGTTCCCCAAAATCGATATATTAAAACGTCTGTACATATCATTAGTTTCACGGATCTCCCACCCCTTCCCTGCAATGTCACGTAAGCCATGTAAGCCATAATTAACGTAGGAACCACTTGAGTCTATCAACAATTAACTCTGAAGCATCGCGAGGGAATCGTGAAATGGGATTAACTAGTAAATTATAATTATGTTCAGCAATTTATGTGTATATGGGATATGTATCATTTTGTTTTGTTTGCCAAATCAAACCTTTTTCTATATCTTTCTTTCTCTCAAATGTGAATGGTATTACACTCAGAAGTAAGTTAGAGAAAACGAGAAAGATAAAGTGTTTGCTGTGTAGTGTCGGCTTAGAATAGCACTACCCCATTTCATCCGGTGGGTGTATGTAAGAGGCGACTTACGGTATTGGGGCTTTTAAGGAATTTTTGGGCGATGCGGTAGGAGACCCATCACCAACAGCCTTTAATTTACCATCATTTCCCCACTCAACTTTCCAGAATTTTTAATTCCTTAACTCTGGTTACCCCTTTTAGGGATTTATAGCCGTGAGTATATGTATATGTATGTATGTATGTATAAAGTGTTAGAAGGATTGTGGTGTTTGGACAGTTTTTGTCTACCACAACAAGTAAAAGGAGTATAAGTAAATTATGTTATGATAATAATGCATTGTTGTGTAGACGTCAGTATGACGATTTAGAATAGGCAAAAGTAATTAGTATAATTAAAATAGCTAATAAATGTTCTTACCAATCTCATCATCATAATGTTTAAACATTGACACGCAAAATCAACAACCTTATTAAATATATTTTATTAGTCATTGGTCACAGTGTCTTCATACAATTTACTGTTTGAACAACCTCTTTGATATAACCGAAATATTCTCACAATGTTGTTATCTGTAACGATACTTTATTTCCACAAAATCTCCGAAGCTGATAGCTTTTCTTTGATAAGGCAAAATAAACAGAGCTTTGCTGGACGTGATATTACATTATTTTAGGGTTCTTTGTCCTTTTTGGGTAAAATGAGAATCTGGAATGAATATCCGACGGGATCACTTTAACCTTTACTAACGAATTTATTAGGTATTGACCAATTTTTGGAGCTATTTCCAAATGACCAGACATAGAACTTTTTATATGATAACAACTTAAAACATTTTATAAAAAACTATAATTGTTTCAGGATGATTATTAAATAAAATAGGAACGAAAACTAAAAGTAAATTACTCTGTAGATAAATTCTAAATTGTTTTCGTCAGAATTTTAACAGAAATAAGGATAATTTGAGAACGGAAAATGAGTTTTCTATGATGTTATTTTCATCTAAGCATAATTACAAAATATAGTGGGCAATTCAGTTTTATTGTGTATTTTTTTTAATGAGAAGCCCTTAATGTTATTTGTTGATATTATTGATAAATACTATCGGATGCCAGAATCCGATATTTTCATTCCGATACAAACTTAATTAAAAATCACTGCAACATAACAAAATACAACTTCTTTGAATCCTTTAAAATCTCTCGATTAATATTTAAACTCATACTTTTTAACAGTCGCCTTTGGTGTGTACTTTTGGATTTGCTTAACTTTAAATATTTAAAATTTGAACTAGTTTCCTGTTTTTTCATAAGTAAACATAGCTATTACACTGAATATGTGTTTAATTATTTATTAATAAATTATAACGCTGATACGAACTGATAACTATTATATAAGATATAAAATAACGATACGCTCTTGACCAACCCCGTTATCGCAAGGGATGTTTACACACAAACACAATAAAATAAATATTAGCTGCAATATCACTGTGTCAATATATTGATAATAATATTGGTACAGTGACACACGTTATTCCAAGTGGCTTATATTGATTAAGTATTTACTTTTATTTGAGTATATATCGTCGTATTTTATGATGGCTTTTCCGGTACACTAATGTGTTAAACCTCACCTGAAAACGGATACTTACAAATTAAGGACATACATGTTATATTCACGGCAATAAATCCCAAAAAAGGGTAGCCAGAGCTTCAGAGCTAGAAACTCCTCAGCCACATTTGAATGTTGATAGGGGAGAAGGTGGTAGAAATAAAGTATCGTTGGTGATAGGGCCTCCAGCCGCATCGCCCAAAAAACAATTAAATAAGCCCCTTACCTACTAAGTAAAATAAATAATTAGGAATTAATTAGTTCAAATTTATATAGTTCCATATGATTGTTCTGATTTTATTATTTTACGATCGGATATTGTGTGATGAACATGAGTGTCTTAAAAGAAAACTAGTGTTGTGAAAACTTTGATAACAAACGCTGAGTTAGGATCTGGTTTGTTTTATTTTGCAGAAATATTGTCACTTTAAAACTTCAATGTTTCTTTCATTTGTATACCTTTATTGTATGTATTGTATAATGCTAACTTGAATAAATAAGTTATCTATCTTTCTTTCACTGCACAAATAATAAGTTTACAACTCCTCATTGTATGTAGGCGTCGAGTATAATAGGATTTGAAATCATAACATCTACGATGAACTCTTACAGATAACTGCAGAAAAATAAGTATTGTTAACTAGACGTGTTAGGTAGGATCATATCATTCATTGACTTGAACTAACTGCACATTTGTTATTACATTTTATATAGATACAAAGGTTAAATATGTCAAAAAAGACTGGCTTCCGAGAGAGAAGTCCTGATGTGGATTGATTGTGATTGGTCTACCTACCCTATGCAAACTAATAGCATGACTCTATGTTTGTTAAATTAGGCAAGAATGTTTAATTGTAAAAAATTCTTTGTTTTCCGTGAGTGCATAAATACCGATTAAATTAGGAACCTGTTAAATATACATACATACATATTCTCACGCCGTAGTTCCCATTGGGGTAGGCAGGAATATCGATATAAAATATATATATAATGTTAAGGTCTGCCAACCCTACACTACACTCAGCTGTAAAGTACTATGGCCAAATCACAGGATAGCCTTAGTGGAAACATCTAATAGTGGCTATGATGCAATATCTATTTTATTAAAATCATCCTGCGACAAAACATCCCTTATTGCATTCTTTCTCTTCAGCAACGTAAATTAACTTTGGTATTCAGTCAAAGCGAAGCAATTATAACAAATTCTTCCTATTTATGCTGCGAATTGCAACTCACTATGATTCTATGAACATCGCATGTATTATTTATCATTTCATTACTAAAGTAAACTAGAGCGTGTGCGACATTCCGTGAATCTAAACTCGAGTTGAAACAACTATTTTGCAATATGGAGTCGCCATGTTTGATTTGCGGACAGCTTGAATATTATGTAGGTTGGCACTACTGGATTAACGCCCGATTTCTGAATTGAGTATTCAAGCTGAGAACGACTTAAGTATCGTTTTTTCTCATTCAGTTGTTCCGATTTCAATGCGACAGAACGATACTTAAATTGTTCAGCTGGAAAACTCAATTCAGGAATCGGGCTTTAGAGTCAATTAACATGTCGTATATAATCGCGACGACGACGGTGAAATAGTTTGGGGTTATTAACGTTGCATAGAAATATGCTGTAACGCAATGAGTGGTATTTTATTGGTTGAAATAGTTGTTTTCAATATTTTGTATTTAATTATATATTTGCTATTCAAATTGCATTACAAATCCACTTCATAGAAATCTTTGAATTTAAACTTTTTCAATTCAAACTTTATATGCAAACCATTTATCCTCTGAATAGCCAAGTATTTAAGTCTAAGAAATGTGAATAAAAATATCAGCTTTTTACTTAAAACTCTATCTAAATTACGTAGATTTTCTTTTGCGTCGGTTTCTATTTTGATATTTACCGAAGTGCAATCTGAAATTGAGTGCATCGATCTGCGCTCAAACTTCACCAACTAATTTATTTGGTCATTTGATTAATTGAAATTAGTCTCGGAAGTATATTGGAATAACCTAGCTAAACACTTGTGTATTGTAAGTGTAAAAAAATCTAAGCTTTTCATCCGCTGCTTTTGTGGAGCACAAAATACACCAAGTATTTGTTTTAGAAAATACGGGTAGTACAATTCTAAGCCGACACTACACAGCATCATTTCTTCCCATGGGTGATTGTAAGAAGCGACTAAGGGTATCGGGGTAATTAAGTTATTTTTGGGGGATGCGGTTGGAGACCCATCACTAAAACATTTATTTTACAATCTTTTCCCCACTTGACTTCCTAAAGTGATTGAAGACATTTCTGATTCTGAAGCTCTGGCTACCCCTTTTATGTGTGTGTGTATGTGTATGTATGTATTTGTTTTAAGCGCATTAATACACTGCAAAAACAATCTGCTTTGTAGATGACCAGTAACGGAATGTGCCCTTATAAGGTGTAGCATTGAAGTTAAAAATACACGATGTCATATAACGAATCAAGAATGAATAGTCGTACTTATTATTTATTCAATTAATTATACTATCCAATAAATTCAATTGCTTGTCCATTTATCTAGTATCTTTCGACAGCCCGTATGGAAGATAGATTCCAACAGAACCCCGAACATTCCAACATTCCAATAGGAAATGACTTCTACGATTCCCATTCGTAATATGAATTAACAAAAACAACACTCCAGTTGTATAATTAGGCTCGATTCCTTTCTGAAGCATCCACCGACACAACATTCATTTGCACCATTTCTCATACCGTTAACCATTAGGCCCATTACCGAAAGAATGTAAGGTTTCGTCCGTCCATTTTTTCCCAACATCACTACCCCAAATTTGGTACACGGCGTCGGATCTCGCCCACCCATTATCAAGAAACATGTGCTCGGTTTTCTACCTTGTAATTTGCGGGCCCGATAGCCTAATTACACGCTTATTTTACACCTTTACGTGGCGAATAATGGTTCTATTGATTTGTATCATTCCGTGGTACAATGTCTTCGTGATGAAGAATGTCGATGTTTTTTTTCTGTTGTGCTATTATATTAACTGGCGATCGGAAGTTATTGACTTCGAGTTTTGAGCGCACTTTTGTGGTGTATCAAGGAATTGTTTGGGTTATATTAAATTTAATTTATGACGTCATAAGATTTTGATATGGATGGATAAAAAGTTGAATCACTTCAATATTCGAATGAGGTGCTTAAAAGAGTGTTTTGTGTTGACGGAGTTTTGAAATCTAATGCAATATGGTCTTTAGTTGGATGGTTTAAAATTTTTGAAATATTGCTGAATGAAGTAGTTATGTCAGTATATATGTCGCAGGAAAATCGTCAAACTCGTTAACTTATAAGTTTCCTAGGAAACTTGTAAGTTGACGGAAATCCGTCAAACAGCAAACGAATTTACATCTTACCTGATAGGTTTTAGGAAACTTGTAAAATAACGAACTCACGTCAGGAAATTTGTAAGTGGGGATCATTTTTGACAAGTTTCCGAGTTTAAAATTCTGTATTTTAGGAACTTTACAAGTTTCCTGAATCCCGCTAGGAAAGTTGTCAATGCAGCGCTGACGGCGCGGAGAGTGGGATGTTAGTGAATGCGGATTGGCTGGCGGCGGCGGCGGCGGTCACATGACGTGACGCATTCGCGCGTCTTGTCAACTCGACAATCGAAACTAATATTTTCCTTGCTTTACTAATGCTAATCTATTAATTTGCTATTATTTGCTGTTACTGACATAAAATTAAAAGTTTTAAGAGTATTTATTCAATATAAATTGTTTGAGTTACACCGTGATACTTTATTGTTATATAGTATGAATACCTTCTAGATCTATTTTTTAAAGAGCGTTTATATACCGATACATACATACCTATATTTGCGGCAATAAATCCCTAGAAAGGGTGGGAAGCCTGACCGTCGGAATAAGTAATTTCTTAGCTACCTTTGGAAGTTAAAGGGGAAAAGATTGTATTGTAATGTAAACATTATTGGCGATAGGTCTCAAACCGCATCGCCTCCAATGACATCCATTGTTATAGGTTACCGCCAGAAATATGTTACTGCTATTCTTAACCGATGCTTGGAAGATTTTAAACTCTTACAAATTTACTGCATTCATAATATTTAACCCGCGGTTGTCCTAAGAGGAAACCAAAGGCTTTTTAAGTGATTGTTAGGTGAAGTGGCTGCATACCCAGCGCCACCTTCTGATTTTAGTAGTAATTCGCTACTGTGATATGAGTGTATGAAAAGCACGTCAGAAGGTTGGTTGATTAACGAATATAAACTAGTGTAAAAATTCGTCATCAATATAAATTATTCGTAGTTTTCGTTTATTATTACGTTAGACTAACGGCCAGGAAAGCCTTAGTCCAGCTCCTCATTTATATTTGAAAATATCAAAACATTGTCATTACTTTAAATTCATGCTTTTACTCAACTCACATTAACCAATCATCATAAATCAGCCATTAGGAGGCTTACAAATTTCCTAAATTATAAATTCAAAACTAGGAAACTTGTCAAAAATGATCCCCACTTACAATTTTCCTGAGGTGAGTTCGTTATTTTACAAGTTTCCTAAAACCTATCAGGTAAGATGTAAATTCGCATGCTGTTTGACGGATTTCCGTTAACTTACAAGTTTCCTAGGAAACTTATAAGTTAACGAGTTTGACGATTTTCCTGCGACATATATATATCAATCTTTTCACTAATCAACTTTTAAAAGAAGCAAATGACTTTCCAGTCTATAGCTCTGCCTACCCGTTTTTTGTATTTGTAGCCGTGATTATAGGCAGGTCTAGTTTCTTTTATCATCAATGCAGTTGCTGAAGATAATTGAAAAATGTTAACTTAAAGATAATTAGATACCGGCATATTTTTATCTTCTTTTTTTCGCCAGAGCTATATGCTTTTTATATTTCCTGCTTGTTTTTAAACCATTTACTATCCACACGCAAATATTTTTAAAGGTCAAAAGTTACAAGGACATACAACTAAAACAGGTGTTGTCAAATACATATATTTAAAAACTTACAAGTAACATTTAACAAAAGTGCACTCACCTTTGCAAATCATTTAAATTATAAATTTGCTTTTATTTATTACTTGACAAGCTTTTAAAATATTATAGACCGCTTTATCTTGCACTTCAAATAAGTTAAAAGTATAAAACTGTAAACTTTATATCCTTTTATTAATTATAAACTGCATTTAATATTACTTAACTAGACATATTTCATTTTATCATCTCTAAACTAGAACCGTAACAGTTTTCAGTTATTTGACTCCTCACGTAGTAAAAACCGAATAAAAAACGCTTCGTCACAGTCGACCTACCAATCAAAGTCGCCATTCTATCTGTATCTCTGGTAGATCCTAAAACCCGTATAACGTTGTATTTTCCAATGTTGAAAGGACTTGGCTTTACACCAAGTTTCATTGGGAGCTTTTACAGCGAATCTGCCCGTTGAAAGTTTATTTGGTTGAAGATCTCAGCATGACTGGGGAGCGGTGATTGAAACTAATGTCTACCAAAGTAGTTGCCAAGATAAAGAACCGTTTTTTGGCGAATTCGCTCTTCATTTTTGAAGTATGCCTGTTTAGTAGGAACTTCGCTTGAATTTCGGTTGGGATTCAACATTTTGTTTATTTGTTGGGATATTTCTTTTCTATGCTATATATATTAATTATTTTATTTTATTTACAGGTAAAGCGCTGATACATCCAGCAGTATTTCATCAAGTCTCAAAAGCAGGTGGCTTAGTAGAATAAGCACGTCCTTACATGCAAAAAAGATCAATTATTTATTTTCAAATGTCATATGCGTGATTCACTTATCAAGATAGTTGAGAGCAAACAATGATAACCCCTAGACTAAGTTAAAATGAGTGAGTGCCAGTGTATTCGTGCAAAGCTCATGGTTTTGGCAAAAACAATATCGCAACACTACATACATACATATAGTCTCGGCTATATATTCCTAAAAAGGGTAGACAGCGCTTCAGAATCAGAAATTCTACAGCTACTTTTAGAAGTTAAGTGTCGAAATATGTATAATAAATATTATCGGTGATAAGTCTCCAACCCTATCGTATCGTACCTAGCGATGTGCCGTTACCAGTAATTTACTCTAGGCGAGTATTTTCCCAGTAACGTTACTGTAACATTCCCAAAAAATAGTAATATAGGGAAACATACGAAAAAAAATTTTTTGTCTTCAATTTTATTTGTGATTATAAGCACTTGAAAAGGATTTTTACGACTTTTTATCCTAACAAAACATATTTTCTTACTTTAAATATTATTTTCCCAATATTTCTAGTAATTTACCGAGTAAGATTCGAGAAAATTACCGAGTAACTTCCCATATAGTAACTTTCTAGATATTTTATCATTTTTCCTGTCAAGATACTTAATAATGTTCTTGACAAATTTTGTCTGGAAATGTACCGTTAAGCTTTAAAAATAAAACATTTAATTACAAAATCAACATTTATTAAATTTGGCTAACAGCATTATTTATACCTATAACAATGACTCCAGTATTCCTAATCTTAATTTTGGAGATAACAAAAGTAATTACAGACACAAGAAATCATAATCATAGTACGTAGGACACAGTTTTAGAATCTAACTAATATAATAATAAATATAAACTCAACAAGCTTTCCATATTTTTCTCCAATGATTTACAATATTAATTCTTTAGATAATCACAGCCAGCTAATCACTTTTCTCCAATGATTTACAATATTAACTTTTTAGATAATCACAGTCACAGCCAATCACTTTTCTCAAATGATTTACAACATTAACTTTTTAGATAATCAAAGTCACAGCTAATCTTAACAACAATAAAATCTTAAATAAACACAAACAATCATAAAAATTATAAAAATAAAATCAGTCTTTTAATCAGAGTTTTCAGAATCTGAAATAATTATTCGATTGTGCCTCTTTTGAGTACTGGAACTTGGAAAATCTCCGTCTGTAGAATGGGTGGCGTCTATTAAAGAGGTCTCCAATAAAGTATCGAATAAATCCACATCTGAATCAGATTCTGAAGAAGATGAGTTAACTACATTGCTTGTGTTGGTTTCTGACCTATATGAATCAGTTTTCTTCACTGGGATTTGTCCATCATCATGACCATGAATTAATTTCCAGTTGTGTGCTATGAAGCAAATCTTTCCCGCTCTGTTTGTTGTCAATTTGTTTCTTTTTTTTGAATGTATGTTCGAAAAAGTTGAAAAAGATCTCTCTACAGAAGCAGAAGTAGCTGGGACTGATAATATTTTCATTGCTATTTGTCCCAAAAGAGATTTAGGGAAAAGCGTTTCCCACCATGAAAGCGGTTCAGTAGTTTCAGCCATTTTCCATACAAAGTCCTTTTCCCAAACACCACGGCGACATTTATAGTTAGATAAATCCTCCAAAAGCGACGCTGAATTCGTTTCATCTATATTCATGATCACTTCCATTCCGTCAATGTTTTCTTCGTCTGTTAGATGAACTCCTTGATTATTGGGATCTAATATTGATGCTGCATAATGAATTGGTTTTAAGGCATTCGCTTTCCTTTCGTTACACTTAGTTATTATGCTCGCTTGATCATCCCCCAAAAAAGCTGTTGAATTCGAATTATTTAGCAAATCTTCTACTTCTTTTATCGCCTTATGTACCAGATGAATAGAGCAGTAATCACCTTCTAGTTTAATTATCCAGTCAACTATGGGTTTCAGTAATATTTTCAGGTCTTCAATTTTGTGCCATTCAGTTTCATCCAATAGTTTTGCTTTGTATTTAGTAAGAGGCAAGTTTTCAGTATTGATTACCAAGTTTTGCAGTATAACCTTTGATTTTAGGAAATTCTCAAGGCATTGTAAATAGCTTCCCCACCTTGTCTTGACGGGTAACTGGAGAGAAACATTTATTGACTTCTCTTCAGCAATTTTGCGAAATTCTGCATTAATAATATGCGATTTACTTATAGATTTGATTACGTCCACAATATACGAAAATTGATCGCGTAATTTACTTATTTTCAAAATATCTCCAATTAACAAATGAAGCGTATGTGCTAGACATCCAATCCAAATAGTTTGGTTATATTTTGCCTTTATCAATCTGCCACATTTTACCATATTCGCTGCATTATCTGATATTATTGCCAAAAACTTTGATGCATCAAGTTCTTCCATGACTTTAAAAATCTCTTCTGATAAGTATTCAGCTGTATGTCGGCTATTTTTGGTAGCAATAAATTTATAAAAATATGGTTTTGGTCCATATAAAATAATATTCAAAATTGGTTCGTTCCTTAAGTTAGACCACCCATCAATTGCTAGATGTAAAACATTCGCTTGCTTTAGTTTCTGTGTGACATTTTTCTGCATGTCTGTATATTCAGCATCCAGCAAGGTCGTTGCTAAAACTTTTCTTGATGGTGGATTATACATTGGATTTAATTTATGTAAAGTCTGTTTCCAAAGTGGGTGCTCAAAAATAGAAAGTGGGGTACCAGTTACGAAGATGGCTCTTGCAATGAGTCGATGAATATCCATCTAAAACAACAAACATTAATTGCATTAAGTGGATTAGAAGCTCCAACTCAGAATCAGAATATGATTTCTATTCAACAGTACAATAATACTAGTTCCGTGGCGCAGTGGTCAACACACCCGACTGCGACACAGAGAGAATGCGTTCGATCCCCGGCCAGATCAAGATGAAAAATAATCTTTTTCAGATTGACCTGGGTATTGGGTGTTTATCATTGCTTTTTGAAGAATAAAGACATTTTTTTTTTAAACTAAACTTGATGACGTTGGATCGGCATCACTAAAACACAATTAGTGTTCTACAAGATCGATAATCGACTAAACTTATATGACAGATGTTAAATACTACCCTGAAGGCCTGCGAGGTGTGGCGTGCGGGCAGCGGGGGGAAATGCTCCCGCGCTTCACTTGAGGCCCCGAATGCATTAAACACACGCTTTATCTATAGTGTAGGGCTAGCTCTATTAGTGTGCTTAGTTCCTATATACTATATTATTATTACGGCATTATATATAGCTTATTGACTTAATTATTATGATTAACTCATCAGAAAATTTGAAGATTGTAGGAAAAATACCCAGCTTAAAGTGTAGGTACTTTAAGGCTAGTTAAAATTAAAAGTAATGTTAAAACTTACCATATTCAATTGTTCATTTTGATTTTCACATGGAATATTTTCTGATGATGTTCCTGGCTTTGCTTGTGGTGACTGTATGTTTCACATTGCAAAATAAATTTTTCACATCACTTGGACACATAGTACATTTTTTTAAGTGTACAGTAAATTTAGTTGCATTTTTAAAATTGTAGATGACCTTACAAAACGAACACATATATGAGGTCTTTGTACTGTAATTTTTTTCTATAAAGTAATCGAACACTTTGCTTTTTGGCTTCATTTTTACACAAATGTGTTTATTGATCTGTTAACGATGCTCAACTGCGCTAGTGCTATAGGACACGTCATCGCGTGGGCAGCGGGCGCGGGGGGAATCAAACTGAGTGAGATAGCTATAGCATAGCGAACTAGGAATACCAGCGCGTGCGCTTTTTGAACAAATTTTTCATAAAGAATCATTTAATACAATATTACCGACTTTTGGGAAATTTACTGGTAATATAGAATCTTACTGGGAATATTTCCAAATGGTAAAATACTGGTAACGGTAAAATGGTAGCGGCACATCACTAATCGTACCGTATCCCAACACTGTAAGGTAAAAAACACTCAGAACAAAGGAGTAGTAATTCTGCCACTACTGTCAGAATATAACAGCGTGAACACTTTCAATATCAAAGCACAATCCTATTTGATATATAAGTCATGTTTATTTCCCGCGTGTTTCTGTGAAGTGTTATTGTTTAGTAACAACGACCGTAAGTAAAATAAGGAACAAATCACGCAGCTCACCGTTTAAGCCGCCATTACTGTGATTGACGGCACATTTGCATGTCAAAGTGATACGGCACTCGCGACGTGTTATCTGTGAAAATATGAGGAAATGTTGTGTTGTTTGACGGCTTGTAAACTGTGTGAATGCGAGAATTTAAAAGAGTATTTTACGCGGTCGTCGTAAGAGGTAGGGGTTTTAAGGCATGTGTGCCTCTTCGTCTTCCTCATCTTCGCCGGCACATGACTTATGCACCCAATGAAAAAAAAGTCTTTTTCTGCAGGTTTTTTTTGTTAGTTGTCTTTTTAATATTCTTTGCAGTCTTTTTTCCGGGTTCCTTTATTTGTTTTTTACCTTTGCTAGGCTGTGAAAACAGTTTTTAATGGTCCCTTAACTCTTGGAGTTAGATATTGATAGGGTGGGGCAAAACGGGATAGTATCCCACTAGTCCCGATCATCTTGCCCCGATCCACACGTAGGGAAAAAATAGGACACAATTCTATCCTCAAACTTTACCGGCGAAAAAATCTGGTTTGAATTTAACGTTTTGTGCCAGTATAATAAGCTCGGGATTAAAATAATACATTAAGACAGGTACTTTCATGTCTATGCATCATGTTTGAAATCAAATATCGCGTAAAAACACTTCCAATATCACCTTTTTCTCTCTGCAACGCAAAATCGAATCCTGACCTATTCGCTCAGCTTGGACGCACTAGCGGAGAGTGAAGTTCGAGCAAATGGCGCTTTCGCCGCTCCGAACACGATTACTATTCACGCAAACAAGCCTACTTCCCGTCCTGCCCCGAACTTCATCTTGCCCCGGTCTCCCCTACCATTTGAACGGCATCCATACCGTCTTAAGAATCAAATAGACAATATTAATTAAGGGAAAAGATGATATATTTCTATGCAGTTAAAAATTGCCCCATTCCAAGTGACTATTGAAGTCCAGATATTGAGTGAACTCTTAAACTTCGGTTCTAGATAGTAAAAATAAAAGTCTGCATCCTGAGCAGTCAAGAACAAAAATGAGACATCCACACAAGAATAAGCCCAACATGCGTATTGTTAAAATCGTGGCATCACAAACATACATAGCGACATGGTCCATACGGATTTTGTATGTACGTTTCGGGAATTTGCGTTCTCCGTACTGTCTTTATACCGTTCTGAATGGGCCTTTGTGTCGTGATATTCAAGTAATTTTGTACGTGAGACGTTTGCTTGGGTTTGATAATTTTATTGTGTAAGATGTTTGGGTATTTGTTTGGTTCAGTATTCACACTCGAATTGAGGAGTGGTCTATTGCTTGGAAATATTTGTGTTAGTGGTCTGCCTCGGTCGGCTTTGCATGGGTATTGTTATGCAAACACTGCTCTTCCCTTTATCGCATTTGGTGTGATGTTATATCACCTATGTTTCTTCTCAGGGTTTATCTATCAATAAGTATATTTTTTTGTAAACGATTGATCCAATATGTTTATTATTGCTAAACACTGAAATAAATCTTTCCCCTGTTTAGCAAGTAGAGAAATAGATTATACCTCAAAGAGCCCTTCAATTTTCTAATTTCTTGATATTGTTTATCTTTCCTCGCTAAAACGATGCCGCCACTCAAATCTTATGGGCGCCGCCTATTGCCGATCATATAGACACTGATAATATAGATAATACAGAAAAGCTCGAATCTCTGGCATACTATACAAAAAAAATAAAACTATAAAAAGAAACACCAAGTAAACATATGAATCCGTTGAAATCCATAATAGTGGTAGCGACTTCATTAAATTCAGGTCGTGCGTGATTCTCACACTAAGCGTCCTCTCAAGTGTTAGCTGCGGAATTGTCTGAAGTCGCATTGCCTGGGACATTGTTGGGTTTAAATGTGTTTTATATATCAAAATCAAAAATCAAATCAAAAATCATTTATTTTTATCAAAATTTACATCAACGAGAATCAACGGTCCCCACACTAGGTAAAATCCTGTATTGCAGGTGACCTAACATGATTGACATACTGATTTTAAATCAAAACTATTATAACAGACAGAAAATTAAAATTAAATTACTACTATAACTAACAAAGAAAATTAAAAATCAAAAATTATAAATCAATTTTAAATTACTACTATACTAACAAACGTGTATTGTATTGTGTGAGTGTGTATGTGTGGGTGTTTATGTGTGTGTGTGTAGGTATGTGTGTGTGTGTATGTGTGTTTGTGAGTGAGAGACAGAAATATAGATTGAATTCATTTTATTTTTGGACAGTTAAAAACTGTTCAGTATCATCATACGATAACTGTTTTAGCCAGTTTACAATGTGTCTTTTTAATTTGTACAAATTTAAGTCTTTAATATTTAATAATTTATTTATTTTGTTATAAACATATTTAGCTAAAAATATATAAAATCTCCCTGAAAATTCAGTTTTGAGTTTTGGTATTTTAAAGATGTTGTTTACATTTCTGCGGCTCTTTTCGTTTACCGATATTCTGGTACTACAACTACTTCTGTGAATTTGACTGATAATTCGCAAAATGTATATTTGTCTGACAGATAGTACATCTGCAGATTTATATAGCTCACTAGTAAGGTAAAGATAGGGTAAATTAAGACCAACTTTCAGAACGGCTCTCTGTGCCCTTTCTAAAGGCAAAAGTACAGTTTTAGCGCTTCCTCCCCAACTATCAATGCAATACGACAATATTGATTCACAAAGAGCAAAGTAAACCATCTTAAAAGTAGTTTTATCGATAACATGTTTTAGATTGTTTAAAACAGCGATTAGTTTACGAACTCTAGCAGTAAGGAGTTGTATATGTGGCCTAAAAGTAAGATGCTGATCGATGATTACACCTAAATATTTTACAGTAGAACATCTTTCCAATCTTTCACACTCACAGGTATCCCTATCATTGGATCTACAATTATTTTTATGAGCTATTATATCGATATCAGTTGCAGGCTGGCTGTTTTTTCTTATACTGAAAGTGAGATAATTGGTTTTGCTACAATTAAGAGTTAGCAAATTGTCTGACATCCAATGACGGACTTTATTAAACCCTGCCTGCGCATATTTACTAACAGTTTGCCAATTATCGCCCCAAAAAACTAATGCAGTATCATCTGCAAAAGTAAAAAGACGTCCCTGATCCAACTTTAAATTACATAGATCATTTATGTACACTAGAAAAAGAGTAGGACCCAACACACTTCCTTGTGGAACACCGTAAGTAACGTGATAGGTGTCACTAACCGTTTCACCTAGTTTCACTGACTGTGTTCTGCTGGTCAAATAGTCCTTTAGTAACTCAAGCTGGACACCGCGAATGCCATAGTTTTCCAATTTTTTAAGCAAATATTTTATTGAAACGGTATCGAATGCTTTTGCTAAATCAATAAATATTCCAATGCATTTTCTTCCCGCATCCAAATTTTCAACAACCATGTTTGTTAGTTCGCTCACAGCATGCGAAGTTGATAAACCTCTACGAAATCCATACTGGTTTGAGAATAATATATTACAAGTCTCCAAATATTTCATTAATTGAGTGTTTATAAGTTTTTCTAAAATTTTTGATAGGATGGGGAGAAGCGAAATAGGTCTGTAATTATTAAAAGAACATTTATCACCACCTTTGTGAACCGGTATTACAATCGCATGTTTAAGGATGTTTGGGAAAACACCATTAACGAAAGCCAGATTTATCAGATGTACTAGAGGACCATTTAAATAATATCTGTTCTGCTTAAAAATCGCCGATGAAAGCATGTCGTGGCCTGTGGACGATTTACTATGAAGGCTATTTATGATAGTGTCTACTTCAGTTAAGTTAGTTTCAAGCAACACGAATGAATTCAATAGATTAATTTTGGCATTGTCGCAGTCTATTTTGTTTGGATTGGATTTTCGGATGTCATTAGCAAGAGATTTCCCTATGTTTGCAAAATGTTTGTTTAGGTTGGTTGATGTTTCTTGTGGTGATTTATCGCCTAGTAAGAGATCAATGGACTTTGTTTTTTTGGGTTTATAATTCGAAATTGAATTGACGAAATATAACACAAAATTGGGTGTTGAGTCTCCAGCCACATCGTCCAGCAGGGCAAGCACGAGCCGTGTTTAAACTAGTTATCGCGTGGGATAAAGCAGCCATCTCTTACGCACTTACTTAGTATCGTATACTGCCATCTCATTCTAACCGTTATCGTGTCGATAAAATAGCGCTCGTGCTTGCCCTTCTGAAATTAGTTTGAATGCCCCAAACCAAGTCTCTTTTTATGACACCCGCGGTAAGTAAAGCTTACACTCCATAGCTACCAACCTATTGAAATTAAGATATCATCAGGACAAGATTCCTAGACAAATCGTAGAGTCTATAGAGGATTACGAGAACAACTTTAATAACGCACGAACGAAAATATTGTTTTAATTATTTTTATATTTAAATTGAGAAAAACTGCGTTTAAATTGTTAAAGTATACATACAAGTTTTACATTAACACATTTGGATACCTAATAGCTGAATTTTTAGAATAAATAATATTTCTAATGCCTAGTGAACCAAAATAACCAACTTCCGCATTATTATAAACAAATCTCCACATCTCCCAAGTTCTCATAAGTTTCCATACAGCGAGTACTTGTTTAAATTGGAGTGGGACACTCCCGCAAACGGAACAAGATGTTTCGGCCACTTAAACTGCGGAGGGCCGCGAATTACTTTGTGAAAACGGGTGCACTTTTCCGTAGGCCTTTCGACCTTCGCGCCCTTTTGATGAGTGGTGAGAAGTGTGGTTTGGGTGAAGTGCTGGGAAGTTATTGTTGCACGGGAAAAATGGATTTAGATTTTTTCAGAGTTACAAAATACAAATCCAGCTACATGTGCATTTACAATTTTTTTTATTTGGGCTTATCGCAGTTATCAATGGCTATGAACTTTTGTTTCTTACATGCATACATACATATTCTCACGCCGTTAGTTCCCATTGGGGTAGGCAGAGACCATTGATCGCCACCCTGTACGATCCTGGCAAACCTCTCTAGCTTCATTCACATCCATCAATCTTTTCATACATGCTCTTTTATTCTTCATACTTCGGACGCCTGCCTTTTTGAGCATATTTTCTATTTGATACAAATGTGTCCTCCGAGGTCGTCCTCTACTAACATTACCTTCCACATTGGCTCTATAGATCTCTTTTACCAATTTACTGTCATCCATCCTCTCTATATGCACAAACCATCTCAACATTCCTTTTTCTATTTTTCTTACAATATCATCTTTTACACCACACCTTTCACGAATCACGTCATTCCTCACACGATCACATAACCTCACATTACAAACTGAAATGAGGGACCTCATTTCTACTGCATTCACTCTGCTTTCATGCTTCTTCTGCCACACCCAACATTCACTGCCATACATAAAATTAGGAACGAGGATATTATCATGCACAGCCATTCGGGCCTTTTCGGACACCGATTGACTAGACATGAGACTATCCAGTGCTCCATTCACCGCATTACCCTTTTTTACTCTTCTTTCAATGTCTTCATCACACTTTCCATCCCTAGTAAACAAACTTCCCAGATATACGAACTCTTTCACTTGTTCCACTTTCTTACCATTGATCTCAATCACGCATTCAGTCATATTCTCCTCTCTCTCAAAAACCATGGTTTTGGTTTTATCCACATTCACTCTCATTCCTTTTCTTTCAAACGACGCACATGCAATATTCATCATCTCTTGCAACTCTTCAACCGACGATGCAAGTAACACTTGATCATCAGCATATAGGAGGCATTTGATGACGAATCCACCCACTCTCAGTCCATAATCACTTTCACGCAACTCTATCAGACAGTCATCCATGAACAAATTAAAGAGCCACGGAGAAGCTACACATCCCTGTCGGACACCCCTAGAGATACCGAACCAGTCTGTGATTTCCCCGTTTATTCTTACACATGCACTAGAATCCTCATAGAGTGATACCATTGCACGTATAAGTTGGCTCCCCAAGCCGAACTTGGATAACACCTCCCACAAATACTTCCTTGCCACCCTATCATACGCCTTCTCTAAATCTATGAAGAAGCAATACACCTTTCGATTTTTGGCTAAGAACTTGTCAGTAATGCTCCTTAAAGAGAAGATTTGATCCATACATCCCATTCCCTTTCTAAATCCTGCTTGCACATCCCAAATTTTGTCATCTGTTTCATTCATCACTCTTTCAATCAACACCTTTGCATACAATTTACCGACAACAATGAGTAGGCTGATTCCGCGGTAGTTTTTAGCTTCCTGGTGTGACCCTTTTCCTTTATATAAGGGCGCAATTACTGCCCTTGATTTGCCTTTTGTTTTTTAAATACAGAAATCAAGGAGAACTAAACGTAAAAAGCTGTAAAGAAAGTTTAATTTGTGTTAATTCGTTTTATTTTTTATAGTAATAATAAAGAAGACATACATACATACATATACTCACAGCTATAAATCCCTAGAAGGGGTAGCCAGAGCTAATGAATTAGAAATTCCTCAGCCACTTTTGGAAGTTGCATGGGGAAAAGATGGCGAAATAAAGGTTGTTGGTGATGAGTCTCAAACCGCATCGCCCAAAAATCCATTCAAAGCCCCAATACCGTTAGTCGCCTCTTACGTACACCCACCGGAAGAAATGGGGTAGTGCTATTCTAAGCCGACAAAACACAGCAACATACATACTTAAATATGATGGTCATTTCTTTGAGATCTGCGCGGAAATGCATTTTCCCCCAGTGCTACCTAAACACAACTAGAGCATCAGCTCGGCTTTGCTCGGTTTCTCTAACATTGGTTAAATATCTTTCATTCATCTGTAAACGGAAGATCCAAAAAAAAATGATCCTCAATAGTCTAATAATAAACCAATTCACTGTGGCATTCACAATCTGATTAAATACTCAATGGAAAAATTATGACTGATATTACCAGTAAAGTTGGACTTTCCTAATTAGCTTGTTATTTTTTAAGACCTCTGAAAATAATGAGTCTATTTGATTATAGGTGGCATCTGTGTAAGCTCATGCAAAGCTATTTACCTTATATTAATATTATTACTACAAGGGTTTTGTATTTTTGTTTTGATTGGGTTTTTTTGAATGATTGTTGGGCAATGTGGCTGAAGACACATTACAAACAATCTTTAAATTTATAATGTTTTACCAATTCATCTCCCAAAAGTGGCTGAGTAATTTCTAAAGTTTAATTCTAAACCTCCTCTAAACCTCATATGTATGTTTGTTGTAAAAAAAACTTAAAACCTGTACTTAGCCTGGGTGGATAACTAGTATTAAAATAGTTTCTTTACATTAGTATGTTTGTTGTGAAAAGACTTAAAACCCGATAGCTAGTATTAAATTAGTTTCTTTACATTAATGGTTGAAATTCCTCGCGTACAACGAAGTCTGTGCCTTACAATGGTAGGAATCAAGCAAAATGAGCATAATCATATTTTCATAAAACCGGCAGCGAGAGCTGAAAGTAATTTAATAGCGAGCGGTACGAATGATTATGTTTTAATCACTTATCTTCTTCTGTGTTTTATTTAATATAGGTCGTGTAGTTTCGGCTTGTAACAATTCTGCCTCATTTTTCTCGTGGGTGTCATAAACTTTAAGCAGGGATTTTAGGCTTTTAAGTGATTGGATATGCATCACCATAGCGCCTTGCACACTCCGTATTTTATCGTGAGATCGTCGTTAAGAATCCAGTAAAGGTATATTTACAAGTAATTCCATTCTAAGTGTATGTCTCAACAAAATGTGGGTAGTCTAAGCACCAAGTGACAAAAATGTCACATGATGCTTATGTCAAAGTGATTTTGGTCACGAACTCGTATTTTCTTATAGAACAAAACCAAGCTTTATTTAGGTTCATAGTGGTAGGCCTAACGCTTCACATATAAGATTACCTACTATTGCAATATACAAATTACACAAAAAGTATATATGTCGCAGGAAAATCGTCAAACTCGTTAACTTATAAGTTTCCTAGGAAACTTGTAAGTTGACGGAAATCTGTCAAATAGCAAACGAATTTACATCTTACCTGATAAGTTTTAGGAAACTTGTAAAATAACGAACTCACCTCAGGAAAATTGTAAGTGGGGATAATTTTTGACAAGTTCCCGAGTTTAAAATTCTACATTTAGGAACTTTACAAGTTTCCTGAATCCCGCTAGGAAAGTTGTCAATGCAGCGCTGACGGCGCGAAGAGAGGGATGTTAGTGAATGCGGATTGGCTGGCGGCGGTCACGTGACGTGACGCATTCGCGCGTCTTTTCAACTCGACAATCGAAACTAATATTTTTCTTGCTTTACTAATGCTAATCTATTAATTTGCTAATATTTGTTGTTACATACATACATACATATACTCACGGCTGTAAATACCTAGAAGGGGTAGCCAGAGCTAAGGAATCAGAAATTCCTCAGCCACTTTTGGAAAGTTGAGTGGGTAGAAGATGGCAAAATAAAGGTTGTTGGTGATGGGTCTCCAACCGCATCGCCCAAAAATCCCTTAAAAACCCCAATACCGTTAGTCGCCTCTTACGTACACCCTCCGGAAGAAATGGGGTAGTGCTATTCTAAGCCGACACTACACAGCAGCTAAGCCTGCTGCTGTTACTGACATAAAATTAAAAAGTTTTAAGAGTATTTATTAAATATAAATTGTTTGAGTATATATCGGGATACTTTATTGTTATATAGCATGAATACCTTCTAGATCTTTTTTTAAAGAGCGTTTTAATACCGATACATACATACCTATACTTGCGGCAATAAATCCCTAGATAGCCTGACCGTCGGAATAAGAAATTTCTTAGCTAGTTTTGGAAGTTAAAGGGGAAAAGATTGTATTGTAATGTAAATATTATTGGCTATAGGTCTCCAACCGCATCGCCTCCAATGACATCCATTGTTATAGGTTACCGCCAGAAATATGTTAGTGCTATTCTTAACCGATGCTTGTAAGATTTTAAATTCTAACAAATTTACTGCATTCATAATATTATATCCCGCGGTTGTCCTAAGAGGAAACCAAAGGCTTTTAGTGATTGTTAGGTGAAGTGGCTGCATACCGAGCGCCACCTTCTGATTTTAGTAGTAATTCGCTACTGTAATGTGAGTGTATGAAAAGCAAGTCAGAAGGTTGGTTGATTAACGAATGGAAACTAGTGTAAAAATCCGTCATCGTAATAAATTATTTGTAGTTTTCGTTTATTATTACGTAAGACTACAGGAAACCCTTTTTAGTCCAGTTCCTCATTTATATTTGAAAATATCAAAACATTGTCATTACTTTAAATTCATGCTTTTTTCTTTACTCAACTCACATCTTAACCAATCATCATAAGTAACTGGTTCTATTAACAATTTCACTAGCAGCCATTATGAGGCTTACAAATTTCCCAAATTATAAATTAAAAACTAGGAAACTTGTCAAAAATGATCCCCACTTACAATTTTCCTGAGGTGAGTTCGTTATTTTACAAGTTTCCTAAAACCTATCAGGTAAGATTTAAATTCGCATGCTGTTTGACGGATTTCCGTCAACTTACAAGTTTCCTAGGAAACTTATAAGTTAACGAGTTTGACGATTTTCCTGCGACATATATACTAAGTAATAGTTAAACGACAAAAAGTTCCTTTTTGCCGTTTGTTTAGTATAGGTTAACATAATTTTGTTTAAATTTTTAAATTTTCAAGGCAAATAAAAAAAAACAAGTTAAATTTCATTTTCAATTTAAAAAAAAAACAAAATTTGAGTCTGTCAAATACGTCGCATTTACTCCGTAAAAGAAAAACATGTTGTAAGTTCATAAACAGAATATATGAAAATAAATCCATTACATTTTAGAAAAATAATAAATAAGGGATAATCCACCCCCACTAAAAATTTTATCTGTTTAATACTTTTTTAGATAAGCACCCCGCACCCACCGGTATCACCCAATTAAGTCGCTACGTCAAAGTGATTTTCGTCGCCAAACTCATTCAGGACGTCATTAACTCCGCTTTGCATAATATCTTTGTAACGCCACGCTGATTATTGTTCTTGGAATTGTAAATACTTTTACATCTTGACTTTGGGTTTGACGTTTGCATTTTGTTGGAAAAAACCAAGGTTTGTTTAGCTTGGTAGTGCGAGGACCAACGCTAAAATGTAAAGACAGGTTCAACTTTTCTTGAGATGGATTACCTATTGCAAAATAAAAAAATATGTAGTTTCAGATAAAATATATGGCGAATTTTGCTACGTAAATGCTTTATTTGAGTTACTTTTAAATGAAAATAATAACATAACATAACATAAACGTTCACGCCGAATATCCCCGAAGGGGTTGGCAGAGGTACTAATACTTCTGAACATCACGTGACTTTGTCACCTGGTGTTCAGAGTACCCACGTTTTGCATGGACAGTGTACTCACGTGATAGGGGGCAGGCCTATCGCCGTTTTGTACGAATACACTGTCACATGACTAAGTACAACTCAGCCATGTGGGTTTCCTCACGATGTTTTCCCTCACCGTTAACAACCATGATAAATTAACCACATATATGTCTTTAGAAAAGACAAATTGGTGTAGGCCCGACCCAGGATTTTAACATTAGTCGTTTGCACGATAACCGAGTGTTCTACCCACTGGGCTATCACGGTTGCTTGGTTAAATGAAAATAAATCAAGTGTAAAATAAACTAACCTAATGCGTTCATCAACTTCTGCTGACTGTTTATTTGAATGTACTTACTAATTGTTCCGTTAAATACTTTTTAGATAAGCTCCCCGCACCGGTATCACCCAATTAAGTCGCTACGTCAAAGTGATTTTCGTCATTTCGGAACTCATTCGGGACGTCATTAACTCCGCTTTGCATAATATCTTTGTAACGCCACTCTGATTATTGTTCTTGGAATTGTAGATACTTTTACACTTTGATGTTAGCAATAAGTGAAAAAATATAAAGCTTCTTTTAACATAACATAACATTCATAGCAAAAGCTTCAGAATTATAAATTACTCAGGCACCTTTGGTAGTTGAATCGGGAAAGGGTGGCGAAATTAAGGATGGTTGGTGATAGACCCTTCGTCACGTCTTGTTTCTTAAGACACCCGCTTCTTAATATACCCGTAGGTAGAAATTGAAAAGTGCTATTCTAAGCTGACACTAGCTATACACGGCGAATAGTTGTAGCGATATGCATACTGTAAGTATATTTTTCGTTCCGGCCTCAAAAAATGCTGTAAATTCTCTGAGTAAAAAAACACAAAACTACAAACATAAATCTGAAAGGCACAAGAGCACAAATAAATAGAAACTTAACGATGTTATCCAATTATTCATCATCTTTGAACGTCGAGTTATAATTAATATTATTCTAAATTACAAGCGCAGATGTCCTTTGATGTAAGTAACTTGTTTGTTGTAATAATACAAATTAATTGGGATAGTTTTCTCGCGCAGTGGATGATTAACAAGTTCTAGTTAATTTGGTTTGTAATGACGAAACAGTGCCATTAAGGGCGTCCCCGGAAAAATAGGTTGATATTGCTTGTTTGGAAATTCTATAAAGTCTGATTTGATGATATTGATATGACATGAATAAAATATATGTTGGTGATTAGTTCATGGTGTTAAAATTTGATGTTTGACATTTTAATAACTTGTTGAAAAATATGATGAAAAAAAATTAATTGGAACATGCTTTGTTTTCATAAAAACCGTATAGGCTCCACTGGCATAATATACATGTGAACTCATTATGTGTTTATATACGCATAGCTTTAAGATCTGTAACTTTGATGTTTAACTTTTCATTTAAATATTATAGTTATTCAATAAAACTAAATAAACTACATTTATCTTGCGCGCGCGTTTTTTCCGTCCCGGTCACTCTCAGTAAATTTGACGTAAGAGTGAGCGCAATAGCTGCAAAATGCGGGGAGGCCCTTAAGAGATTATGTTTTCTTAGTTGATTTGATTTTATTTGTATGGTATTTCTTTTAGCGCAACCGGAGAGCTTTAGATTTAAACTTTTGTGAGTTTATAGTTTACAGTTTTGTTTATACATACATACATGTACATATTCGTGAGTTTGGTCGTGAGACCAAAAATCACAAAAAGAGATAGACAGAGCTTTAGAGCTAGAAACGCCTCTTACGACTCTCACATGGGGAGAAAGGGGTAGTGATATTCTAAGCCGACACTCTATGTCAACGGCAGTTTTGTTATCCAGCAAAAAAAGGTACCTATAACATTGAAAATCCGATCATAGTTTATACAATGTCATGAACTTACATATATATGCTCGCAATATTCGTAAATTTAAGTCGAAGATTCCAATGGATATGAATAGTGTAGAATGTACTGCATAAAGTCCATGTATATATGTCCTCATGATGAACTTAAATGGTATCAAGTTCATAGGAATGTTGTCCGTTCAACAAACGTGACATATTTATAGATGTTAAGTGGCTTAAAATCCTGGAGACTCTTATGGTTCCTGGCACGATTTCTGAGCATAAAGATTAATATTGTAGTAAACTAAAGGGTAACTTTTATTCCTTTTTAAAATATGTAATAAATAAACTCGTTCGACAGTTCTACTGGAAGGGAATGGTCACATAAGAAGATTAAGAATAAAATATAACGAAAGACCTATTTTAGATATTTAAGTGTATGAACTGAACGTACTTTTATTGCCATTTTTTTTCATGATGAGATAATTAATGCTTAAGGTTCATATATTGTTTTATTTGTCTAACAGACTTATTGGGCTATAGGTAAGATTACTAAGATTTATGGCAAACAAAATAATCCTTGTAAAAAAATACACTGAAAATTGTTTGCAAAAAATATGTGTGTTTGCTGCAAGATAATATTTCTATGAACCATTTTACAGATCAGAGCTAAACTATGTGACGATGAAATTTTTATATTTAATGCGATTGAAACCAACGTCAGTAGGCTTAACCAGTACTAGCTTAATGTTTCATCAGAATGAGAGTATTATTCATTTAATAAATGTATATCTCTTATATTTTGTAAACATCATGGAAGAACAAGCACGCGCAAAACGTCCAAATAACTTTGCATCAAGAAACGGCTACGGGAAATGAACAACACAAAATAGTTGTGTCTTTTATATCATATATTCCCAAGTAAACGTTGTATGTTACGGATAATGTCTTTGAGCACGCATAAAAGAGACCTTCTGAATAAAATATCGCCAGTTTTCCTGACCCGGATCGGAACAAGGCTCTTTGATGTCGAAAATTTTCACAAGCGTAAATTGTATTAGCATGCATAAAATAATCGACTGGACATGTTAATGTAGGAGCGAGCCAAGCGCCGAAATTTTGCAGGGTTGTCATGCATAAGAATGATACAAATTTAATAAGATGTCCACTGCTAGACATAAGTCTTCCCTGAAGATTGCCACAATGACCGGTCCTGTCCTGCCCTAACGTATCGACTTAACGACATAAAAAAAAATTTACACAGTTCTTATTGTTTTGAGTCCTTGGCAATTAATATTCCAAATATATATAAAAAAAGAAAATCATCTCCGAGTTTGTAATATAACTATATCTTTTTAATATGAAAGTGATCTTTCCTGAAATTTCTCACTGTCATTTATGTTACTATCTCTGTCCTTTTTTTCAATACTCTTAGTGGTGTACGTATGTTCAATAATACAGCTGTACCAAATATAAAGTTATACAGCCTAAATCTGCCTTATTTGAAAGACATGCAATAATTCTAGCTAAATTATTAATATTTCATAAATGGTCAGCCCTATTCCTAAAACACGCCGGTACCATTAGCATAATGCCTTTCAGAGAGGCCCGCTGAGCGAAATCATATCTAGGATTATGGTACACCGCGCTAAAAACAGAGCTGTTTTCTGAAAACTTGTTTGTCTTCTATGTTCATCATAACGGTAATTAATTCAGCAAGCATCATTAAAATTGTTGAAATAAAATACAAGAGAATGTATGAGAAGATTGATGGATGTAAACGAAGCTAGAGGGATTTGTCAGGATCGTACAAATCTAATGGCGTGAGTATATGTATGTATGTAAAATACAAGAGAAGTAAAAAAGGTATGCCGGAGTCTTTTAATGTGGTGACCAGTAATCATATCCCACCATAATGAGAAATAATGGCGCCAGTTAAAGTAACGTCCATATGTACAATGATCGAAGGACTTTTTACGTTCGAAACTAACAAAAATATTGCAAACCATATTTCACAAACGAATTGTCTCAATATCCCATTTCTGTTTCAAGTACATTGCCAAGTATATTACAAAGGCAGTAATTTCGTTAAGTTTCTACAAAGCAGTCTACAACAGATCGTCTAGTTTTCGCCGTATCACTTTGTAGCAGATTTCAATGCTCAATTGAAGTATCTTATTGGAGCGGTAATACGTAGCAAATATCAATATCGTTATTTGGCAAATTCGCAAATGTTGCCGAGGGAAATCAGAGCCTGGCTTCGAAGCCTCTTTTGTGCTATTATCATGTAACACTTTGAGCGAGCCATCAAAGTGTCTGTGTTACGAAACGTGGCTTTGTAAATCAAATATTCATTGCATATATAATGACTATTTTGGTATTTCGAAATAAAAAATATTATACACAGATCAGAACTTGGTTTATGGGATATCAACTCAGCGATATATTTAATTATATAATCCACATATAAATATCATCCAAGACTAAGAAACGATCATCTATGCTCATCACTTATTAAATTTTGCTATCAGGCGAGATAGAACCCGCAACCTCTGAATCTAGAAGCACCTATCAACTCGGCCACGGATGTTGTCAAAAAAGCTTTAGTTTATACGAATTCGAAAGCAGTACAAACGGTTCTTTTTTTTGCCCTATAGTGTTATTAAAATCCTTTAATCGCTTCGTAATACATAGTTATATTTAAACGCCACCTATGTGATTAAATAAATGGCTTGAATGCTATACAGCCCCGTATTACTTAGATGCTCTTTCTAAATATAAATTGAGACAGTTTCCAGAACATTAGCCTCCATTTCATGAGGAGTGTGAGAACACGCCTCATGAAAAAGGTAATAAGTACTGAAAAATCTGTCAAATTAGGTATGAATACATATATGTATACTCACGACTATAAATCCCTAGACGGTATATCCAGAGCTTCTGAATAACATATTCTTCAGCCGCTTTCGGAGGTTGAGTGGGGAAAAGATTATAAATATAGTTTGTTCGTGCATGGTCTTAGACCGCATCGCTCAAAAATCACGTTAAAGCCCCAATACCCTTAGTCGCATCTTACGAACACCAACGGTAAGATACGGGATAGTGCTATTCTAAGCTGACTCGACACAGCTATGGACAAACGCGGCCTATCTTACAATTAACGTGACATATTTGTTCTCACACGCCTCATGGGAAAGGTATAACAAAAAATGTTGTTCAGAAGACGGTTTTGATATCCTTCATGTTTTTTTTATTTAAACTTGACCCTATTTCAATCCTCATCCAATTCGCCATACAATACCATGCACCAACATTCTCTTATTGTGATAGCTAGAAGAAATCTCTTACTCTTGAGATTTAAATAAATTATATAAGCTTATTCATTTTCTTTCATCAGCCTATTGACTATCGATTTATTAGTACATGATTGAAATTAGAACCAATTACTGATACGTTATTATAAACTTCAGGCTACACCTACGTATATGTCGTTATTAATTAATATTCGGAATTAACAAGGCGACATGTTATCGATACGGGACGGAGAGGAATGATATAATAAAATTAATTTGTCATTTGAAGCGGTATACGTACTGCTTTTCATTAAAAGTAATTGTTATTTTGTATTATAAAGTACGTAATTTGTAAGTATACAATTTATTTTGTATTCCAAATTTATTGATAAAATGATTTTTCAAGAATACAATTACCAATTTTTTTTCTATATCTTTTATTAATCGACGACCCAACAGTGGGTTGGGTAATCACTATCTCATCTATGTTATTTTATTTGAAAGTTTTCTCTCATCTGTAGTTATATTAATAAATGTGATCGTATCAATGAATAGGAACATACATAAGTACATACATACATATACTCACGGCTATAAATCCCTTAACGGGGTAGCCAGAGCTTTGGAATGAAAAAATCCTCAGCCACTTTTAGAAGTTGATTGGGGAAAAGATGTTCATAATAAAGGTTTTTGGTGACGGGTCTCCAACCACATCGCCCAAAAATCACTTAATAAGCCCCTATACCCTAAGTCGCCTCTTACGATCACCCACGGGTAGAAATGGGGTAGTGTTATTCTAAGCCGACACTACACGGCTAACATACATTAGTATAAACCTCAAACCGTATTCGAACTTTGCAACCCCGAATAAAAAGCCTACTACTTACTACCAAATGAGCTACGAAGTGTTTAAGATGCTTAAGAACACTTAAGTTAAAAAGCCGATATTAAAATCGACGATTACATGCCGTGTAGTGCCGGCTTAGAATGTCGCTACCCCTTTCTACCCACGGGTGTCGTAAGAGGCGACTAGGGTTATTGGGGCTTTTTATTGGATTTTTGGGCGATGCGGTTGGAGACCCATCACCAAAAACCTTTATTTTACCGCCTTTTCCCCACTCAACTTCTAAAAGTGGCTGAGGAATTTATAATTTCTTGGCTCTGGCTACCCCTTCTAGGGAATTATAGCCGTGAGTATATGTATGTATGATGATTACATGTATACTAATGTCATAGTAGTTGTTGTTCTTGTGTACTCGTATATTATTCGCTCGTGCGAATAAAAACATGTGTGTGAAAAACCCTGTATTTCGCTTGTTCATACATATAAGCCAAGGTATTATTTTATAATGCTAACATACCATTATGTAGTTATTAAAGTAGGTCGGGTATTTGTCGTTTAAATTATTTTCATCCTTACGGTTTAGAGCTGATAATGTACTGGGGTTTTCATTGATAGTTTAACGAAGCTAACAACATGATCATTTAAGTAATTTCAACGTATTTTTTTTTTATTTGTGTCTAAAAAAAAACCTATATTAACTGTACTAATATATTTCTTAAGTTGTAATCTCAACTGATTATTTAATATCATGCTGTGTACACAGTTTTTTGGTATTATGTCCTAATACGTATTATTTTTAAATGTTTTATACTAATGCTATGTCATACATAATACTGTTTGTGTGCCGAATAATTTATAAATGAGTGATAAAAATTGGGATAATTGATTTGGTAGCTCTAGCTATCCTTTTTGAGGATTAAAGATATTGGAAACTAGTTATTTCACCTCACAATAGAAATACAGCATAGGCTGTTTTTAATTTTTTTATGTCGGAAACTAGAGCCTCTTTTGATGAACGGGTCTTTGCATCTTGTAGGGACTTGCTTTATTTGTAGAGAGATGTTGATACCTACATTTTGAGGACCATGTGCCATACTGCTTTTCTTTTTGGGACAGCCGCTATAGGCCAATAGGCCTGCCCCCTATCACGTGAGTACACTGTCCAAGCGAAACGTGGGTACTCTGAACACTAGGTGGCAATTTCACTTGATGTTTAGATGTATTAGTACCTATCAAATTATTGGCGATCTTATCACTAAAACAGTATCATATAGAGTAATAATTATATTAACTCTTTTTATAGTTATAATATAACAGATCTTTTGAAACACCGAACTAGCCAAACATATCATTAGATATAAAACGTTATACAATCATATTATATAACAGTTATATAACCGTGATAGCCCAGTGGGTAGAACACTCGGTTATCGTGCAAACGACTAGTGTTCAAATCCTGGGTCGGGCCTACACCAATTTGTCTTTTCTAAAGACATATGTGTGGTTAATTTATCATGGTTGTTAACGGTGAGGGAAAACATCGTGAGGAAACCCACATGGCTGAGTTGTACTTAGTCATGTGACAGTGTATTCGTACAAAACGGCGATAGGCCTGCCCCCTATCACGTGAGTACACTGTCTATGCAAAACGTGGGTACTCTGAACACCAGGTGACAAAGTCACGTGATGTTCAGAAGTATTAGTACCTCTGCCAACCCCTTCGGGGATATTCGGCGTGAACGTTTATGTTATGTTATGTTACAATCATATTAATTTAACTAAATTATTTTCCTCTCCCTATTATACAAGTCTAAAATTCATAATGATTCCGTAGAACAGTGTTTAACTGCTGTAAATAATTTGATATCGAGTTAATTTTAACACCGAAATTAATTTTGGAATCAATGTTTAAACTCGAAAATTGATGTTTTAGAAGGAAAGCTCACGTTTTGTTGTTGCGACTAAATCAACAAGTTATAAAATTTAGTAATTGTTTAAGTATTAAACGGTTTTCAATTTCTATGTTTTAAATAAAGGATTGTTACCAAAAAATAGTTATTAAATGCAACTATAACATGCGTTATTGTTTCTTTTTAGAATAGCACTACCTCTTTTTTCCCGCATAAAGCTACTAGAATTCTGAAATAATTTCAAGTGATTGAGAGCAATGTGGTTGAAAATAATATCGGTTGCGTCCCTTTTTGGGATTAGAGTCGTGAATATAGGTAAGTAAGTTAAAGATATTTTACTATTGATTTGGATCTGTAAATTTATTTATGTATTTATTTATGTATTTAGAAATAATCAGCCCTCTTTCAAAATTGATCTTTTCTTACCGTAGCCGTTTCGCATATTATCGTGAATATCCGTAGAACTCCATTCAATAAAAATAATTTACATGTTGATTGTCGAAAAGAGATAAGAGAAAAAAATATTCACAAGTATTTAAAGTCAGACTTAATATTATTATAGTAGTAAAAGTTTTATTGTAACAAGTTCGAATTTAAATGTTTACAAAATGTCAGTGATATAGCTGAAATTTTTGAAAAAACCACACTTTGTAATTTTTGCATTTCAGGTTGGGTAAGTTAAGTTTAGTTTTAATATTTTGCCTCTACGAACTCCTTAACCAGTAAAAGCAAAATAGTTGCTACCATAATTTAAACCTTGGCTGCCTTCAAATAGAGGTCAAATGCAATCAATTTTAATTTTGTTTATACTGGTTAAAGGGTTGATAATTTGTTAAAAATATTCCTGCCTTATTCACCAATAGTTACCCAACGTATGAGATCGTGTCCGCTCAAATATAATTAGGAAATTAAATTCATAAAACGTTCCTCATATCAAATATCGTGTTTCCGTTACAAAGTATAAGTTACATACGGATATGGTTTTCTCCGGATTTAAATTTGAACGATTACTCATCTCTAATATTTGGACGGGTGAGCAGTTTGTGATTTAACTTGAGAAACTGTAGATTACGATGGTGATGTATCTATTAGCTTTAAATTATACATACGTACATATACTCACGGCCCATAAATTCCAAAAAGGGGTAGCCAGAGCTTCAGAGCTGGAAACTCCTCAGCCACGTTTTTAAAAGTTTAAAATTATCTTTGTATCTAATAGGCTCACCTTCTAACTTAATACAAACTCATATTAACTGTTGACTAGCAAAATCGCAATTAATAATTAATTGATTTTGTTGACTTGAGTTTTAATGAATGTTCAAATCAATTCAAATCAAAAAATTCTTTATCAAGCTAAGTAGGTATTATTAATTTTTTAGGCTCCCTGTAAAGCTGTGATTCCTTATGTGGAATTTTTCCGTATTTCGGTAGTTTAAAAGGAGAAAAAAGCGAATTGCACAATTTCTTGGAGATTTCATAAACTGCAAACTAATAAATCTTTACGTCACACTGATTATATCCATAAAAATGCCGTGAGTATAAAACAAAATTTGTAACCCTCTATTCACTATGTTACTTTGTTTTGCCTGACGTTGCCTTTTGTAATACAGTCATACATATATGTCTCAATTAAACTATTAGTTAATAAATTTTGTGTCAAAATTACATGTAATTACACATTTTGGGCGTATTATTTAGGGTTGTCTCCCCATCGTATTACAAAGCATTAATTATACGTTATGTTGTGCGCTCGTAACAACATGTTGAATATTAATTCTGTTTAATCTATAAAAATTGCTTATTTATTTAAACATTGTAAAAAACGTCGTCTATAAGATAGGCAGAGACTATCAACACAGTACGATTCTGAAATACCGCTTTTGCTTCCTTGACATTAGAGCATCTTCCCATACCTATTCCTTTTCCATAGTGCATTTATTTTTATACCCTGCTTCTTTATATAAGCACTCTCAGAGCAATATGCATACATATTATTTAATTTTTCGAAAATATTATCCTTTCCTTTTTTACTGGTTTGCGTAGCCCATCACCATGTATAATTTTAAAATTACAAGTCTGGGCTTAATCTAAAATTAATCGCGATTTTATACAATGTATTACATAGTACAAAATCGCGTTGTTTTGTATTAATTTTAAATCCTTTTCTCCGATACAATTCGACGTGCAAAAAACGTATTTTATTTCTATTTCCATTAAGTAAATGACCAAAGAAAGCAGAGGAGAGTGACCAATTAAATTGAATTCCCAAACAGTATTGACATAGGATACTTCACGTTCGCTTCAGACCGAAATCCCAGATCATTATCCCGACTGAAGGCTCTACCTGTATCCCGAATTCAATTTAAAGGTTTATTTCGTAGATGACTTTTACAGTTTCTTTCGGGTTCAGTCAACATTCATAAGAGTTCTCTTTTTTACGGAAGTAAATTTAAATCGCGCTATTTTATAGTTCATACTTGTGATGTAAAAGAAATGAGATTAATTGTTTCGAAGTAACTTTCATTTCTTCATTACAACTATGTAGTTATATAAATTACTTCACTTCATTCTTGCAAAATGGCAACAGGCTTGTCCCTGTCACGTACTTGCGTTACTTATGCACCTGCACTGTCCTAGCAACATGTAGGTACTCTATCAAATGGTCACATAAATTTTACCTGAATTCAGTATTAGTACCTCTAGCACCAATATGGGGACATACGGAGTGAACTTTTGTGCGTCTATGATATAACTCAGCTTTACTTTGTGGCGTGTTTTTGTCATTTCAACATAAAAACTTCGTTACCTTCTTTGACAGTCGACTAGCAAAATTGCAATCGAATTCTTGATTGATCTAGGCGTATCAAGATTTTCTAGTTATGGCTGCGAAGGGAAACAGGTTTTAGAGTAGATTACAGCTTCCTTTGCCTGACTATTTCTTTGGTGTTTAAGCAGCATGATTAGTTGGCTTATATCAAAAGAAATAAAATTTAGAAAAAGTATGATATAAGCTGTTTGTGGTAACATTAAAAAAAGTCAGACCTGTAAAAAAAACTTATAAAAAAGAACTAAATAGTCAAGGTTATTAGTAGGAAACATGAATATTGTGATAGATGATTCTTTTCAAAGAGCTGAGACTAATGACATTACGATGCAACGTAAAAAGTGACGTGGTAGGTCCATCATACTTCATTATATCTTGAAGATTATATTAATGACTTTGAAAGGGTTACGAAAAAGCTACGTCTTCATACCACAAAATGAAAAGAAAATATCGTAAGTGTCTCGAAGAGCTCTTATCATATTGAATTCCTATATGAAAATTAGTAACGCTTCTTAATGTCGAATAGTGTACAGATGCAGAATAGACAACGCGTTAGATTTACCGTTTTTGTACTCATCATTGAAACTCAAATTGTTTGCTGTTATTTGCGGTGATAAATATTTAAGATTTTTAGCGCATACTCATTTTTAGAAGTGTGATTCAGAAAAAAAACAAGCAAGTATAATAAATTATCTAAACGATAGAATATAGACACAAAAATATACTGGAATTAATTATAACCATGCTCTCAAGGGAATTAAAATGTAGTCTTGAGTACTGGCAAATAATGCGTAACTAAATGTAACTTGTGCACCCGTAAAAGCACATAAACTCGCATATTTTTTATGCAACTTGTTATAATTTAAGATGTTATGCTAAAAGTCAGGGGCACTTCACAATAATGAATTTATAAATTTTATTTTATGATATTTTTCTAGATTTATTTATAACATTCAGTGTAAATAGCGTATGCCAGCGCGACCAAATGTGTGTCGTTTCTACACAACGAACAACACATTCTGTTCTTTTTTAGTTGCGTCCATTGCTAATGAATCCATGTCGAATCCACACCACACGAATGATATCATTAATATAACAAACCATAAGGTTTTTTAGTAGTAAATTGAACACGCTATTAACGGAAGTCGGAGTCAATTTGTTTTCGGTTTTTGTCAAGATTAGAACGTTACCTCTTTTTTGTTTTGGACTTTGAATTAATATACGTTTAGTTTTTGTGTGTTTTTGCGATTTAGTTCAGCCTGAGTTGGTTGAAGTCTTGTTTGATAGATGAACTTTAATAATGAGCTTTTTTCAAGTTTTCGGTGTAGTTTTGATGGTTATATTCGTAAAAATATATCTTTGCGTATATAACATGCAGATTTAATCTCTAATTCTTAAAGACTTACCTTATCGTCATGAGGACATTTTGATTACACTCTCTACTTGATTTAAAGGTGTCTTTTGATGTCGTTTTTTATTGACATTACCATCCACATTGACTCTTACATATTTTTTGGTAATTTACATTCTTCCATACACTCCATGTTCCCAAACCATCTCAACATTTCTTTCTCTTCACAATATAATTTTTCAAATCATTTTATTTACAGAACAAAAACATGAAAACGTTTAAAAAAACTAAATACGTTCAAACAAGCATTAAAACCGCTCAGCATTACTAAAACTACCGCTAAATACCTTACAAAGGAGCCACCATTACCGCAATAAGTACAATCGACAGTTCGGCGATTCACAGCGAAAGTCACAAATGGGAGATACCAAAAATTGCTTCTTTATCACACAGACAATCTGTTTCCTTAATAAGCTCTGCCTTAATCTATATATAATGGCTTCACATGTCTCGTTTGTAATTATTACGGGTACCATCATTTTTGACCATATTTTATGGTCCGCTACTTTCGGTGTGATCCTATTGCATCCATTTGTTCATTTCACATGTAATGAAATTACGTACATATATTTCCAGCAAATTTAATAAATCTGATTTACTGCATTAATATTTGTAATTTTAGGATTTTTGAAAACTTTTGTGTATATCTGTGTGATATTTAACAGACCTTATGTCTGAAATAAATGAATTTGAATTTGTTATATGGTTAAATAACTCCATTTGATGATCAATGGTCAAGATGACCACAAATATAAAACTTATATTTTTAGATTCTTATTGTCGAACTTAAGGTGTGCAATTTTTTGGGAATATATGCGGAATATGCGTTTTATTACCTTCGTTTCCTTTTCTTCAAATAAAGTATATTTAATCCTATTGTTTGCTTAAATACTATTGTAAAGCATGTTAATAGTTTACTAACTCACTTATACTCACGAAATTCGTAGGGGTAGGCATATAATATTCATATACATAGACCTAGTACAAAATCAGTTTTTTATTTTTCTTTGAGTATTGAATACACTATTCGGTTAGAACAAACCCGTACACCTCGTCTGTGGGCGGCAAACCGTGATGGAGGGCGTTGATTGTAACACAACTCAGATAAGTTTCTCTGTGACACGCCCCGCACTGTTACACTAGTGCTATACCAATTGTAACTGCCATTTTTGATTGTTTATTGAAATCGGAGTACACGATTATTACCGTATATTATGGGCCTAGAATAATGTATGTTTGTTCAAATATTGGATTTTTTAAACCGTGATAGAGGGGGTTCATTGTAACTAATATTAGTTTGTCTATCAGTCGCCCCGCGCTATTACTTGCTTTGCTTAGTTATATATAAATTTCTTATATAAAAAATAAAGGAATAATGCAATAAAAATGTAAAACATAATATAGCTATACACTAACCCATTACCTGACAGAAGTTTAATATGCTCGATTTGTCCGTAAAATTTATTATTAATTGTGTTTATTTGTCACAAAATGTCACACAAAAGAGTTTACATACATACACTCACGCCATTATGTTCCATTGGGGTAGGCAGAGACTATCGATCGCCACTTTGTACGATCCTGGCAAACTTCTCTAGCTGCGTTTACATCCATCAATCTTTTGATACATGCTCTTTTATTCTTCATTCTTCGGGCGTCTGCCTTTTGCCTTTCTATATTTGGTTTAAATGTGTTGTCCGTGTTGATAACTATAGTGCAAAATTGTTGGTATATATTAAAAATATATATAAGAAGATGCTCGCCTCATCTGTACTCATTAATTAATTATTTTTTCCTTGTTACAGGTAAATAAAGAAAACTAGAAAAGCAGTTTTCAGCAGGAAAGAAATTAACGCTCTACATAAAAATAAAACATTTAATGAATTCTTTTTGAAAAGAATCATGAGAAGCTCATCTTATATTTAAACGATACACTGTGCAATATAAAATACCCCTCAATTCAAAAGAGGACCACATACTCTCACTTCTTTTAATCCCAAAAAAGTGGTAGCCAGACATTACGAAACAGATATTCCTCAGTGACATTTAGAACTTTAACCTAGCCACTTTTCATGGACGAGAAAGAAAGGGAAGTTAGCTAGCTAACCACATCATCTACACACCTCTTAATAACCCATGATTACATAGCGACATCTAAACAACTTGTATTACATAGCGACAATGTAACGACCTTTTGCAATACCCTTAGCTAATAAAACACGTTTCTATCACAATAAATCATAGTAATAAACTATCACAGAAATTCTCCCTTACATCAGTAACGCTCACTTGTTGGACTCCATGAATAAAACATGATGATATGTTTAAGTGAAAATAAAAGGCCAATGGGACCCTCAATAATGACGCAGTATGAGATTAGGACCAATGATTTCGGACCCCGATAATGGATCTATTACATATGGAGTGGAATGGTACGGTTCTTGAAGATTATTTTCTGATTTGGCTTTTAAAGTAATACTTTTTGTCAGAAATGTGCCGTTTTGAAGATGGGGTTTTAGATTTTGGTGCCGAACTTGGCCGTTAACCTTTGCCTCGTTGATGACCTTTGTCTTGCTGCACTTGACAAATACATGGAATAGCTAGTGTATATAAGTGTATGTTACTTATTTATACTCACGCCCGTTGTTCTCATTAGGATAGGCAGTGAGTATAGATCGCTCCTTTATAAGATCCTGACAAATTTCTCTTGCTTCTGTCACATTCATTATTCTTCTCATACATGCTCTTTTATTCTTTTCATATGAGAAGAAAAAGGTGTATGTTGAATCAATCACCTAACTGTTATCCCGTGTTTCGCTGGACACGTTAAGCTACTTTCAGCGGGTGTAGTAGGTGTAACTATAGTATATACCAATTCAAGTGCAATTGGCGTCTATGGTGGACTATGGCCCTATACAAGAAACTTTAATTACGTTTTCCATGTCCTCTCAAGTTGAAACCAATCATGGTACCTACGACCCGTGTTATCCCAAAAAGGAACAGCTCATCGTAATGATAGTAATAATCCAATAACCCTGATTCCGTTCGCAACAAAGCAGCATTAAGCTTTCAAAGGAGCTAAGTGAATTTCGAATGCACCGTGCACATATGCATATAGCTATAGCGTGATCTAAATAGAGCGGTGTGTTTGTCGTCAACGAGCCAAATGACGAAGCAACTCGTCACTCGTTCACGATGCCTAATTTCGATAGTTTGTTATAGTGATGCTGCTTTTCTATCGATATTTTAGTAAGATGGGCGATAAAATTTTTCCATTTATTTTCAAATTAATTGTATCTTAAAAATATTTACAAGTAGAAAATTATGCAGTTTTATTACGAGTCTAAAAAAGATTTATTGATATCTTCGTAATATTTATTCCCTTCAACCTCATATACTTATTACTCTCTAGTTTTATTTCATTCACATATGCATGTAGCATATACAGCGTGATCTAAATAGAGCGGTCTGTTTGTCGTCAATGAGCCAAATGAAGATGCAACTCGTCACTCGTTCATGATGCCTAATTTCGATTGTTTGTTGTAGTGATGCTGGTTCGTTATCGATGTATTGTAGGAAGATTGATGAATCTTATCGTGCTTATTTATGAGCTTGTTTTATTTTTCATTGGCCACATAATGTTAAATTTTTACACCGACAACATTATGCAGTTTTATTTCGTGACTCAAAGAGAGTTCGTAATATAGTGACAACATAAAATTATTTTATCCGTTTTTATTATTTCAAACCTGTCCAAATCTTTTTCACCTGTGCATACTAATCTCAGGCTTCATGATCTCATCATCACCCTTATCAGTCGCTTTACCTAAACTTCATTTTTAACTTGTAATATCGATTCAAAACATTACTATATTTTAAAAATAATGTCTTAATAAATTAATTGTATTAAGTGTATATGGTGGATATTGGTCAATGACAGTTTCATTTGAATGTTGTTTAACAAAACAATAATTTCCTTCTGGAATGAGCTGCAAACCTTTGACAATTACCAAACATAATTTAACAATCTATACAAAAACTCGTTCCCATCACTAGCGGTACATCATTAATGCGCGCGTCCACATCAAGTAATCTCTTTACGGTGGACGTTTTGTCTGCCTATAATTGTTTCCCAACACTATGCTGCGATGCTGCAGTTATTAATAATGCAGACAATTTCGTCTGACACTGGATATTTCTACAGTCGTTGCTTTTGTATTACGTTCTAAAGTGGTCCTCGCGATGGATTCACGATTCGCGTTGGTGGGTTCGAGTGTCGAGTAACATTTATTACTTAGCTTTTGCTTGTTGGTTGTTCGTTTGGTGCAATTTTGTTGTATACTATTTTGTAATATTTTTTATTATGATGGTGTAAAAAGTCGCTCCAAATGGTTCGTGTAATATACACATACGGTGCGCGCTCGCCGCCATGGCTTGGCTTGACGCACTGCCGTGCGTCTTGATTATTACTTCATGATTTTTACTAGCTGTAAATGTTTTTCGTGCACTTATTTTGATTATTGGATGGTAGGTACTTGCAAAAGTTTGTACTTGCTATATTTGTGGAATATAATTCAACCAAACATGTAACCGCCCACTCTTTTAAAACATTTCTTATTAACTTTGATGACGGACGATGTTTGCCTAAATCCGTATCAAATAAGCTTCTCAAACTAATAAATAAATAATTTATCCCAATAAACAAGCCAAGGCATGACACAAGCTCTGCGATCCAACATCAGTCACCAAGCAACAATAACAAATACATAAAATCAGCTCCTTAGCGCTCGTAAATTGCATTTGCAGCGCTAAATCGTTTTGCACCAAGTTTTACTGAAGATTTAAACTGCTATCCGAAGATTTCGAATGGAATCCGACCGAAAAATAGCATTTTGCAGCTAAGCAGCGGAGATGTGGCCGGTTTTATTTACGAGGGGGAAATGTGGTTGTTTCTTACCATTTTTCGCTTTTTCCTCTATAAACATCGGCTGAGAATAGGCGGCAGTGTAAGATGTGTGATTGGAGCGATTTATTTAGTGGTGAATTTTGTGTTTTTCGGTTCGGTTAGCAATAATGACATTTTCCTAGCTTTCTTTGAATGATATATATTGTTCTTAAAATAATTTGCTCCAAGAATTTAAATAAACAAACATATGTAATAAATCAGTTTTAAAGGAAAAACATATGCCGCGTAGTGTCGGCTTAGAATAACACTACCCCATTTCTTCCCGTGGGTGATCGTAAGAGGCGACTAAGGGTGTAGGGGCTTTTTAAGTGATTTTTGGGCGATGTGGTTGGAGACCCGTCACCAAAAACATTTATTATTACCATCTTTTCCCCAATCAACTTCCGAAAGTGGCTGAGGAATTTATCATTCCAAAGCTCTGGCTACCCCGTTAGAGATTTGTAGCCGTGAGTATATGTATGTATGTACAGGAAAAAAATATTTCTGAGTTCACATTGAAATTTATAAATCCTTACCTTACCTATGATGATTCTTATCGGGGACATAGATTTGACTTATCGGGCTATAAGAAGGGACTTCCGCTCTCCACAATCTTGAGCAGCAATCCACTCTCTACAATCTTACATCCTTAAGATCGAATTTTAAATAGCTTAACACAAAAGTGGATTAGAAGCATAAATGTTTTTATGAATTAAATTGTCCTTTTACCAGTAATGTTTCAAAAGCAAATGATTACACTAAAAGGCGAAACAAAACAAAAAACCTAATCGCTACATTTTCCATTCGTACCATACTAGGTATTTAGGTAAAAGTGTAAGATACAGGGTAAAAAAGAAATAACGGAGAGACCCAACGCAGAGGGGAATACAAAGCGAGCGACGGAACGTTGGGTCGCTAGTTACGTTTTGAAATGCAAATATAACTATCCGTAATACTAGGGAAATACTCTTCTTTTATCATAAAATCACGACTTTATTTGTCTAAAGGAATGTTAAAGCTTCAGTCAAATACTTAGCTACCGATTCTAATTCTAAGTTGGTGGGTTGTGATCTTGGGCCTCATTTGACATGCTGGTGGTAGGATTCTATTTTATGTATGTCTACCTGCGACAATGGACACTAAAAAGTGACCGAAACGTTAGGACTACATTAAATTAAAGACGAGATAGTATCCGTATAACAGTTTCATTAAATAGGAATAAAGATATTCAAATGAAGGATTACAGAGAACATCATCATTCTCCTGCCCTTATCCCACTAGGTGGGGTCGGCACAACATGTGTTTCTCTTCCATTCGTCTCTGTCATACGCCATTTCGGAGCTTACACCTTTTATTACCATATCATCGTTCACACAGTTTATCCACACTTTCTTTGGTCTTCCTCTTCCCTTGTATCCATCTACACTCATATTCATCACTTTTTTAGTCACATGCATTTCATCCCTTCTCATTACATGACCATACCACCGTAACCTATTACTTCTAATCTTTTCTGTCACTGGAGCCACTTTCACACTTCCTCTTATAAACTCGTGTCTAATCGTATCCATTGGAGCCCTAAACTTGTGTGACATTTGTCACGTTTAAGTAAAGAGTAAAAAACTGCTAATGGGTGCCAGATATTTTAAGTAGCGTTTTACCCTATTGAAGATTATTGAAGAATTGTGAATCTAGTATTAAAATAACGAAGATATAAGCATTCAATTGATCATATACTCACTGATATCATCATGCGTGACAGTTCTTAATCCTATAATACCACTTCAAGCGATAACACTGCCGAAATGATTTAATTTTGATATGCAATAAAGATATGTATACCTTATTCTACTGTGTTCCGAAAGGCAGGGCAAAATAATAAATAAATAATAATACTGAAATATATTGTTCTAAGTCCGTTATTTTAACAACACCTCGTTATTTAATAAGTTAATAATAAGCAATATTCAAAAAGTTGTTTTAGACTCCATAAGTTTAATGACAAAGTTGCTTCTAACAGTTTTCAGATTCAAAACATTATATATGCAATATAAGTTGTTCGACGGAGCACAAAGTTTTAGATATCTGATATGTTTTCATCGAAGTGTTGTGTCTTGCATTTCTGATTTTGAACAAGAAGTATATTTAGTGGGGTACAAAGAAAGTTCTTTATTTGGTAACTAGTGGATCGTCCCAGCTTCGCACGGGTAGCGTTGTTTTTTTAAATATATGAGGTTTCTTTCTTCAGTCACTGCTCAAGCATTATGAAATTCAGCGCAATGTTTTCAATTTATTAAATTTATAGCACTCTCTAAACAGTGTAGTTTGGTGTTTTTGAATGCGCTTTAATGAACGGTTCAGTATTTCCGTTTAATAGCAAATTTTGGAATAAAACACTATGAAGTACTTATACTAAACAATAAATCATTACGTGATGTAGGATGCAACTACTGGCGCCATCTAGTATGTTATATGTAAATTAGTAAAGATTTGGTTTTCACGGGCGCGATGGCTTATTTTATATATAATTTCGGTGTTTCTCTACCGATTTCTATGATTCTTTTTTTATTGAATAGGTAATAATGTTACCTTTTTAAAATTAGGGATGAGTGAGAGGTTTACAAACGTAAGAGTAAACAAATATAATCAGAATGTTCCGAACTGCTAAGCTATCAGGAAATACACGTGTTATTGTGAGTCAACCGTAAAAGATAGACATAAACTGTTCAAAATTTTTTTTTAGTTAATTTTATGAAGAATATTTCCGTCATACATGATTTCTATGTAAGTTTAACCATTAAGGCTGCACACGCGACGGAAGCTTAAAAAATGGAGTAACTTCTCCCGTTTTCCCAAAATTTCCCAAAATTCCCCTTTACTACTCGGTTGGAAAGTATACATAAACCTGCCCAGGAGTATGAAGAATAATTGTACCAAGTTTCGTTAAAATCCGTCGAGTAGTTTTCGTTTCCATAAGGAACATACAAACCGACAGACAGACAGACAGACAGACAGACAGACAGACAAAAATTTTACTGATTGCATTTTTGGCATCAGTATCGATCCCTAATCACAACCTGATAGTTATTTTGAAAATATATTTCATGTACAGAATTGACCTCTCTACAGATTTATTATAAGTATAGATTAATAAAATCGATTTCCATCGTCAAATTTTTGGAGGAAGGTAAGTGGAAGGAAACATACATGCATATACTCGAGGCCATAAAACCCAAAAAGGGGTTGCCATTGCCAGAGCTTTAGAGCTCAAAACTCCTCAGCCATATTTGGAAGTTCATAGGGGACAAGATGGTAGAAATCAAGTATCGCGCGTGATGGGTCTCCAACCGCATCGCCCAAAAACCACTTAAAAAATCCGCCTCTTACGAAACCCGTGGATAGAAGGGATAGTGATATTCTAAGCCGGCACTTCACAGCTGTATGGTTCCAGTCTGTTATTCTAACAACACCTTGTTATTTATATATATTATTATATAACCAATATTAGGAGATTCAAAAAGTAGTTTTAGACTCCATAAGTTTAATGATAAAGTTGCTTCTAACAGTTTTCAGATTCAAAACATTATATATGCAATACAAGCTGTTCGACGGAGCACAAAGTTTTAGATATCTGATATGTTTTGTTGTGTCTTGCATTTCTGGTTTTGAACAAGAAGTATATTTAGTGGGGTACAAAGGAAGTTCTTTATTTGGTAATTAATAAGATGGATTTCTTTCATAAAATTTATCTTTGCATACATAAAGGGAGACTCCTAAGATTACGTGGAAAAACCCTTCAACAAAAACATTTATATTTCAAATCTTTTCTTTACTTAATTTCCAAAAGTGGCTGAAAAAATGTCTGATTCTGAAGCTCTAGCTCGCCTTTTAGGTACTTATAGCCGTGAGTATATGTGTGTATGTTGTTAACTTAGAGTAACTGGAGCAGCCAGTTACTACATAGGTTGTACTCTTGAGTTGGTAGACAGAAGTACTACTTTAGTAATTATAATTGAGTCAGCCACAAGAGCTCTTGTAGAGTATTTCGTACAGAAAGTTTAAATTCATAACTATAAAATATGGACGCACGCTTCTAGTTACTTTTATTGTGTTAACTATGCTTATCTATACTAAGCTGAAGAGTTTGTTTGTTTGAACGCTAGGATCTCAGGAACTACCCGATCAAATTGAAAAATTCTTTTTGTGTTGGATAGTCCATTTATTGAGGAAGGTTTTAGGCTATATATCATCACGCTGCGACCTACAGGAGCAAACTATCAGCGAATAATGTTGCAAAAACGGGGATAATTATTCATACTAAGGCTTCCGTTGTGTGCGCTGCATAAACGGTTTAAGTTACCCAAAAAAAAATGTATTGAAGAATTATTTCTCTTTAAATGATCTAAAAAAATGCCCGCGACAGTATCTAATTAACACAATAGGACACTTTTTATCCCAGAAAAATTAAGAGATCAATAAATTTTCTTAAAAAATGGTTAAATAGACTAACTGACTAAGAATCAATGCTCAGCCGAAACTACTATACTTATAAACTTATAAAGTGAAAAAATTGTGAGGACACTATAAAAAACACCCTCAACAGGTCAGTAAATATTTCAGTTTGACGACGTGAAAGACTACACTTTTGACAGTACGAAGTCTGTGGGGTCAGCTAGTTGATTCATAAAATAAGAGAAGAAGTTCTTTATTTTGTCAAACCAATTGATTCCTGGAGTAAAAGATTTATTATTTTGTCAAACTAAACTAGTATACCATATGCAAACTAAATAAATACTATTTTCACTAAATGTAAAGTAGTACTGTAGTGAATAATATCAACTAAGCTACCGCATGTCATCTAAATAAACCAAACATTAAGCAAACAAACAGACGTAGAGTCTTGTAAAAGCGGCATATGTTTTGGTTACGTCAAAAGTGGTTTACATAAGAAAGTAGCTGGAAATTGTGTGAAACATTTTACTTCCACTATTTTAGTAATGGAATCTTTGATATATTAGAAGTGGTTGTCGGATGACGCTGCGTATGTGCATTTAAATTCTTTGGACATACGTTTCTTTTGATTAGAATGTATTTTTTTGTGTTTTGCTTTGAGATTTTAATAGTTTATTTAGAGTTATGGATGAAATAAAAATTATGGCGATAGATTTTGTAACAATTAATTCCATAAAATAAATCGCCATTGTCCGTATTAAACTACTACCTATTATTGTTGGTCTTGAAATGAAGAAAAAAATCATCAAACATTTCAAGCATATATCACACCGTTAAGGGATTTATAGCCGTAAATTTTACATACATACATACATACATATACTCACGGCTAAAAATCCCTTGCGGGGTAGCCAGAGCTTTGGAATGAGAAATTCCTAAACCACTTTTGGAAGTTGATTGGGAAAAAGATGGTAATAATAAATAAATGTTTTTGGTGACGGGTCTCCAACCACATCGCCCAAAAATCACTTAAGAAGCCCCTATACCCTTAGTCGCCTGTTACAATCACCCACGGGTAGAAATAGGGTAGTGTTATTCTAAGCCGACACTACGCGGCACAATTTCTTATATTTAATATCTAGGTAAAAAATTTGCCCTAGGTTGAATGAATAGGATTGACGTTACAGTTTTAAATTTGAGAAGCTACGACCTAACTTTTTCAGTTTTCCAAGAATATGAATATAAAGAACCTACTCTCCACCTTATCATTAAAGTATTCGTTTCTTATATTGATGCTGGTGATTTTAATGTTAATTACTATATTAATTTAAATGCAATTTAATTTTTTCCATATGTTACGGTTTTTTGTGGAAATTATACTCAACCGGTATTATGGGATTTGGACATGTCTATAACCCCTATAGAAATACCTAAAGTTTTGATCTTGATGAATTTCATTCAATCTGGAAAACCAATTCCGCAAATAAATAAAGGATAGAAAAATTTCGACGCAGGCGGGAATCAAACCCGCGACCTCGGGTATACGCCCCCGTCGCTCTGCCAATTGAGCTACCGTGTCAATGGCTGCCAGCGCGAAATTCTTCTATCCTTTATTTCATTTACACGTTTAACCCATATCTTCCTAGTGATCGATTAGTTGATCGGTTCACTTTTTATTTATTTCTGAGTAAAACGGAACGCATCGATTTTTATTTTTTGTAAGTTAGTAAACTTGATGCCAATAGCTGTCAAAATATATTTTTGACGTTTAACAATTGGCGCCAATTTCAGTGTAGTTCGAGTGTAATTACGGCCATTTTTAACCAAAAAAATGTCTCGTCGTAAAATGTAAGTATTTTTATCACATTATTTTATTATTCATGTATTGTTATTATTTTATACTTATTATAGTGTGTGTATCAATGTTGTAATATGTCACAATGAATGTAAATTTAATATGGGTAGATATGCGGATGTTTTATGAAGTGATCGATTTTTCGATCAGTAGGATAATATGCCCGTGCACGGTTATGCATTACGATTTTGCTTTTATTTAGATATTTTTATTTATTTTGTTACAGATTGTCTGCAAATGAAATTATTTCACACCTGGAGGAGGAAACGGACGTTTTAGCGGCAGATATTTTTATCACCCCACCAGAAAATTATGATAAAAGTGACGAAGACAGTGGTGATGAGGAGTCGGCCCACATAAATAATTTGTCAAGGCACCAACTATTGGCAGAAGCTGAAATTCGGGCTACCGTTGCTTCAAATACCGGTATTTATGTTGAAGACAGTTTATTTGACCACCAACCTCTCGAACCCGTACCCAGTACCTCGTCAGTAAACCCACAGCCGACGAAAAAAAGGCGCGCTCCTGCATCTAGACGTTGGAGGGCTATTGATATTTCAGAAAAACAGGAAAAATATACAAATTTACCTAGTTTTTTAGAACATTTTGAAACGCCAATACAGTTCTTCGAATTGTTTTTTGATGACGAGGTGTTTGAGTTATTGCGTTCAGAAACAGAAAAAAACGCAATTCAGAAAGGCAAGCATAGTTTTAGGGTGTCGCTTACCGAAATGAAACATTTTATCGGAATACTGTTATTGTCAGGGTATAACAGCGTGCCAAGGTACCGAATGTATTGGGAACAGCAAGTTGATTGTAGCTTTCAAGCCGTGGCATCGCTCATGTCAAGAAACAGATTTGAAGACTTACTTCGTTACTTTCATGTCGCTGATAATAATAATTTACCACCAAACGATAAGTTCGGTAAAGTTCGTCCACTTTGGAACCTTCTCAATTACAGATGGCTGAAATATTATCCTGGCGAAAAAAACTTGAGCATCGATGAATTGATGATTCCTTATTACGGCAAGCATGGAGCGAAGCAGCACATACATGGCAAACCCATTAGGTTTGGGTACAAAAGCTGGTCAATATGCACTCGTCTTGGGTATATTATTTATGGTGAGTTGTATCAAGGGGCTAGCACTGGGAATACTCACCCAGAACTTGGTGTGGGTGCGTCTGTAGTACTGGACCTTATAGAAAAACTACCGTCTGGCAGTTATAGTCTTTATATGGACAACTTTTTCACCTCACTGGCACTGCTGGATGAACTGAAGAAGTTAGGGCATGATGCTACTGGTACTATAAGGGCGAACAGAGTTGACAAGGCGCCTTTGAAAGATCCAAAACAGATGAAGAAGACCCAGAGAGGTTCATATGATCAATGTACGGATGTGTTGTCTGAAATCACTTTAGTCCGGTACAATGACAACAATATTGTTACGGTTGCATCTACGCAGTGTGGCGTACAACCAATAGGAAAGGTCAAGCGTTATAGCGACAAGCAAAAAAAAGATGTTGACCAACCAAGATGTTTTATAAATTACAACAAATATATGGGCGGCGTCGACCGACTTGACCAAAATGTCGGGTGCTACCGAGTATCGATAAGACTGAAGAGGTGGTACTGGCAATTGTTGATGTTTCCACTCAATGCCTGCGTAAACAATGCCTTCCAATTATACAAATTATCTCCAGCATCGAAGAACGGCAACAGTCATGATCTTTTGTCATTTACTAGGTACATAGTTAGTACGTTTTTTCTAATAAAAGAGGCCTCGAGCAACAACAGCATTGCTAACGTATCGGTACCCAAATCATCATTAGCTGTGATGAAACGGGTTCCTAATACGATAAGGCTAGATGGTACAGGTCATCACATTATTAGACAAACCAAATCGACCCGATGTGGATTATGCCACAAAAATACATTCATGAAATGTTCTAAGTGCAATGTGGCCTTGCACCAGAAATGTACTGTTGTATTCCACACAAAATAACTTTATTTTGTAAATTTATAAAATATTTTATTGGTACTAATAATTCTAAATGTTCAAAAGTATATATTATGTTTTAAAATTAATAAAAATATAAATAAAAACCGCTTCTAATTTCTCAATCACCCAACCTACACAGTAAAAAATACATGTATTTATATTCCTACTGATCGATTAGTCGATCGGTTTCAAAACTTCAAAAGTAATAAAAAAAAATATATTTTTCGTATTGTTTTATGTTCACATACATAATAAGGTGCTATGATAAAATTTTCGTTAAAATCGCTACAGTCTATGTATGCTTGGGATGATATGGGTTAAGTAGTGTTTGCGTTTCCTACCTATTAGTAATAATCCCCACATGGGGTTTTCATGAACAAAAAGATTTAAACAATTCCGCAAAGTTGAACTTTAACAAGGCATGGCTTGTAATGAATAGATGTATCAAATTTACCTTAATACATATAAAAACAACATGTTTCACATTCAATCAATCACATTTCACATAACCATAAAAAGAGAAAATGACCTTAACTTAGTTGTTCTTACAATAAAGAAACTGCTTAGAAACAACAAAAATAGTTAGTATACTCCGAACTCAAAATTCGTCCGAAGCTAAGTTTGTTACGGCGCCTTGTTAAACTAAATTAGTTGGGCCCAGGCCAGGTTAAAGGTCTTTGTAGACGGTATCCAAATCGAATTACCGACCTCAGCCACAAGCCCTTCAAACTTCCTAGTATCCTCATGTGCCCCTGGAGACTTCGGAGTAACTATATGCTGGATTTGGTATTCCTATTAGCCTGTTTTAATACAATCAGGAACATCTTTATGTTTGCGTTTAAGTAGATTTGTTTGTTTTTGTCCATTAATTGTTTTGTATGGAAATTAATTATGTTATAAATTTATCTTGGTCTTATGTGAAAGATTACATGGTATGGGTAACATCAACTATATGATTTTTGACTTTACCATACATACATATATTGTACAACCGTGCCAACCGTGATAGCCCAGTGGGTAGAACACTCGGTTATCGTGCAAACGACTAGTGTTCAAATCCTGGGTCGGGCCTTCACCAATTTTTCTTTTCTAAAGACATATGTGTGGTTATTTTATCATGGTTGTTAACGGTGAGGGAAAACATCGTGAGGAAACCCACATGGCTGAGTTGTACTTAGTCATGTGACAGTTTATTCGTAAAAAACGGCGATGGGCCTGCCTCCTATCACGTGAGTACACTTTCCATGCAAAACGTGGGTACTCTGAACACCAGGTGACAAAGTCACGTGGTGTTCAGAAGTATTAGTACCTCTGCCAACCCCTTCGGGGATATTCGGCGTGAACGTTTATGTTTATGTTATGTTTATTACATATATTGTCGGCAAGAAATCACTTACATTGACTACATTCACATTAACACTGCAGCGTATAAATATTTTTTTAGTTAATATTATGATTTTTGTTGTACTCTTGTCTAACTTATGGCTACGGTTTTTGCTCGATCATACTTCACAACATAATATAAATACATTCTCTAAAGATAACAGGCTCATAACTAGAGAACTTATTGTAAATAACCAGATTCTTATTACTACTAGTCACAACTAACTAACCATCACCACAGCCTGCCGAGGCCTACCCTGAATGTGGTTTTTAGTCCGCCTAGTGCGAGATAGCAGAATACAACTAATAATCTCGAGTAAATATAGGGTCGACACGTAAACCTACTAGGCTTGTTAACTTAGTTAGCTCAATTCGGTTACATGGGTCTAATGGGGCAAATGTCTCGGTAAGCATACAAATGTACACATTTAATCACGGCTGTAGTCGGTTGTAGTGTTATTTGATGAAACTTTTTAATTTGAATTTTTTATTAGATATCTAGATGACTCTATCCAAGAAATTAACTGGTTTGCAATCAAAGACATTGAAATTTATATATATTTTGATTATAAATGTAGATGTAGATGATGCATCTATCGATAACAAAAAATAATACTGGTTTACGATCAAGGACATAGAAATCTAATGCAAAGGTTCTATATATAGGAAAACATATATCCACCCACATATTTATTGCCATAGAAATCGCTCTATCTTTATTCCCCTTTTTATGACCTGTAGCGTTGTAAAAGGTAGGAAATAATTTAAACTACATTTAAAATGCAGGTCGGTTGGTAGATACAATATGTATTATATAAATGTCTTACGATCATCTCAAACTTGAGAGCAAATCATAAAGTTCAATTGTTGTTGTTTTTCAATCCTAAAGGAAGTAAACCATTCAGGAAGTCTGTCCTAATCCATTATAAAGAAGCTGAAGCCAGAAGCCAGAAGAAGAAGCCATTCGGTGAATAAATATGTTTCTTTCCTAAAACACTAAGAGTAACCCATATTTTTATTCTCAGACAATCCATGTTATTTTTCCTATTGTTGTAATACTATGCCGCGTCAAGAGACACGAAATGTCGATTCTTTAACAATTTTGTTTGCATTTCAGAGCTTTTATCCGTTATATCCCTACTTTATCTACACTTTATCCCTGACTCTCGGATTTTCTGCGTCTGTATTCTGGTTCGTTTATAGTAATATTGACAAACAAATTATTCTGGACTCGGACTAAAATCGTTTTAGATTTGGAATCTCTATTCTTGCTGAGTAAAATATTTTATAAATACGTTTCGTCATCATAATCATGGGCCTGTTATATGTATGATAAACGGTTTAGTTAGTGTCTGATTTAGGAAACTCCAGTGTTTTGACTGCACCGACGTTGGTGGATATGCAGACCGATACGAGACCTACAAAGCCTACCACATCTATAACAAGGAAAGTCACTTATCGTATATTATATAATATAAAGCAAAAAGTTATATGGTCGTGTTCTTTTCTCTATTCCTGCTTATTAATTTATCTTTAGGCGACGTCCGTATGGTGACTAGCTTCTCGGTCCGGTTCGATCCTCGCTGAGAGCAACATTTATACGATGAGCTTTATAGTTAGTTTGGGTCTAATTTGATCTGTGTTTAATATGTCCGTGTATATACTTATTACTTATATACCCGAATTATTTCTAACCACCTCGAATACTACAGATCCACCATCAAACTCTCGTTTCCAAGTAGAGTGGCCCGACTTTTACAAGTTTCCTAATATCAAACTGTTGTTTGTCGTCGCAATGATATTCTCATTATACCCTCACTGCGTAGTTCAGTTGTGTAGCGCCGGCTTAGAATGTCACTACCCCTTTCTACCCACGGGTGTCATAGGAGGTGACTAAGGGTTTTCGGCTTTTTAAAAGTGGTTTTTGTGCAATGCGGTTGGAGACCCATCACCAACGATACTTTATTTACCATCTTGTCCCCTATGTTCTTCCAAATGCGACTGAGGAGTTTCTAGCTCTGAAGCCCTGGGCTACCCCTTTTTGGGATTTATTGCCGTGATTCATGTATGTATATACAGTTACAATTTATTTTTAAACACGTAATAATGAATTAAACAGTATACATAATGATTAAACATATATTTGCTTTCCGTCGCTTGAAAATAAATCCTTTTACAAAGGTAAACAGTGAATGTAAAAGCTCCAACGAAACGCAATAAGCAGCTTATTGTTCCGAAACAGGACGTGTGAATTGTCAACAATTTAACCGACAAAATACTTTGCGAACGCTAAACGATATAGGAAAGGAGTTGGAACTAACTTGTATGTGATTTTACTATGCCTTAGAATTTACTTTGTTGCGAATAGCTTAGAAAGAGTATTTATTTACGTTGAAATAGAAAAAAAATGTGTGGAAAACATCGTAGGGAAACACAATGACTATATATACTTGGTAGCTAGACACGGATGCTACACGCCTTGGTATGTTAGGAACTATGATCTCCACAGAGACTTAGGACTCAATACAATCAGGGATCACTTCAAACAAATCTCACGTAGATACTTTGATAGGATCCCCGATCACCCCAACCCCTTACTCCGAGCCTCGCTCGATTACACGATTTCCCCGGACGCCGGGATCCGAGAGCACGCTACGTGGGCGTCGAACGCTAAGTGGACGACATCACCCGCGAGCTCGAGGCCTCAGGGGCCACCGGCGCTCGCGGTCACACCAACAACAATTATCACTCCAGACACCGACCCCGCCGGCGAGGTCGTAGAACCTAACACTAACTTTAGAGTCACACCAGACTCAACTAGAGTCTATTTTATTTTCATACTCACCCTATTCGACTTAGCTTAGGTACACTCCTTTTCGCCGCCAGGGCGGCCTTCAGCCGCCCGGCAAACAAAGTTATGGTGACGCCGCATAGGCCGCAGGGCCAGCAGCACCGAACCGGTGGGGTTTTAGTCGGTAAGAGTCCGACATACCGGACATACCGCTCGAGAGAGCGACGGGGGATCCATGAGGATTTCCCCACCGGTAAACAAAAAAAAAAAAACGGATGCTACAGAACCGTTATAGGACTGTCCGATTTACTTACTTGAAAGTTAAGCACTGTCCCGGTCCGTTGTCTTTAGAAGAACAATTCAACTAATAAATATGGTTAAACTTTACTGTATATGTAGTTATATTTATCGTTTGCTAAATATGTACCATATCGGCATGCAACCAGAGATAAAAAAACTTCGGGCTCCTTATTTCCTAAGGTATATTCTCTATTTGATCCAAATATGAACTCTTTGGTCGCTGATATTATTCGCAACAAAACAGAAAAATACCCTTAATTTTGTTGTAAATACATAACATAACATAAACGTTCACGCCGTTTATCCCCGAAGGGGTTGGCAGAGGTACCAATACTTCTGAACTCACATGGCAGCGCCATCTAGTGTCCAGAGAAGGTACCCACGTTTTGCTTAGACAGTGTACTCACGTGATAGGGGGCAGGCCTATCGCCGTTTTCGTACGAATACACTGTCACATGACTAAGTACAACTCAGTCATGTGGGTTTCCTCACGATGTTTTCCCTCACCGTTAACAACCATGATAAATTAACCACACATATGTCTTTAGAAAAGACAAATTGGTGTAGGCCCGACCCCGGATTGGAACTCACGCCCTTCTGTTTTCGGGCGGGTGTTCTACCCACTGGACTATCATGTTGTAAATACCTTTCATTATTATGTAGTGATTAGGTAATAAAAAGGTAGAAACGTATAACATAGATCCCTTATTTCACTTCATTTAATTGTTACTTGCTACCAGTAATTGGGGCACCGTATTATCTATAGCTCTAGCTACCCCTTCTTGAGAATATTATCGTAAGTATATGCGCGATCCGTTATGGTGGCTAAGAAAACATATTAACATTATTTCAATCATAAAAGATTAATCAATTAAACAAGGTCGCAATAGGCCAATTAAGTAGTTCACTCGTACAGCTGCTTACCCATCAAATTAAACTTTGATGATTACCATTAACGTATAAGGGTCGTGATGGGGCTAACCCAAATGTTTGTAAATTAATTACCAAAACCTATAAACATGTTAGGAAAGTTTCCGTAGGTTTCCTCAATATTAATAATCGTCTTACAACCCCTTAGAGTGTTATACGTGAAAACTTGTTATAAGTAGTTTTACGTTGTTGATTAATTGTATATAATTCCCTTGAAGGGGTAGCCAGAGCTAGGGAATTAGAAATTCCTCAGCCACTTTTGGAAGTTGCATGGGGTAAAGATGGTGAAATAAAGGTTGTTGGTGATGGGTCTCCAACCGCATCGCCCAAAAATTCCTTAAAAGCTCCAATATTAGTCGCCTCTTACGTACACCCACCGGAAGAAATGGGGTAGTGCTATTCTAAGCCGACACTGCACAGCAATAGATTAATTTGCATAAGATAAAATTTCATGTGGTGTATTCTACTAGATGTTATAGTAGATTACAAGGGCCCACCTTGTGATTGATGAGCGATGTTAATAGAAACCCATTTCCCATAATCCTTTCTCACCATCTTTTTTTTCATTGAACTTCCAAAATTGGCTTGCAAATTGTTTTTTTCGAAGCATTGACGACCTTATCTACGGTTATAGCCATAAGTATTGGTACTATACATACATAATGAAAGTATGTTACTTACGGGTTAATCCCGAAGAGTGAGAGTTAACTCGCTCGTCATTGATATGGCTCGATTCATTGCTCTTCATTCCTACATCTATTATTATGAATTTTAACTTCCCACAATGTCCCACCACTCAAACATCTCAAACATCAATCTTGCTCCTTCCATTCAAACTAATTGAAATACAAGCTAAAACACGAAGAAGTTGTAAAATGCGCATTAAATCATGTCCGGAGGTAGCGAGGCAATGTGGACATTACCGTCTGTCGCCACGACAAATATGTCGGTCGTTTCACTTGGAAATTTGCATTTTTATGACGCTCCTCGCGAACCTTATTGAACAACTTATTGATGGCTTCGAATCGGAAAAGCTCGAAATGGACATGAATTGTACAATTTCTGTTACGTTGTTCTAAAGCTGTTCTGTGGGAATTGTTTAATATTGTATGATAGTGTTATTGTTAGAGGCTATGTAAGACGTTTCAAGAAGCATTTTAAATGAATTGCTAGGATATACGGATAGACAAGCAGCAAGGCAAGCACGAGCACTATTTTATCGACACGATAACGGTTAGAATGAGATGGCAGTATACGATACTAAGTAAGTGCGTAAGAGATGGCTGCTTTATCCCACGCGATAACTATTTAATTTACGATTAAACACGGCTCGTGCTTGCCTTCCAGACATGACTTGTAGGTATAAAGTTCTCGCTTTCTTAGCTAGTAAACTAAAAAGGAGTGAGTCTTAAGTGGCAGTAGTAATAGAACAAAATTATTTTAGGAGATGACAGATAGGAGGATAGATGTGTAGTGTCGGCTTAGAACAGCACTACCCCATTTCTTCCGGTGGGTGTAGGTAACTGGTGACTAACGGTGTTGGGTTTTTTCACGAGTTTTTGGGCGATGCGGTTTGAGACCCATCACCAACAAACTTTATTTTACCATCTTTCCCCCACGCAACTTCCAAAAGTGGCTGAGGAATTTCTGATTCCTAAGCTCTGCCTACCCCTTCTAGGGATTTATAGCCGTGAGTATATGTATGTATGTATTATATGAGGAGCTTGATAAAGGAAGGGGAAACAAGAGAAATTGGTCTGGATTGTACTGAGTGCCGAAATCTCTGTCTACACCGTTGGGAATATGGCGTGAGTACATTTAAGGTTCATTTCACGTAAGGTGCTTGAGACTAAAGTAACTTATACCAGTGGTATTTAATTTACGATTCCTTTAATCTAGTTGGTTCTCAAATTAGGAATACATTTGATGTATTTTAAATTCAAATTGATTTATTGCATCATTTTTTAATTAAAGTAATATGAAAATAAAGTTTCTTTCGCTGAGCCCGCTTGTTCCACAGCTCAATACCGTTAGCCGGGATATACTTAGTTGCCACTACTGTTACAAACCATTATAACGAGTGTCCCGAGGGAAAGGTGAAATGATATCTTGCAACCCGCAACAATATAAAATAAAACTTGTGGCGTAATCGACTTACAAAAGTATTCATTTAACTTAATGCAGAATTTGCTGATTTGTTCTAATAAAATTCTTTGCAAGCCAGCCTTTAAAATATTAGATTTAAATTTGAGTATATTTTACCTATGCTGAAATCTATATTATATTGAAACTATGACAAACAGTTAAAAAGTTATATCTATAGACCTACCCACAAGCACACACCGCTGACCAATTACTTCTACAAATTCAGAATATATCCAACATAAAAAGAGCTCTATGCCTTATACAGTTTCGATATACAGAGAGTTCTGTATACGCAGGACATATCGAAATTTGAATGAATCCAAGTTCTAATTTCGGTTTGAAGGAGAATAATAAAACGCTGGCTATCTTATTTTGATAACTCGGGTGGTCGTTTCGATATCTGTCACCTATGTCGTTTTATCGACACGAAACACAGTAAAATCGATATTGTCGTAAATATTCATGCTTAGGACGCGTTTGATGAGCGGATTTTGTCGTTTGTTGAAATATTGGGCAGTCAAGTTTGGAAATTAAATGTTTTGTTTGTGAATCGATGTCGGTTTGATTTGTGGATATTGATCTTCTTCAATGTTTACTGTGTTGTACCCATTTCGTGATACTGGCGTCTGAAACGGTGTGTCAATTTTGTAACCTACTGATAAACTATTAATACCTTGGCCTTAGTTCTGAGCATAATTAGTAAAATACCCGATTCTTAAATGTACGAATATTTTTAAAACCGAAAGAAAAATGCATTCATTTTAATTAGTATGCCATGAATGTAATCGCATTTCCCTCCTACCACCAAAATCATGGGTGTTATTGGATCAAAACGTCAAAAGCCAATTTCGCCGGAAAAATATTAAAATCGCATTAAATCCTCCGACCCTCCTATTTACATATCTTAAAATGAAATTACAGAACCACCGTGTTAGGCCGGTTGGCCCCTAATTTCGTATGCAGAAAACTTGGATGCGGGTTTCGTAGGCCTCGTCGTGCATATTGCGGGTTGGGTCCCGCAGATTAATTTAATATGGGGTTTAATGCATAACCCTTAATTTCTACATTTCGATCGCATAGTTTGTACGTTTTCTGCTGATAGTTTCAGACGATATTGAAGTTAATGTTTTAAATATTAGTTTATTGTGCGATTGGCACTTAATATGTTTAGGCTAAGGCCAAAGGGTATTAGCAACCTACCCCACAGTATAAAGAATTTGCATTTGTTTTTTTATTTAGTATAGAACATTCAACTGCAGCTATCTTCAATTCAGATAAAAGAAAGTGCAAAAGCGTGTTATACAATTTTTATTCTTTGCGGTGGAACGACTTTATAATAGGTTAAGGTTACGAATATTTCCCACAAAAAAATCTCCAGAATATAACTTACGTAAAAGGCATGATGATTCATCAAAGCGTTCGTTTCTAGGTATTCAATTATTTCCTCTAAGTTCGAACAAATACCGGATATTATATCTAATTTACGTGTCGTTTTCTTTATTTTGTATATAATCCAAATGCATACTAAACATTTCGTGTATAAATATTCGCAATATTTTTGGACTAGTTCTAGACTTAAACTTTTTTAAGCGTTTTTAGAATCATCAATCAGTGATCCCAAATAATCATCTGCACAATTTCCGGTAGTGCAATTAAAAACCTACACTAGACAACGAAGGCGGTATTAATGGCTCTGTTATGACTGGCTGTGAGTTCAACTTACAATTTATAATCCACTGAACCCTATTAAGAGATGAGCGGCCATTTTTCTAAAGAGCTCCCGTAACTGTTGGCTGAGATCGGAGGACAAGTTTAAATTAAACTTAGAGGGTCTTTTGTACCCATCTTCTAACTACCCTATTTGGATTCGATTGGGTTTGAATTTTTAATAGTTTTTTATAGCAGTCGGCTTAGAATAGCACTAATTTATTTGTTCCTGTGGGAGTCTTAAGATTTGACTAGGGGATTGGAGCATTTAATTAAAGTGATTTTTAGACGATGTTGATGGAGACTATCACCTACCATCCTTTATTTTGTGATCTAGTCGCATCTGAACTTCCAAAAAGTTTCTGAGGAATTTCAATTCTAGAGCTGTAGCTACATGCTTTTTCGGATTTATAGCCCTGAGTGTATTATTTATTTATTTATTTTGGACAAACAACAGACACAGACTAAATACATTATTTCTAATTAAATTACATGGTGAAATCAGTCTGTATCCAGAACTGTTCATCACAGAATATGTGATGTGATGTGATTTTGTTTAGAAAAATAAATAAAAATCTGATACGACAAATAACATTTTATTTATAATAATAATCGGGAATAACTAACGAACATTTTTAAAACCACTTACGTGATATGTTTGCCCGACGTTTCAGCACATATACTGGTTAATCCCGATTAATATTATATATAATGTCCACAAACCGCGAGAGTTTAAAAAGAGTATAAACATTTTATTTGTTTTAATATTAATTTAATCGCTGTGTAGTGTCGGCTTAGAATAGCACTACCCCATTTCTTCCGGTGGGTGTACGTAAGAGGCGACTAACGGACTTGGGGCTTTTCAAGGGATTTTTGGTCGATGCGGTTGGAGACCCATCACTAACAACCTTTATTCTACCATCTTTTCCCCACTCAACCTCCAAAAGTGGCTGAGGAATTTCTAAATTGTCAGCTCTGGCTACCCCTTTTAGGGATTTATAGCCGTGAGTATATGTATGTATGTATGTATGTATGTAATTTAATCAGTGTCCTGCGGATAATGCTGGGAACTTAGCTAAGGTACTTTGCCTTTTGTTGCCATCTGTTTTGAATTGGTATTAGTTTTCTATGTTGTTTTGTGTTTGGCTACAAACAAATATATTTTATCTGTTTATAAAAAAAAATAAAATAGGTTACTCTTCGTTCGGAAAAAGTTTTTTTTTGAGTTTGAATACCACATATTCGGTAGAGGATTACGTGGTGGATTTGAAAGGTTATTTTCATAGTAATTTTCGAAGGCTCGAATCAAAGTTAAAGATATCAGGATTAGAGTCTGTTCCCTGTCGAAAGCTCATCTTTTAAGTGTAAATACTTTGGAAGTGTTTTTGTTGAGTCACCTATAGTCGATAGGCGAAGTTCAAATGGATTTTGAAAGGGTATTTTTTATCTTGTTCGATAAGATATCGAATGAAGTAATTGATAAAGTTCTTGTAAATGTTGATTTATTAACCAATTTTGCCATGAAAAGAACTAAAACTTATTTTTCTGTAACCCTGCGGTTTAATGATTAGTAATTGGATTAACATACAGACATACACATACTCACGGTCATAAATCCCAAAAAGGGGTAGCCAGAGCTTCAGAGCTAGAAACTCCTCAGCCACATTTAGAAGTTAATAGGGGACAAGATGGTAGTATCGATTGGATAATTGGATTAAGTTAATATATTATTTTTTTGTCCGAAGTATAAAGAATAAAAGGGCATGTATGAGAAAATTTATGGATGTAAACGAAGCCAGAGAGGTTTGTCAGGATCGTACAAAGTGGCGATTGGTAGTCTCTGTATAGATAATCTATAAGAACTAATGGCAGGAGTATATGTATGTATGTAATGTTACTAAACTTTTGTATCAAAATAAAGTTAAACCAGCTCTAGTTTTAAATAATGCCTCCTTGAACATTCACACATGTAATCTCATAAAATTTCTCTCCAGCCACTTTTATCTACAGCATTTGTCTCGGTACAACATTGTAAGGATTCTTTATGATAGTAGTCTAGCTAGATTATCATTAACATAATCATAAACTTTCATGACCCTCATAATTTATTTCTCGCACCATTGCAGCGACGAAATTCCAGTTATTAAATAGAATAAGGCTCGATGGAAATAAAAACGAAGGAAAATATAAAATTAAATGTTTAACTACGAAATGAAGGCGCTTCATTAGTCTTTTTATTAGGAGAGGAAGCGACAAATTCTTTGTGTAAATAATCATTTTTTGGATAAAGTCGAGATATTAACAAAGCGTTTCTGTCGAGAATATTAAGTATTAAATAGCTTTTTGATGGCTATTTACGAGATTTTATTTGAGATGTCTTGATTTGCTTTCAATTTGATTACGGGAAGGTTTTAATAAGGTTTCTTTTTTGACGCTGGTAAGGAGGAACGGGTTAATCGTTTTTCGACATAAATTTGATTACATCCGAATAGCTTTGCAATTTGGTGATTTTGAAATGAACATTTCTCAATGTTACATCACATTATCTCAGTCTCACACTCGGAATTCGAAAATGTGTGAGTGTATCTGTACTGAAACTTGATACTTAAAGGACTTACACATTAAGATTAGCATTATATCAATTAAGATTTTGATAGGTTACAATATGGATTAAATTATTAATTAAGGTAAATAATCATACTTTGCTGAGGATACCATTTATGTTATGAATAAGATTGATTATTTCTTAGTTTTGGTGATACATATGAACATATCTCACAGTTATAAATCCCAAAACGGGATAGCTAGAGTTTCGGAATTGGATATTTCTCAGTCACCTTTCGAAGTGTGGGGAAAAGATTATATATGACCGTGGGTGATGGCTCACCAGCAAAATGCTCTAAAATTGCCTAACTGGAAGATGTCTAATTCTCAAGTAATGACTACCCCTTTTGAAGTCTTCTGAAAATCGTCAAACTCATAAATAAAAGATGTTATTAAAGGAAAGAAAAATTTCGACACTGGCGGGGTTCGAACCCCGTTAATAACATCTTTTATTTATGAGTAATAATCCCCACATGAGGAATTCATGTCAAAAAACATTAAATTATGTGATAGTTAGGCGTTTCCAACATTTGCATTCTATCTGAAAAGGTAGACAAGTGGCCGTCCGAATTAGTTAAAATTCGGAGGTAGGAAACGCAAACACTACTTGAACGTGTAAAAAAAAAAGAAACAAAGGATAGAGAAATTTCGCGCTGGATGCCAACTGACACTGTAGCTCAGTTGGCAGAGCGACGGGGGCGTATACCCGAAGGTCGCGGGTTCGAACCCCGCCAGTGTCGAAATTTTTCTTTCCTTTAATAACATCTTTTATTTATGAGTAATAATCCCCACATGAGGAATTCATGTCAAAAAACATTAAATTATGTGATAGTTAGGCGTTTCCAACATTTGCATTCTATCTGAAAAGGTAGACAAGTGGCCGTCCGAATTAGTTAAAATTCGGAGGTAGGAAACGCAAACACTACTTGAACGTGTAAAAAAAAAGAAACAAAGGATAGAGAAATTTCGCGCTGGATGCCAACTGACACTGTAGCTCAGTTGGCAGAGCGACGGGGGCGTATACCCGAAGGTCGCGGGTTCGAACCCCGCCAGTGTCGAAATTTTTCTTTCCTTTAATAACATCTTTTATTTATGAGTAATAATCCCCACATGAGGAATTCATGTCAAAAAACATTAAATTATCGTCAAACTCGTTAACTTATAAGTTTCCTAGGAAACTTGTAAGTTGACGGAAATCCGTCAAACAGCATGCGAATTTACATCTTACCTGATAGGTTTTAGGAAACTTGTAAAATAACGAACTCAACTCAGGAAAATTGTAAGTGGGGATCATTTTTGACAAGTTTCCTAGTTTTTAATTTATAATTTAGGAAATTTGTAAGCCTCCTAATGGCTGCTAGTGAAATTGTTAATTGAACCAGTTACTTATGATGATTGGTTAAGAAGTGAGTTGAGTAAAGAAAAAAGCATGAATTTAAAGTAATGACAATGTTTTGATATTTTCAAATATAAATGAGGAACTGGACTAAGAATGGTTTCCTGGCCGTTAGTCTTACGTAATAATAAACGAAAACTACGAATAATTTATTACGATGACGGATTTTTACACTAGTTTCCATTCGTTTAGCAACCAACTTTCTGACTTGCTTTTCATACACTTACATCACAGTAGCGAATTACTACTAAAATCAGAAGGTGGCGCTGGGTATGCGGCCACTTCACCTAACAATCACTTAAAAAGCCTTTGGTTTCCTCTTAGGAAAAACCGCGGGATAAAATATTATGAATGCAGTAAATTTGTAAGAGTTTAAAATCTTACAAGCATCGGTTAAGAATAGCACTAACATATTTCTAGCGGTAACCTATAACAATGGATGTCATTGGAGGCGATGCGGTTGGAGACCTATTTCCAATAATGTTTACATTACAATACAATCTTTTCCCCTTTAACTTCCAAAAGTAGCTAAGAATTTTCTTATTCCGACAGTCAGGCTACCCCACCCTTTCTAGGGATTTATTGTCGCAAGTATAGGTATGTATGTATCGGTATAAAAGCGCTCTTTAAAAAAAATATCTAGAAGGTATTCATACTATATTACAGTACAATAAACAATACAGTATCACGATATATACTCAAACAATTTATATTTAATAAAAACTCTTAAAACTTTTTAAATTTTATGTCAGTAACAACAAATAATACCAAATTAATACATTAGCATGAGTAAAGCAAGGGAAATATTAGTTTCGATTGTCGAGTTGAGAAGACGCGCGAATGCGTCACGTCACGTGACCGCCGCCAGCCAATCCGCATTCACTAACATCCCTCTCTCCGCGCCGTCAGCGCTGCATTGACAATTTTCCTAGCGGGATTCAGGACCCTTGTAAAGTTCCTAAAATACAGAATTACAATTTTCCTGAGATGAGTTCGTTATTTTACAAGTTTCCTAAAACCTATCAGGTAAGATGTAAATTCGTTTGCTGTTTGACGGATTTCCGTCAACTTACAAGTTTCCTAGGAAACTTATAAGTTAACGAGTTTGACGATTTTCCTGCGACATATACACCATAATGTGCTGCATTAGCATAGTTTTATAGTAATAAAAAAATCACTACACTTTTCAATTAATCACTTAATTCGCATCGCAAGGATATGAAATAGGGTGAGCTTAACAAAGTGCTGTTTCCGGGGCGCGTTATCCGGACATCTTTTGATGCACACGATATAACGTTAGGTGCAGTTTACACTGGTCGGGAAAGTACGAATTGGAATTAAAAATAATAGATATATAAATTATGTATACTATTATTATGACAGGGTTGGGTAGTATTACAACTTTGATTGTTTGTAAAAGTTTATTTTCGGAAATACTGAATCTTAGATTTTTGGTAAGTAAAACCCGTGTGAAGGCGGTGGTTTAAATTAATTAACCTTAGCATATCGCCGTGTATTGTTGGCTTAGATCGCCGTGTAGTGTCGACATAGAATAGCACTACCCCGTTTCTACCGATGGGTGTACGAAAGAGGCGACTAAAGGTATTGGGACATTAAGGGATTTTTGGGCGATGCGGTTGGAGACCCATCACCAACAACCCTTACCATCTTTTCCCCACTCAATTTTCCAAAAGTGGCTGAAGAATTTCTAATTCCTTATCTCTGGCTATCCCTTCTAGAGATTTAAAGCCGTGAGTATATGTATGTATGTAGCATTTTATACAGAACGTCATAAAATTATTATGTAAACGAGTGGTATTTTCCACCATTGTGTTCAAAACTTAATAATCTAGTAATGACTCACTTGCCCTTGCTCATTTCGTCTCACCCCGTATCGCCTTAGTAAATCTACTCAGCCCTCTGTTCACCCTCGCGTTTTGCCTATTAAAAGTGGAACACGACTTAGCTTTATCAGCAAATAACAGAAATTCCTTAATAATAGATTTATAGTAATTTGATTAACTGAGCCTCGAATTATAAAGTTGTACTTGTTACCCTAATTCTTTATTCATAAAGGTAGTATGTGTATAGTTCTATACTATTTTGACAGAGTGAAAAATTGTGTGAATCGTGAACGTTTAGGTGTGAAAGATAGAGAAAGGAATGTGAAGGTGGTTGGGGCACATAGAGAGAATGGATGACAGTAAATTGGTGAAAGAGATCTATAGAGCCAACGTGGAAGGTAATGTGAGTAGAGGACGACCACGGAAGACCTGGACCAAATAGAGTGTGAGCTCAAAAAGGCCGGCGCGGCTGAAGCTGATGTTCTGGAAACTGTCTCACTTTATATTTAGAAAGAGCATCTAAGTAATACGGGGCTGTATAGCTTTCAAGCCATTTATTTAATATTTGTGCTCAAAAAGGCTGGCGTCCGAAGTATGAAGAATAAAAGAGCATGTATGAGAAGAATGATGAATGTAACAGAAGCAAGAGAGATTTGCCTGGATCGTACAAAGTGGCGATGTATAGTCTCTGCCTACCCTAATAGGAACAATGGGCGTGAGTATAAGTAAGTATTTTGATACTCTCAGAACAAATGCCGTGCACTTCCCCTTTCTTTCCGTGGGTCAATGTCTATGTCATGAAGCGACTAAAGGCATTTTAGTGATTGTTGCGATTTAGGCTGGGGACCCACCTACATCCAATCTTTGATTTATCAACTTTTTTCCACTCAACTTACAAAAGAGGCCGATGTTTTTAGTTCTGATGATTTGCCTTGCTAGCCGTGAGTACAGGTATAGGTAGTATGGATGAAAAAATCAGCAGGCTTGTCTCATTACAAATCTCGTGGTTTAAAAGAGCTATCTCTTTTATAATTATAAAGTATCGCATATTTTCATCTTGTTGTAAACGACGAATCACGATATATTTAAGGGCGCGCTACCGCCTCTGGTGAGAATTGATCTAAACTACTTCTATCTATCCCAAGTATTCTTCAGCAATAATCTAAACTAAAACGTTCTCTTTAGAGAAGCGCATAGTAATCAACGGCAAAGAGGGTCCTGTTACCAGAAACACTGCGCCAAGGAAAGTTTTAATTAGGAAATCTCTATAAAACCATTCGAGTCCATAGAAAACATTGTCGTAGAAAATTGTGAAAGTTTTCTTAAGATGACCGCTGCTCTAAGTAGGGGTTAGTGTTGGTAATTATTATTATACGTATATATGTATATGGGGTAAAGCACTGCTTTGCACTAATTCACTGTTAAGTAAGTAATTACTAAGTTTGACTCAGACATGTGTGTTTTCTTACTATGATTCCTCTCAAATTTTAACTGCCTTGATAAATATTACAATTACACAATAAATTCAAAAGAAACTTACAGTTTAGACCTACATTGTTTGATACCAGAGCTCTTTTGACTCTCAAGCGGTGCTCTACCTCAGTAGGTATTAGTTCAGTCACAATTTAGTATTTATTCTATATTTTAACATAATAAGTAATGTTTTCTTGCGTCAGCCAAATAGTTTATTTTGAGCTATTTGTCACTGCATCCTGTCTGATACTGTGCATAGTTTCTACGTTTCGTTCGAGATTAAGAATACCTTAACCAAAGATCTTCCCCGTAGCAGGTAATCTATTCACGCAAATTCGATACATTGTTCAAAAAATCCCGCAACACGGATTCCCGAACAAATAGGGTATTCCGTTATCGATAAACGCGTTAAACGTGCACCGTGTCGATAACGCGTCGGGTTTAATCGATTACTTTAACGTTCGCCCGTCATCGCCTGAGACTTATCGATGTGTTTCAGACACTCGATTGCGTACACTGGCGTGAATGCGGAATGAGGAATTTCAGGGCAACTGCTACAGGATATTACTATAACTACTATAAAAGCGTAAATGGTACTGCTGCCTTATTGTTAATGTGAATATATTGGCAATTAATGTTTATTGTTCTAGACTGCTTAAAAGTCTACGCGGATCGCTCTATCAATAACACACACAATTTTTTCCATTGTTATTAAGAATAATCTGATGCGAATCACACTCCTATCAGAAGTTTCGTACCGTTAGTCCACATATTTCTAGGTTTCAGTTGCACACTTTTTTATCATGCTTTTTTTCCTGGATGGTAGTGAATATATTGTATTATCGCTGCGACACTTACAGTAAAAGTTAGAATAATGTTAGTAAAATTGTCACAAAACATTAAATATGAAAAAAAAAAACATCAAATATCCACCTTACATTGTCTTCAACAGCACAAGTGAAACGTATGAAATATTCAGCATTCGCCCGACGGAGCGACTTACGAAGCATTCGCTACTTTATACCCAACACTAGTGTATTTGCAATCGGGTACTATTATTCCACTACGCCGACCAAAGAGTTACGATTACTTGAACGAGAAATCTATAGCATAGTATTTCTAGGATGATGAATAATCTTTTTTTAGTTGGAATGAGGTAAATTATGGCAAGAATCTTTAAACTTTCAGGAGTACCAAGTAAATTCGTAGTTATTGTCATGTTATAAAAATTCTGCAAATAAGAAGTGTGATGTCGCCTACGTTTAGGGGCTATCGCCAGTGTGTACAAATAAACATTCTTACAACACAAAGTTTCAAGAATGAACTAATTCATATGAGTATCCTTTCGATGTTTACGCTGACCTATAACGGCTTTAATAAATAACCTTATGAATTTAATAAAGATTTATTAATACAGTGTAGGTGTTACGTCATTCAGTACTTAAACATATGACTCCTGGCAAAAGAGGCAAAACTTTTCCTGCTGAAGTACCAAGGTTGTTCAATGCTATTGTACGAATACTCTGTAACTATTCACGGAAACCGAATATACCTCATAAGAAAGTAGCGTAGCCACTGCAATATTCACATTCCTATATACAGCTATGAATATTCCGAACTACCCTCACTATCGTCATAAAATTAAACACCGACAGATGTCGGTCGCTGATAATCGCATGCTTCATTAATTATCAGTATAAAAGTACTCGTTTGGTAGAAACAAGGGCACTTTTATATGGCACAATAAATCGACGTTTAATGATCGTGAAACCAAATGGTGCGTAACCATTGCATTTCAAAGGTGCGACTGGTGGCTTATGGGAGTTGCGAATATATTAATAGTTTTATATCGTCGAATGCGTGTATTATAAGACAAAATGAAAAATCTGCTGTTTGATGTATTTTAATAATGCCTGGTTATAAGAAGAACTAGTTTTTTTAATATGATGTTTTGATAGGCCATAATAAATAAGATGTTATTTTTTTTCACTATGCATTTAAAGAGCATCGCAACAAACATCCGTTCTGATGGATATTTACTTTCATATTTATAATATTAGAAGGATAGAAGAATGGCATTGCAATTGTATATTTTCATAAAACCAAGGCTTTTATTTTTAGATACATAAATAAACACGGTATTAGTTTTCACAGGAATAGCAATTCAGTTCAACCTGTTATTTCCAAATAGAAATGTAAAAAGTGTTATAACCACGAGTCGAGCAGTTTAATGTAGTTACAGGTTTAATACGAAACAGTCAAAAGCTGACGGACAGATGTTTTATAATTGCTGCGCTGAAATAGGAAGTTTTTAAAACATTTCGTTTCAATACTCGAGAGGTTTACTAATTTAGGCTACTTGTGTCCATGAATTTATTACTAGTAATTATTTTTGTAATATGACTTTATCTTGACCAATCACCTGCTTCCGGATTTTCATCGAATTTAGGAACAGTCATGCACGTTTATATTGTAAAGGAAGAGATAGCGACTTTGTTTTATACTACGTAGTGATAAAGTAGAATCTGTGTAGTAGTAGAGTGACTGAATAAGAAAGTCAAATCGTATAAAACCGACGACTAGAATCTAGTGCTTTAAGAGTCATCAAGAAAAATATAAATATTATTGACGTATTTAGGTCAAATAAGTTCTTCTGAAGATTTATTGACGAATGTAAACTAGGCTAATCAGAATAACACAAAAATTCAATCCAAATATAAACCAAGCTTTTAAAAATAACACAATAATGTATTGCACGTATCTATCCTGCTGAAACAAATACATTCATACATATGTATGTACGTGAGTATATACTCATGGCTATAAATTCCTAGCCACTTTTGGAAAGTTAAGTGGGGAAATGATGGTATAATAAAGGTTGTTGGTGATGGGTCTCCAACTGCATCGCCCAAAAATCCTTTAAAAGCCCCAATTCCGTTAGTCGCCTCTTACGTACACCCACCGGAAGAAACGAGGTAGTTCTATTTTAAGCCGACACTACACAGCATATATGAAACAAAAACTTGACAATAAGAAAATTTGCATACAAATGAACTTCTTTTTTAAACATTGCACTAATACCAACATTAATTACCTCCAACGCAGACTCATTAAAGTTAAGCGCATCACAAGACGTAGCTTTTTAATAAAACGCGTAGAACTACGTTCATAAAACTGTTCTTTGCACAACGAGTATTCTTTCCGCATCCTATTTTCTAGGGAACTGGGTCAATGTAGTGACTGTTCTTTTCCATGGAGACTCCTGTCTTTAGCTGGATCCTGTGACGTCATTATAGCTGTTACAGATGTACTTTACATTTATTTGTATGGGGACGTACGGGGCCGTATATTTTGTTTGAGTTGCGTTGTTTTTGTTTGTGGTACATCTGGTTTTTGCGTGAGTTTAATGTGATGTTGAAGGTGTTTGTCTAAATTAAACTATATCTTATAAACGTCAAATGCAAATGCAATGTTTGAAGTCATACTTACATAAACATACTCAAGGCTATGAATTCAAAAAAGTTATAGCCAAAGCTTCGCAATTAGAAATTCCTCAGATTTTTAAAAAAAAATGTGTTATGGAGGATGTTTGGTCTTCAGTCTCAAGCCACATCAAAGATACATCACTTAAAATCCACCAAACCATAAGTCGCGTCTTACGACAACTATGGGCAAAAATCGGTTAGTGCTGATCAAAGTCGACACTATACAGCATAAACTCTGAAATAGATCATTATAAGAGTAAATTAGTCGCATCGTGGTGTACGACACTCGCGGGAAAAATGAGTTATCTGTACTAATATACCACCGTATCACAACCCCGTATGTACCCCACACAGTCGAAACATGAAAACGGAACGTCTAAAGAACTATGGGCTACGGAAACGAGCCAATAGGAATGATTGACGAGCGAATAATACCGACAAATCAATAGGGAAGAAAAACTCGACGGCAAATATACGAACTTCGTACTTTAGGGGTGCGATGTTTATGTTTCTGTGTTTTGACGTCACTTTGAAATTAAGTTTTTGTGGAAATATAGCTTTGTTTTTATTTTGTTGACTTATAAACAATAACAGGAAATAAAGAGTGAGATTTAAGAGGTAGTATTGCTGATTGGCAATCGATTTGCTTACACTTGATTGTAACAATTCTGAAAGATAAGCTATTTACCCTCTGATATCTCTGGAATAAGATCGTTTAAGATCTTTCTCATACACCGCACAATAATACGTAATTAACTATACTCAATCACTTCTACTGAAAAGATTTTAATAAATTTAGCTAACAGGGAGAAAATAGTAGGAATTTGAACAAATGATCCTTATTAAGCTAAAAATATAAATATTTTTAGTAAGATTACAAAGTATTAAATTTCACTATAATATTCCTATATTCAAGTTGGTGAAACATTATTCGTTGACAAATAATGGGCCTGAATATAAGTATGTAATTATAAAGTTTATTGTGTTGTGGATACATTCACAGATTCCCCAAATATGTTATATCTTTCTTATTCATACGAGTAAATCCGGCGACTACAGCTAGTAGATAACATCACAATCTACGAAGTGCGACCGAGTAGAACATACCGAACATACCCCCGGGAAGCGAGATTAACCGTAGCTTTGTACCGAAAGTTAATGTGTGCCATTAATTATGAATGAGAATTTTCCTCGAAATTTTGTTATGCTCTTCTTATTTACAACGTCTATCAGTGTTTTGTAAGCGTAAAAGGTTGTGCTTATGGAATAATTTAGGTTCGTGTGATGTAAGCTCAGAATTATTAAGAAATATTTAATAATATGGTGTTATATTATATTAATTCTCAAGGTTCAAACGTTCACGCCGTATATCCTCGAAGGGGTAGCAGAGGTAAAATTATTCTAAGGATAATGAGACATTGCCAACTAATATTCAGTATACCTAAGTTTTGCTCAGGCATATCGCCTAAATGATTGTTTTCAGAATTTTCAAGAATTGCAAGTTGTAAATTTAATATAAACGTAACATAACATATACTCACGCCGTTAATTCCCATTGGGGTAGGCAGAGACTATCGATCGCCACTTCGTACGATCCTGGCAAACTCCTCTTGCTTCGTCTACATCCATCAATCTTTTCATACATGCATACATTCTTCATACTTCGGACGCCTGCCTTTTTGAGCACACTCTCAATTTGGTCCAAGTGTGTCTTTCGTGGCCGTCCTCTACTAACATTACCTTCCACATTAGCTCTATAGATACCTTTTACCAATTTCCTATCATCCATCCTCTCGATGTGCCCAAACCACCTCAACATTCCTTTTTCTATCTTATTTTTTTTTCTATGAACGTAACTTTCAAATATTTCTGAATGTTTGATAGAGTAAATACTAAAACATACGAGTAACATTATGATTAGATTAGTATTTCATATACACGCAGTACCAAATTAAATTACTAAAAAATGTTCACATCATCATTGTTTTGCTAGTATATGTCCACTGTTGGAAAAAGGCCTTCCTTAAAAATCTATTCAACGACACAAAGATCCTGAGCTGGCCTCATGCATAAACGCCATATGAAATAATAAATTTATCTATCCTACATTTTGTAGGATGGCTAGATTTAGTATGATTCTTTAAATATTAGAGATCCACAACGCAAATCATAAAATATTAATTTAACGCAACCCGTTCCCGTTTCTAAATACAACCAAAACATAATAATTATAAAAAAATCTTAACCGAAATATAATTCCGACAACAAATTCAAAAGAACACTTGAAAAATCTCTGAAAGTAAATTCTTAATTACGCCACGAAGTTTCATAAAACATTAACTGAATTTTGTACTCGAAAACCTCGACTTCATTTTTTAGCACAAGATAACGTCTTTGTTTGTCTCTTTTCAGGTATTTTGGACATTTCAAATGAATAAGAAAAGCACCTAAAGGGCACTCGAAAAGTTTGCGAAAAAATCTCCATCCGACTGACAAATTTACGAGATAAACATTTGAAGAGTAAGCCATTTCAAGAAATACTTTAATACCGCATATTTTTGTCTCAAAAGCATGCCTGAAATTTAAGTTAAGATATCTGAAAGTCAAATATGATTTATATTGATTAGTAACAGTAAACAGGACTACGTTGACACTCAGAAAAAAGGTGACTATAATGTCACGTGATGTTCAAAAGCAGTTATCTCTCACTCTCCTCTGGGGATATACGGCGGGCGTGACGTTTGAGTTAAGTCTTGTATTGATGAATCAAAGAATTGTTCATAAAACAGAATATTATATGGATAGTAATGGTATAGGTAAACAATGTCAAAATATATTTTAAATAGTTTTACCTCTACCATTAATTAAAGCAATATTTTCCATAAGGCAATGTACTTTTTTTTAGGGACACTTTTATCAAAATTATATTATGGCAACTCCAAAATATCTGAGTCGTTTGTATTGAGGAAACAAGTTAATTTGCCACAAAACTTTTAACGAGGTCCTTCAGATTAAGAGTTGAGTTTGCAAATGTGTCCCGTAGGACTGTCTTTGTTGAATTCGCTTTATTTTTTATTCAATCCTGTTTTTTATTTTATGTAATACTAGGTGAACCAGCAGAAGTGGTTTTCCATATTATTCCGAGGGTATTTCTTGTCGATAAAATAAAAAATATAATGTTAGGGGTGTAGAACCCTTAAAACTTAGGACTGTAAAAAATAGTTATAAACCTATTCTCAGACCTACCGAATGTGTATGCAAAATTTCATTAAAATTGGTTCAGCCGTTTCCGAGGAGTTTGGTGACAAACACTGTGATAGGTGAATTTTATATATTAGATAAAGCAATGTTTTCAAATGATTCTGCATTGTAAAGAAAAATATTTTGATGATTTTAAATTCAAGCGACATGCATCGTTTAGTTTCAGTTGTTTATACAAAATCTATTCGCCAATAGATGGCACTAGCAACATATACAACTCGTTATTAAAAACATACCTATTATATTTATTCAAAGGCGGATTGAATAAATAAGAATAATTGGTTCCTTGTTGACAAACAAAAATTTTCCATATATATTTACACCTTATTTAAATATTGGCAAATTTACTATAATGCAACATTACCTGACTGAAATAAACTGAACTGAAACTGAAATAAACATTGCCAATGAAAAATACTTATGAATACTGGCATTATGGAAAAAGCAAGTCTTATTTACTGTTTGCTTACTATTGTCCTGTGTACTATATGCTGTGTAGTGTCGGCTTAGAATAGCACTACCCCATTTTATCCGGTGGGTGTACGTAAGAGGCGACTAACGGTATTGGGGCTTTTAAGGCATTTTTGGGCGATGCGGTTGGAGACCCATCACCGACAACCTTTATTTTTACCATCTTTTCCCCACTCACATTTCCAAAAGTGGCTGAGGAATTTCTAATTCCTTAGCTCTGGCTACCCTTTCTAGGGATTTACTGCCGTGAGTATATGTATGTATGCTTACTATTCCAAAGGGTAGGTAATAACAAAATTGAATTACTTAAGTTTTTATTAATTTCTTTTTTCTAACATTTACAGAAAGGTTTGCTTACAAAATATATGAAAATAAAACTCAACAATGACTACATCATTATTAAAGAAAAACTGCGTTACGTGGTCATAAGAACGCTTCATAAACTCGTAAGAAAAGCCATCCAAACTTCCATAGCCTAACCATTGCGTCAGTCGAGACAAAACAAAACACACTTATTAACGCAAAACTGAGCAAAGTGGCGAATGCAGACAATGCGATAATAAGTGCCAAAGTTGGCCAAACGTTATTTTTCAGGCGGGCCAGTCATTAAATCAAGTTCATCCCTAAAGAGAAACGTAAAAACAGCCAAACTTGCCAAGTTTACATCGTTAATTAAGAACGTCCCCTTTTTGGACTTTCCCTCTTACGCTAGGGTTGGGTATTAGGGAAATCTTTGTTGGAAACTTTGGTAAGGTATTATTGGGGTTATTTTTGTTTTAAGGGCGAGAAATTATGTCTTAATTTTCTGTATCATATATAGCCAATGAGTAATTGTTATAATGTCACTGTTTTTCTGTTTTACGTATCTTATACAAAAGACCTACCACCATTAATATGTAATAGATACCATATTAAGACTGAATTATGCTTTACTGAGCATGTATAAAAATATTGATGGATGTAAACGAAGCTAGAGAGGTTTGCCAGGAACGTAGTGGCTATCAAAAGCCTCTGCCTAACCCAATGAGAAAAAATGGCGTGACAATATGCATAGATTTATGTATGCGAATAGACAAATTGTCGCTTTTAAGTACTTATAACTGTTATACGAAAAATTTTGTTTCATTTCTACTATACAGAATCTCTTATAGTTTTTAAAGTAAACGTTTTAAATGTCACTCTATGAAAGTACGCTATAAATAATATCAACTTTCCCTACCTGATGCGATACTGAAAACGTGTCGCAATAAATCATCGAAATATTTCACGATTATCGATATTTGAAAATCTTAAGCCAATCTCTAAAGCTCTCATAAACTTGGTACTGAGCATTTGAATAATATTGTCGTTATACTATGAATCACCGCTACTTCGCTTGTTTTCAGATTAGGGGCACATTATGGTGGCTTGCTAGCTATTTTGTTTTCAAAAATGGACACCATTATCATGTATTTTTATTAGGACAGCCGATGTTGTTTTGACTGAGACATCGCTTTTTAAAGCTCAGCCGTTCTGTCATAAATTTTACTATGTATACTTTTTATGCTGCACCCAAATTCGGTGCTTGAACTATAGTAACAGATATCGACAATGTGTATAATTCCTAAAATGATTATACTTGGATAATAGTTGTTGTTCGGAAACTGTCTAACGAATTTCCAAAATTGGTTGTTATGACACAAGACTATGAAGGTTTCACGTTATAAAGAATTTTATTGTTTTCAAACTATCTGTAGTAATACTCATAGGTGAATTGGAATGGAAATAGTAAAACTAAATATTGTACTTTTTTGTAAATAACCATAAAATTACCAATGTTGATAATACGACTTCATCTATTCAGAATAACTACAACAGTTTACAATTTATTATTTTTTCATGAGTAATTACAATTTGATGTCGGACTGTAACTAAAATGAAGCTAAAATGATTTAGTCATATAATTTATGTCCTAATAAATCCCAACATATTGAAAATTGATTATAAAGCAACGTGTAAAATTGTTCAAACAAAAATAAATACAGTAGTTTATTACCGACAAGGTTTCCCTCAGCCAACGAATCTACGGTCATAAATACAATATCGCATTAGTCGGGAAAGTAGTCAGCTAAATAGAACACTCCTTATTTCGCTGGAGAAATAAAATATGTGACAATTATTGGGGAGGGGCCGCGACTTATACTATAGTGAATTTATTATTATTGCTATTGCATTGGTCATAGAAGAGAAATTTCGTTGAGATGTTAACATTTTTCCGTATTCAGTCTTGATTATGTTATTTATTAGTCTGGGCTAAAAGTTATAATATAATTTAATATAATAATTTTTAGCTTCTACATAGGTTCTTTATTACAGTCATTAAAATTTTAAAATTTCAACAAGGATTCTACTACTTTCATGATAAAGCTATTATATAGCTTTTTTGTTGGTTTCTGATCAAAATGCAGCTTGGACTGTGCTACCTTTTATTGGATTTAAATTGTAACGTAAAGATTTCTGGTCAATTTTATTTAAAACTCCGCAATAAGGCTACATTATTTATTTAGATTTTTGCCTGCACATTACGTTTCATTCAAATGTGTCCATAGTACAAGTTGTTTAATTGAAGGTAAGATCTGTGTGCTAAATTTATCAATTACTTATTTTGGTATAACACGTTAAAATGACTTGATTTACAGAACATATCAATTCCTCTCTGCATTCGTTCCATGTATGTTTGATGTTTGGTTCGTTTCTAATAGTGCTCAATAAGAATGGAATATAAGCGACTGGGTCTAATAAATATGATATATTGCTTTTGGTAATCTTAATTTCTTTGTTTCATATCGTATAGGTGATCTAAAATACGATATTCATACAAATTCTGTTTTCAATATTATAATTTGATGTTACTAAACTGGTTGAAATCTATTATAGTTATGAAATTCAGAGCTTTTTTTGTGTATGGTTGGAGATTACTTTACTTGAAGATCGTACTGCGTCTATCCTGTAAGTAATTGTACAGGCCTGCCTATAAACCTAGCCTATAAAAAAAATACGGTCAAATTGAGAACATTCCTTTTTTGAAGTCGGTTAATAAATTATGATTTTAAAAATCTTTTAATTTGAAAAAAATATACGTGTCATTTCTTTAAATATTTGCTTGATGCCAGTAAACGCATAATGCTAATGACAGCTGTCGATATCTAGCAGCCTTCGTATGTTATTTCTGATTAATAAAAAAACTAAAATCTAGGCTATTAAACCCAAAAAAGGGTAGCCAAAGCTTCAGAATTAGAAATTCCCTAGGGAAACAAATTGTAAAATAAAAATAGTTGATGATAGCCACATCGCCCAAAAAATACTTGAAAAAGTATTTTTTACTTATTAATAATAAGTAATAATCCCCACATGAGGTTTTCATGAACAAAAAGATTTAAATTATACTTGAAAAAGCCCCAACACCCTTAGTCTCTTCAAACAATCTCTACTGTATTATCCAGAGGCTGACACTGTAGAAGCTTACTTATTGCCTCATAAGTTTATGTTACTCATAGAATACCTATGTTAGTTACCCAGTTTCTTCTATATATTATTTCTTCCATCTCAGTGATCAACATTTTTAAACCCTAGAAACTTACAATATATTTCCGTTTGACATTAACACATCCGTGCAACATACATACATCTTGTCCCAACTAAGATAAAGAGGTCAGTTAACATGAAACACGTTATCAATAGCACAACAGCGTAAGACGTATAAACCGACATATTAATTAAGATTTACAGTACTATCTACATTAACATAAGATTAGTTGACACGGTGATTGGTTGGTGTAATTGGGTATTGGATGGAAAGCCGGATAACTTAGTCTGTTTGTGAGTTATGATTATTGTGGATATTCGATATGATGTGGTATATAGTTAGGTCGTATGAAGTTGGCAGAGTTTCATACATATACGTATACGATATTAGTTTATATTAGTTTCTATTGAAGAATTCTATATTCTATGCTGTGTAGTGTCGGCTTAGAATAGCACTACCCCATTTCTTCCGGTGGGTGTACGTAAGAGGCGACTAACGGTATTGGAGCTTTTAGGGATTTTTGGGCGATGCGGTTGGAGACCCATCACCAACAACCTTTACTTTTACCATCTTTTTCCGACTATCATTTCCAAAAGTGGCTGAGGAATGTCTAATTCCTTAGCTCTGGCTACTCCTTCTAGGGATTTATAGCCGTGAGTATATGTATGTATGTATGTCTATTGAAGAAGATAAAGACTATCGCTCCTGGCAAAACTCTGAAATACGATTTAATAATAAACATCGATTGTGAGTTCAATAAGAATCAATCTAATTACGGGAATAAACGTTAACTAAGTTGTTTGGATTACCACATGAGGAACATGTGGGGTCAGGCAGAAAATAAAAAAGGGGTAATTTCTATTGCTTTGGCATCGAGTATCAGCAAAGAAAAAAAAGCTGTTATGTACAACAATTTTAGATATACTTTTAGCGAGCAAACATTAAAAAATCATTTATTATCAAAATACATTCTAAGACTTTTCCAATTAAGATAAAAATATGGTAGCAAAAATGTTTGGCGTTAGTTTTGTCTATAAAATGAACTTCTATTCAGTATTTACTAGTTGGCAGATTAAGCTCGCAGACGGCAGTAGGCTTGTCCCTTGTCAAAATGGGTACCAATTTAGAATTGTATCTTCTACAAGCTTTTGAACAATGGTTGCTAGAATTATTATATAATATAACTTTGTATGTGACACAACTATGTTAAGCGATGTTAGACATAAACTGGTTATATATATTTGGTTTGAAGGTTTCAGATGAATGTTATTTGTATTTGTTGGCAATGGTCGATAATGGGTGTCCTGCCACATAGCTTGTTTATATAATCGCAAGAAAAAATAATTATACTATATTAATAATAGCTGTGTAGTGTCGGCTTAGAATAGCACTACCCCATTTCTTCCGGTGGGTGTACGTAAGAGGCGACTAACGGTCTTGGGGCTTTTTAAGGGATTTTTGGGCGATGCGGTTGGAGACCCATCACCAACAACCTTTATTCTACCATCTTTTCCCCACTCAACTTCCAAAAGTGGCTGAGGAATTTATAATTTCTCAGCTCTGGCTACCCCTTTTAGGGATTTATAGCCGTGAGTATATGTATGTATGTATGTATGTATTAATAATTCATAGAAATCGTCTCGAATCAGCCATTCATTAGGGACGCTTTGCGGAGTAAACAGGAAAAACTGTGTTGAAATACGTTATGTCATCTTTACACTTTTCTAATCCCCTCCTACGAAGATATGGTGTATTGTTACTCTAAGCCTGCATTTATAATACTTAAACAGTCTTAACTTAATATTTTTCAATTCAATTTTGTATAAGTAGCCATTCTGTTAGTTCAAAAATTACCATAATTGAAATAGTCGAGTGTGAACCGGGATTATTTATATAGTTAAAAACTGCAGCGAGCTGCGTTTTGCCACTGAAAGCTTTCAAGAAATACAATCTCTATATCCGAGTAAGTAAAGGAGATTGTTTTCATGAAAACTTGCGTATTCTAGTTCATTTGGTGTGGAATTCGTTGAAGATCGAGAGTTTTTAGGTTTTAATTTTTGTTGGTTATAGTATTACTTGGAATTAGAATAGACAAATCTCTTTGCAGCACCTTACAAATATAGTAGGAGAATTGAATTGTTGGTATGAATGGAGTTATTTTTTAGATACCATTATTTGGTTCAAAAGATCGATCGTATGCTGCACTTGCTATCGATTTAACGGTTCTAAAATTCAATTAAATTTATGGATACTGACTGTAATTACTTCATCTATGAACCTCTCCTTACATTAGTGTATAAAAAAAAAGATAATGGAATTTCATGATCTGAGGTTTTGAATGCTTTTTATGGCAAAATTACACTACGTTGAGCGGCGTAACGGCCTAAAAACACATTATTTTATCATACGTTATTTTTTAGAATAGTAGTTATCAGGAGCGGTTATTTAAATGTCAGATGTTTCATATTACTTGATAAACATATTCTATAACTATCAAAACGAACAAGAATACCTGACTTCCTTAGTTGCCGCAAACCAATGGTCTCCTGAATAAATATTATTCTTATGAAGTTTGATTTTTATCTGCCGTGAGTAGCTCGGCGGAACGCTATTGAGAGAAACCAGCTCCTAAGGGATCTGTTTGTATGTGCCAAATGGAATCTGCTTTTATTCGGGATAAAATTAGACATTTTCCTACATTTTATACGTTTTATTAGAAGTTGAGGGACTATTTTGTAAAATTCTGTGGAATTCAGTGGTCAGATTTAAAAAGCTTTACAGGAAGATTTTTCTGTTAAACAAGGTACAACCCTTTTTTTCTAGAGACTTGAAAAAGTGACTAGGTTAAGTTGCCCTTAGTTTTTTGTCGTGAGATACAGACAGCACATTAATCATTTGATATAGTAGCTTTAAACTATTATTAATTTTTTTTTCGACCAGAAGAATGATATATAACTGGAAAATGTAATGTCTTCCGTGGTCGTCTTATTATCACCAAATTGGATAAATTTTATATTATTTATTTATTGTTAAAAAATGATATGTTTCGATTTTGAATAAATTTCAGTGGTCAAATCACTAGTGTTCAAATCCTGGGGCGGGCCTACACCAATTTGTCTTTTCTAAAGACATATGTGTGGTTAATTTATCATGGTTGTTAACGGTGAGGGAAAACATCGTGAGGAAACCCACATGGCTGAGTAGTACTTAGTCATGTGACAGTGTATTCGTACAAAACGGCGATAGGCCTGCCCCCTATCACGTGAGTACACTGTCCATGCAAAACGTGGGTACTCTGAACACCAGGTGACAAAGTCACGTGATGTTCAGAAGTATTAGTACCTCTGCCAACCCCTTCGGGGATATTCGGCGTGGACGTTTATGTTTATGTTATGTTATTCAGTGGTCAAAATCAGATTTTAGTAATCTTCAAATGTCACTAATAATTTATGTACGGGTGTTGTGAGGTTGCGAATCTTTGTAACAATTATCAATCTATCCACCACATACCAACCATTCACTGATGTTGCAATGACTTTCATGTAAGTTTGTGTGCCCAGTATTTATGTATGACATGCCAGCGGTGCACTGGTATTGCATTCATAAAACATTTTCTGTGCTTATCAGTGCACTGAATGGGAGTGTTACATAATGAATCAAAACGTATATCCACTTGGTTAAAGTAATTTTGATGTATTCCTTGATAATGTCATCACGGCTTAAATCATCCGTTTATTTACTTTCCACTATAACACATCAGAGCAAAAGTCGTAATTTTATTCGAATTTCATCCGCGTAAATTCTATTACGAGCGCATAAATTTCAGTGGAAATAAATTCGGCGGTCGCGTTAATGGCCTCATATAGTTTTTAATTGAGTTAACTATGTCGTCGGTCATTTAACTCGACACGCAAAAAGTGAGGCTAACTTTTTAGTGGTGGGACTACAGGGTTGTGCTTTATCGATGCAAACTTAAAAGGTTTTTTTGCTGCAGCTGTGTTGTATCGGCTTAGAATAACACTACCCAATTTTGCCCGTGGGTTTTCGTAAGAGGAGGCTAAGGATAATGGGGCTTTTAAGTGATTTTTGGCGATGCAGTTGGAGACCCATCACCAAAAACCTTTGTTTTACAATCTTATCCCCACATAACTTCCAAAAGTCGCTGAGAAATTTCTTTTCCCGAAGCCCTGAGTACCCCTTCTAGGGATTTATAGCCGTGAGTACATGTATGTATGTTTCCGCTGAAGAATTTTAGGAAATTGTTGATACTCAACAGTTTTTAGAGCAGTGGAGTTCAGTAGTACGATAACATAGTTCACAAATGATTTCGGTATTCAATACAAGCTGAAATACTTGCTACTTCAGCTTACTTGATATATAATGTACGTAAACAGCAGTAAACGCTGTGGAAACTGGTTAGGCCATATCACTAGGTTAAACTCATCGTAATAGCGATTAGATTTGTTACAACTATTAATTTTTATCGAACCATTTAAAATTTAACACTACAACCCTGCCGTGGTCTGTCAGACCCGCAACGCACTCGGGTCCATAAAACACGTTATGAGAATGCATATTTTCTGTCGCGTGTTTGAACTCGGGGTCTGTGTAAAATTAATATACAGTTTTTGTCGTTGACATTATTGTGTTAGAGCGGAACATGTTAACTTGCGTTTGAAAGGTTCATAGTTGCTTTTAGTTTTATAAAAGCTGCGTCATTAAATATGTTGATGTATCTTTGGGGATGTAAATTGGTTTCTAGGCTTGCGTTGTTTTTTTTAATTTTCACATGCATACACAGTGAAAGTTATATGATAGCTTAGTTAAAGAAATGAAAGTAGGACGTAATGTAAATCACTTATTATTTCTGTAAAATTGATATCATGGTGAACCGATATTGTTTTCTAACAAACTTAAACAAAAACGAGGTATTTCTATGCATTTCAGGATCATATGGTATGTATAACTATACCATATGATCCTGAACTTCTATAAAATATAATATAATAATCGTTTATTTTCCAAAGCAACTGTGCATATGGTTCTTGACAATACATTTTCCCACGCACTAGGCTCAGCCTGTATCGCGTGGGTCAATTTTAGTAGAAATGTTTAATATACAGATTCCAATTGCACATTTATGCTAAACACCATAACATAGAATAATGCGCCGAAAAAAATATCTAGTCCTTCAAAATTCAAATTTGTATTTATATGACACTTAATTGCTCGATTTCGAAAAGGATCGGTAAGAAGAGTCTCAAAAGTCCCAAATTATTAATTATAATCAAAATTTTAAATCTACACTTCTCTTAGTTCGTATTCATATATTTTCCGATGAAACTGCACTAAATTAGCGCTCCAAAGAGCCATAAAGAACAATGAAAATACGAACGCTGAATAAAATATGAGTTTCCAATTATGATTGTCCATATCATATTTCAGTGTCTGTTAATTACCCGCCTGCCACATAACACGACTATAGAATGTGGCCGCTCTTCCGGACATCGTGATATGTGAAATTAAAATTTCACTGAGCACGGTCGAATGTTGATTAATTAAAAATTGCGAAAATTAATTGTCGGGGTCTGTTCGGCCCGCGTCCGCGGTTGGGGGTTAATTGGTCAACAGATAAATTGCTTTAGTGTTAAATTTCATAATCTAGGGATTTTTATCTAGTGTTATGAATTGAATCGATCTGTTGGGGCTACAATTGAGTTTCCTCCAATTCTTGATTTAATTACGCATATTTGCTTAAACGCATACATTGGGGTAGGCAGATACTTAAAATGCCAATTAAATTTATGCTGGTTCGCTTGACATACATCTTATTATCATTATATGGTGTTTTCTTGTTCTCCATATAAATCTATTATCTAATATAACATATTCGTTAAATTTTCGTATTGTATTTTGTTTTGAGATTCCAAGGCGTATATTTTTTGTTTTCCGTAAAACACAAGAGTATTATTTATTTTTCTTTGTGTGACAAGTGTAATCCTGTGCTGTCCAATATGTTTTATCTCTTGATCCTCATAAGATCGTATTTTCTTGGTATCAAAAAAATGTGAAGTGTTAAAACACGTAAATAGTCCAAGTTTTTTGTTTTATCATGTCCTAAATTGAAAGCTTGGGTATTTCTTACCAGACATTGCTTTTTGTAATTAATCATTCGTGAATTTATATACGCACGTATAAATTTCTAAAAGATGAATAAATATCCGATTACGATGAAAAAACTAAAAGTACACCTCGTAAGACATACTCGAAAAAAGATATGTGCTATTCTAAGCTTTCAAAACGTGATATGGAAATTTATAAGCCAGTGCGTAAAACAATACAAATAAATAGGTATTTTACACAAACATACATACATACATATACTCACGCCGTTAATTCCCATTAGGGTAGGCAGAGACTATCGATCGCCACTTAATAAGTATACGTAAGTCTAAAATAATACAGAGAAGCTAGTACATCTGAATTTCCTCTCCTATTCGTCTATTCTATACTAAATGTGCTAAAATACATATTATTCTAGTACCAACTTTGCAATCAATATGTGTCTCAACCAGCAGGTGTTACTATTTCTCCTCAAAATATCCATTTCACAAGTCTCTTTTGATCAAAGTTGAATAAGAGATGTTTTGTAAAACATTTTGGATACAAAAGATGTAATCTCGAGATCCGTACTGTCATTCACAAATTAATTGTGACGAATAAAACGTTTTGATGTTTTGTTTCGGCATAATGCAGTGTGTTGACTGATTTAAAGTATAGAGGAACGTGTGATGTGCAATGAAGTTACAGAGATAGCATGTTGTAAATCAATGGCAGTAGATGTTAATAAATTATTATTTAATAATATGCTAGATGCAAAAGAAAGTTTATTTTAAAATATGTACCTAAATGTTATCACTCTGATGCGTCTATTTATGTTGGTCAACTGACTTGGAGTTTCAGTTTTTAAAAATAAAATAAAAGAACAGTTGTATTTATAATAATAGATCGCAATAATATGCTTTTTTTTTGTAAAATATGGCAGTGCCTAAAGAGTACCTAAGTCAAATATTAGAAACCAGGGCAATACCTATAGTAAGAGGACATAACAAATATTTAAACTTACTTCTACAAGAACTACCTGTATTACAATTTTAGTAAGTTTATATCGTTTATAGCAACCGTGATAGCCCAGTGGGTAGAACACTCGTTTATCGTGCAAACGACTAGTGTTCAAATCCTGGGTCGGGCCTACACCAATTTGTCTTTTCTATAGACATATGTGTGGTTAATTTATCATGGTTGTTAACGGTGAGGGACAACATCGTGAGGAAACCCACATGGCTGAGTTGTACTTAGTCATGTGACAGTGTATTCTCACAAAACGGCGATAGGCCTGCCCCCTATCACGTGAGTACACTGCCCATGCAAAACGTGGGTACTCTGAACACCAGGTGACAAAGTCACGTGATGTTCAGAAGTAGTACCTCTGCCAACCCCTTCGGGGATATTCGGCGTGAACGTTTATGTTTATGTTATTATGTATTATGTTTTATATCGTAGTTTTTATTTTATATAAACGCGCTTGAATTAATAATTTAATTTTGTAATCAAGTCAATGTCAAATCAGTCAAAATATCTTCGGCATACAAAAATTGTGTCAAAACATCCATTAAAATTAAAAGTACACTGTTAATTCTGTTACTTTCAGACTGCTTAAGACCTTTACACGGTAATAAATCTATAACAGCCTTTACTTAAACAAGTTAGCTGAAAGTTGAAAAGGTGAGGCGAAGAACAAGCCATCTCTGTACATAAAAGTTTATTAGAAACTTATGTAGAAGCCCTAATTTTGTTAGTGAAAAGCAAAAACTGTTATGATAGTCAACTTTTCTTTGTTTTTCGAACTTTTTTTTTATTGATATACAAAACCAAGTACAAATTTAGAAAAAAAACAATACAACAATATTGACGACAAGTTTTTCTTTTGCACTCTACTTGATGTAGATACTGCATGCTCGTTAATACATAAATAAATATTTTATCTTAGACCTATGCTTGTAAACACAAGAGCAAAAAAAATACATTAAAAATTAAACACTAAAAAACACTAAAAAAATATAAATAAAAAATCAGACAACAAGGCATGAAAAAAAAGTTAAAAAAGATAAAAAAATAACTTAAAAATAAATAATAATTATGGAGCACTGTAATAAATTGATAATGAGTGTTTCACGGCTGCCACTATCATTAAATATATCTAAAAGAGATCGAACTGAATTTGTTGCACTTTGCACTAACATAACCTAGTAGGCGAAGTGCACGAAGTTTTCGTTATTTTGTTTGGTGATTCTTTATTCACTTCTTCTGACTTGTCATACATGGAGAGTATTATTTTAATTAATTTTCCTCGAACTAATTGCCGTGTTGTGTCGGCCTTTCTACCCACGACGGGTGCGTAAGAGGCGACTAAGGGTATGGGGATTTTTAAGTGTATTTTGTGCAATGCTGTTGGAGACCCAACGTCACCGACACTTTATTTCTACCATCGTGTCCCCTATCAACTTCCAAATGTGGCTAAGGAGTTTGTAGCTCTGAAGCTCTAGCTACCCCGTTAAGGGATTTATAGCCATGAGTATATGTATGTATGAATGTATGTTTTCATTAAGTTTAACACATTTTCAGTACTGTATGAAGATTCTTCTTATACCAACTCAATGTTAAGTATTACCATGTTATTGTGCTCGGAATCCGTTTACGAAGGTCGGAGGCATTCGCGCGGAATCGTGAATTTTATTTCAATTCTCTCAGCTTTTATGAGAGGGTTATTTTCTGAATGAGATCTACAGTTTACTGGTCCCTCGGAGCTTTATGAGATACGATTCGAAGGTGTCTCCTGTTTTGTCGCCGTTTTAATTGGGTTTTATGACGGATTATACGTTTTTTATTTGAGCTTAGTAAAGGGCGATTTGATTTTGTATTAGGTTGACTCGTTGACATTATGAAACAAACTTTATTTTTATACATGATTATGACAATTTAAAATAAATACCCCAAATGGGGTAGTGCTATTCTTAACGTAAGTGTCGTCTAACATCTTGTTTTCTAGGCATTTCCAAAAGTTGCTGAAGTATGTTTCATGAAGGAGCTCTGACTAACCCTTAATAGGATTTATAGTCATGTAAGGCGCTGCATAAAATATGGCATATTGTTTTTGATGAGATCAATATTTTTTTTAGTTATACCTAAGGATTTTGAGGAATAAAGTTCAACAGCGTTTATACATGGTACATACACATACTCACGGCTATAAATCCCATAAAAGGGTTGCCAGAGCTTTAGAATAATAAATCCTCAGTCACTTTTTGAAGTTGAATGGGGAAAAAATTGTAAAATTAAGGTTCTTGTTCATGGATCTGCAACCACATCGCACAGTGGTACCGCCGCCATACAAGGGCGGTCATAAATACCTTACTCTCTTAATTTGCATTTTTTGTTGGGTAAATCAATAAAATAACGTTTAAGATTGTATACTTATGATGTATTTAATTGTTAGAAGTAAATAAAGAAGTAAAAGTATACCACCACCATGATTTTTATACAATTCAAAGAAATAAAATAAATAGGTATAAATATATTAATTTATTTCTAATGATAACTACGAAATATCTACTTTTTGGTATTAATAAAATTGTCAATTTACTATTATTACCATAAAAAATACATTATAACTATTTCTATTTTAAACTTACAGCTAAGTATACATGCATCTCTTACTAAACTGAAAAAAAGTACCTACTACAAATAAATTGGAATATAAATCAAACTTTTAATAAATGTAACACTTCTTTAGACATAACACTTTTCTTCTGACGGGGGAGTTTTCGATGGCCAGTAATAAATGGATCCAAACTGAGTAAAAGTCTATTTAGCAAATCCGAATTACTAACTTCTCTTGAAATCTTGCGCGTGTGATCTCGTCTGAAGGACTTACAGAATTTATTGTTTGATTCAGTTGCCTCTTCAGATAACTCCCAGAACGATACTATAACGTGTTGCGCTACCTGAGCCCCGTGAATGAGCACTTTGTGGCGGAAGCTGGAAGGTTCAACCACGGATATTCTTGGATCAAAAGACGCGCGGTTTCTAATTCATATTTCTCGAAAATTACTTAAAATATGTTTATGTTTCTGTGCAACTGTTCCGCCATGTTCCAATAGCCATACCTAAAATAAATGCATCCTTGTAAAGATACATTTAATCGTATAACCTGGAAAGAAAAGTTAAAACTGTTGTATCGGGTTTTGAGAATTTGCTAATTTTGAGTCTACGCAGTAGTCTTTAAGAACTCGTAGAAGCTACATAGGCAGCTCTTGGCGGCTGAATGTTTTTGTATTCGAAAGAAGACACTTTAATCTTAAAATTGTACTATGTGAGAACCATTGACGATATCTGACATACTCTTAAAACTTTAGGAAAAGTCAAAATAACGTTTATTTTTAAACAAAATATTGTTGTACATTAGAAGGGCCAAACATGTTCTAATATGACAGATAACGGTTTAAAATGTACCTGAATTGTAATACATACCTTGTTCTTGGAAATCCATATCCCGGAAGTCACTCACAAACAATGCAATTCTGAGAATTCACTACCGCATAAACAATGTTCTAATGAGTCACTGATAACGGCGAGCATAAGGGTAAGATGCTTTCACTTTGAGGGTCAAAAGCAAATTGTTCTCAAATGAAAAGGGTGACATATTTATACTTTTTGGATAGCTTGTTTATCGGTTTATCGGTAAAAACAATAAAATGAATAGTATTTGATAGTCGACTTTACCGATTAATGGCCTATGGCGGTACCACTGTGCATCGCCCAAAAAACACTTTTGAAAGCCCCATAACCCTTAGTCGCCTCTTACGATCACCCACGGGCAGAAATAAGGTAGTTCTATTCGCGCGCCAATTCACAGTTAATATATGGTGCAATTCATTCTATAATGTTAAAATGATCGAGTTTCCACTTTATCACCTGATAGTTTATACGTGACAGTCCTATGCCTTTTAACTGGGTGAGTGAATGTTTCATCCGCTGGGGATTGTTTGACGTAAACCTATATTCATTCGATAAAATCGGTAAAAGAGTTAACGGTTACGGTCCCTCAAATAGTGTAACTTCTATCGATGTTAATTCTTCCTTAGTGTTAATTCGGAAGACTCATCTATACCGTTAGTCATCATGTAAGTACGTGTAGTGCTGTCATCATACCATATATACGATTTATTATTAATATTATATTTGTTTGCAATTGCTACAAAGTAAATGAGCTCGAAATAAAAGCTACAGCGAAGATAACCAGCGTTGTTTTAAATAATGTTATAGTATTTATTTACCGTACCAAAATAATTTAAAGAGTTTCCTACCCTTACTATCTTTAAATATTCCCATAAAGCACGCTTTCAGACTGAATCTTTGATGTGAAAATTTACATCTTCCTATTCAGAGAGCTACAATATGTTCTCTTTAAAAATACTATTCCTATAAATTTCACATTTTTATACCTGCAAAATTTTGTAAAATAATCTTTGGTATATTTATTGAAGCATGAATTTTCCGAGAAATAATGATCTGTTACTTTTGCTACCTTCTCGTGATTAAATACTTCAGTGACTTGTGAATGATTGATTTGAATTTACAGAAAAAAATATTCAAAGTCGATAAAACAAAATAAATTTACCAATCCAGGATTTTTTTGGACTTCAGTTATTCTACTTTTAACGAGATATCTTGAATTTCATGTATGTTGCCAAGTAATGCGGACTGAGTGACATTCTGTAAAAAGGTCTACCTACAATAGTACTACTGTAAGCAATTTCTTTTGTTTTTGTTAAAACTAATCCCACCAAAAACATTTTCATGTAAAATGTTGCCAAGACGAGCCCATATGACTCGCACTGTCAAAAAGTTATCAGATCTCATGTAGAGCCAAGCTTCTCACACTACACGCCCTAACTCCACAAGGCCTAACTTCACAAACTGTACACCTTAGTCAAAATATGTGGCTTGGCCATTTCTCTACATTCACATCGTCGTAAGGTGAAAAATTTATACACTGTTCATTACTTTTGTGTTATACAATAGTTCTTGTAGTAACGAACGTGGCCGTTTATTTTGACTAAGGTGTAGAGTTTGTGAAGTTAGGCTCACATAGAAAGCAAAAGTGAATAAAATGTGTTGAAAAATGTCAAAAGCCAATGTTTGATAAAAAATATTTGCCTAAATTACTTTATTTTTTATCCAGACACGAAAAAGGGTAGTGCCGGCTTAGAATGTCGCTACCCCTTTCTACCCACGGGTGTCGTAAGAGACAACTAAGGGTATTGGGGCTTTTTATTGGATTTTTGGGCGACGCGGTTGGGTACCCATCACCTAAAACCTTTATTTTTACCATCTTTTCCTTACTCAACTTCCAAAAGTGGCTGAGGAATTTATAATTCCTTAGCTCTGGCTACCCCTTCTAGGGAAATATAGCCGTGAGTATATGTATGTATGTATGTACAGGAAGAAATAGATTTTAGTAATAAGACCGCCGAATACTCTTTTATTTTATATGTACAATAATGAGTTTTTATTTCTTCTTATAATAAAAACACAGCAACCTAAATAAGCCTCAAACTTTCTTTCCCCGGCTGATTGTTTCTATAATGTACAAAGTAGATAAGTTACCGAGATATTATCGACAGAGATAATTTATCGTCTCTGTACGTACATCTAGGTGCAGGCTGTCTAATGGACCGGCTGTCCGTTATATGGGAATTATTTATCGGCAGCACGTGGAGGCAATACGGATGGTGACTTAGGAACTTCGGAACAGCGATTAGGCTTTGGCAATTAAAACAAAAACTCATATAAAGATAAGTTTCGGCTGGGTACTCATATTTATGGTTAGTAATCAAGTTATGAGCTAAAGCTCTTACCTAAAAAAAATAGTTACGCAGTGTACTAATGTTATAGATTAAGTTTAAGCAAAAGTAGCTTTATAATTACAATTTATTATGATGTATTTGTTAAATAGTTGAGTTGCTTACATTTGAAATCTATTCTGCTTATTATAGTCTCATATTCAATCAGAAATGATTATTTATAAATACAAAAGGTTGTTTCAATGCATAAAGCCTACCCCAACGGGAACTAATGACCAAAGTATATGTATGTCCGAAAAAAGGATTTGTGTTAGATTTGTTTACGTAACATTCACAATTCCTGTTTATCTTTACACTTACAACGGTTAAGTAAGCAGCCCAAGTAAACAAATTCACTTGTTACCTTTTTTGCTCGAGTTCATCAATATTTTCATAAAACGTTTACATTTGAATTCTACATGTTTTTTTTATAAAAAGATGATATAAGGTAATCTGAAATCATTTCAGTTTTACATGAGGTCAAATATTATAAACACAATTTATTATTAATAACTAAATCCTATGTTTCTTTAAGAAGAGTTGGCAGCGGAAGACAAAGCGTTTTGATGTCGCCAAAGAACAGGAACGTAGTCACACCCTATAAGCTTTCAACGTGTTTTAACTAAAACAGTATAGTTTAATGACGGCTTCGATGTTACATAATAATGTGAAGTTTATGCGCGACAGCGTTTTATGATATCTTATTATTAGTCTTCTATAAAGCGTTACTTTGCGAGTTTTATTAGTTTTTAAATATTTATATACGAAATTTTCGGTGGATAAAACGTGTATTGGCAATATTTTGAACGGAACAGCAAGTGCGAAATTATAATATAATGGAAATGTTTATGAACGTTGGTCGAGTTTTCACTTAATATTTAGCAAGAAAGAACGATTGGGTTTGTTTTTTTTAATATGCTTTCTTTAAACATTATCAATGCGGCTTTAGTCAGATCTTGAATGTAACATTTCAGATTAGATATAGTAGAGTTATATTTATTGTATTGATCTAAATAATAAGACCATTATATTTCAAAGCTTACTTCCAGCAGAGTATATCCATTGGCTAATTATAATGATGACTATGAAAGCTTTACACCTTAAAGGTAGCAAGCTTAGTTCATAAAAACCTTCAAACTATAACCGAATATTAGCAACACCAAGAATCAAAGTATGTCAGCAGATTCGCGACAGATTTACGATCAGACTAATAACCGCTCCAATAGGTTTATGGATCCTCGCAGCGGTCTCCTAATTTGCGTAATGGCCCCTGCCTAGATAGCTAGTACGGGCGGCCTTTTAACTATATATCGCGTGTTATAAAACAGCCATCTCTTACGCACTTAGCATAGTATACTCTGTCATCTTATTCTAACCGATATTGAGTCGATAAAATAGCGCTCGTGCTAGGCCTCCGGAGACAAAGCGGTCATCGATAGATCTAGTGTTTGGGTAGTCTTTAAGGTTTTCGGGTGTATAATGGGTTTATAAATCAATAATGGCTACTTTTTGGCGTATAGATTATTGTTTTAGTGATTTTGAATAGAATAAAATGATATTATTTGAAGGCATTGCAGCACCGACCTAAATTGACCTAATCGGCCTATTGTGACCTCTCACACGTGTCATTTTCTGATACTAGGTATAATAGTCGCCCGTTTACTGACTTTGCTATCAATGTTTTAAAATGTGATTTTTTAAGGTTTGATACAATACAAACATAAATATACTTACGGCTTTAGATCCAAAATACGTTTATACGTTGCGGGTAGCCAGAGTTTCGGAATAAGAAACTTATTATTATTAAATATCAGATAGTTTTCTAACATTATTGGTTAAAAAAATAGACATGTGGGGGGGCCAAGTTCAGACAAAGCGGTTATCGATAGATCTATTATTTGGTAGTCTTTAAGGTTTTGGAGTGTTTAATGGGTTTTCTAAATCAATTGTGGCTACTTTTTGGTGTTTGGCTGTTCTAGCGATTTTCTAATAGAATATAATGAAATTATTTGAAGGCACGGCAGCACTGAACTAATCAACCTAATTGACCTCTCGCACGTGTGGAATGTGTCATATTTAGATACTACGTAAAATAGCCGTTCACCAACTTTGCTGCCAATAGTTTAAATTATGTTTTTTAAGGTTTGATACAAAACATACAATATACAAACATAAATATATTTACGGCTAAAAATCCAAAAAAAGAGTAGCTAGAGTTTGGAATTAGAAACTTATTATTATTATTGAATATCGGATAGTAGTGTAATAGTCTAATATTTTATTTAAAAAAATAATTGTAGCAGTTCTGGAGGGCCTGGTGGAGACAAAGCGGTCGACGATAGAGATCTAGTATTTGGGTAGTATTTAAGGTTTTGGAGTGTATAATGGGTGTAAATAGTGTATAATCAATTATGGCTACTTTTTGGTATTATGGTTTGAATTTATGATCATTTAAAAATCATTCATTTTAAATTGTTTTAAGCTTAAGTATGGAAGCACCGATCGTGATGTACCTATGTATTGGCCTATCGTGCCCTCTCGGACGTGGGATGTGTCATTTTTCTTCCCTACATAAAGTCGTCGTCCGTAATCACAGCTTGGAGGCATTATCTTTGTTATATGTGTTTGATCTTTCATCAATCTATATACTGGCTGACTGGGTGAAAATTCTATTTGTGGTGTAGCTGTGATACTATACATCCTAATAAGGATTAGTCAAGGCTTCAGAATCAAAAATTTCTCAGCTACTTATGGAAGTTGATTTTTGAAGAAAATCATTAATAACAGATGGTATTGGATTGTAGTACCTAGTAAATTTTAAAGCTGGTTGTATTTTACGTTGTTGACTTCACTTCTATGAATGACACAAAATTATTTGGAAAATACATTACAACACTTTCTTATATGATGAAACCGAATTGCATTAGAGTTGGTAAAGGTTCTTAAATAAATACTAATGACCTACCCAATTTTTGTTATTTAGAAATTAAAACGTATGTCTGCGCAACGTATCTCACGGGAGCCAACCAGAAAACATTAACCAAAAAATCTAACTCAAGACAAACCACAAGTCATACCTTCACCGATTAACCCTTCACAGAAACAAAGAATAGACAACGCGAAATTTTTAGAAAGTACCCCATCACGAGTGCCCCACATAATGGTACCGTTGTACGCCAGATTGAAAATCACAGCGCCCCGGGTCTGTTATCTAGGAATGCCATTACCGCGGTCAGATTCTCACACAACTGTCGCTTCTATCCGTTTTGGTATTGTTCCTTGGTGTTTAATGAGACTGAGTTTAATTCACTGCTTTTTGGAGATTTTATAAATATAGGTGTTAGGTATAGTTATTATTTCAGAGGAAAAGAATTGTCTGAAATATGAAGCATGCATGGAGTCCTGAATTGAGACTACACATATTTGTCATCAAAATTAATATCTGTGCAAGCTGTTATCTAGAAGTACTATAACCGCGGTCAGATTCTGACACAATTATCGCCCCTAATCGTTTTGGTAATGTTCTGTGGCTTTTAATAGGACGGATTTTAATTCATTAGTATTAGATATAAGTTGTGGTTTCGATATCTTGGGCAGTTCAGAAGAAAGAGCAGATTCTGAATTATTATATATTAATGATATAATAATCGGGACTATACATATCCTTCTCTTCTACAGTCAAATGTGTGGAAAACAACATGCCTTAGTTCACTAGGTATAAGATAGGGTTCCTGTTATCTAGGAATGCTATTACCGCGGTCAGATTCTCACACAACTATCGCTTCCATCCGTTTTAGTATTGTTCTTTGGCGCTTTAATGAGACTGATTCAAAATGTAAGTGTAAAACCTTGGATAATTGGTAAAATATATGTACCGAATTGGTACTACCGATAAGTGTTTAACTTTCTCCGGTACTTCAGAAAGATGGCATAGTCTGAAATGTCAAGCATGAGTTTGAGTCCTGAATCTTGACTACACATCTGTGTCTTACAAAGTATAATGTGTGCAAAACTGCATATCTGGCTTATACTAATTATAAGATATGATCTAGGAATGCTATTGCCGCGGTCAGATTCTCACACAACTATCGTTCTATCCGTTTTAGTATTGTTCTCTGCGTTTTAATGAGGCTGTTTAATCATGATTTACTTGGTTTGGTGGACAACAATTCTATTTACTTGGTTTGGTGGACAACAATTCTATTTTTAATCTAATTAAAGTTTCCTGAAGAATCGATTGATTTTCAAAATGTTATTGAGTATAGAATTATAAGCTCTTCTAATTTCAACATACATACATATAATTACGGTCATCAATCCCAAAAAGGCTTTAGAGCTAGAAACTCCTCAGCCACATTTGGAAGTTGACAGGGAACAAGATGGTAGTATCGTTGATGATGATCCAATGAGACGATCAGCGACGCCCAAAAGCCACTTAAGAAGCCTCATACCCATACCCTTAGTCGCCTGTTAGGAAACCCGTGGGTAGAAAGGGGGAAATGACATTCTAAGCCGGCACTATACGGTAAATTCAACTTCAAAGCAATAAACCTCCATTAAGAAGTCTTCAGTACTTATTCTTTTTCTTTGTCAACAATAAATAATTTTTATTGCAATTTGCAAAAAAAATTGAATTAATAGATCCAAATTTTCAATCCAGATTTCAAAGCCTAAAATAGTAAACTTAAATATGTTCAATAATCTACTTTGCTGATCTCAATGTTTGATCGTCATGTTTGTGTTGTTAAAACATGTTGACTGCGCACTGTTGCTTCACCAGATTTTACTTTTGTGCCATGGATAGCATATTAACAAAACTGTTAATATGTGTCGTGTATTCGGCTTAGAATGTCACTACCCCTTTCTACCCACGGTTGTCGTAAGAGGCGACTAAGGATATGGGGCTTTTTAAAGTGGTTTTTGGGCGATGCCGTTGGAGACCCATCACCATCGATACTTTATTTCTATCATCTTGTCCCCCTTCTTCTTCTTATCGACTTCCAAATGTGGCTAAGGAGTTTCAAGCTCGGAAGGTCTGGCTACCCATTTTTAGGATTTATCGCCGTGAGTATATGGATGTATTTAAATAAGCCGCATGTTGGACTATTGCAACAAGTGTAAAGTACTACTTAAGTTTCAAAGTTTAGCAAAATTATATTCGAACGCCCTACGAGTATGAGGTTTACACATTTTATAAAAGTTCAATTTATTACGTCGAAAATGATTTAAAATAGGTGTCACATTGGTCATCATAAAACAAAGCTTTTTTCCGTATCAATGTTGTTCAACGTTTTAGTTGAAAGCTATTGTATGTTTTATATAATCGATCAACTAGTTATTACCACCCACAGAGTATCCACCACCACATAATATCGATATATTATCAACGATTCTTTAGTCGTTTTTAATACATTCATCTAAATTAATTCAAAAAAGTCTTAAAACGTCTGCCAAAGTACGAAAAATGGTGAATTCCTTCGAGTATTGTTCGGAAAGCTTAGTGTGTTTGAAACGGTCGTGATCTAGTCGGAAGGCTGCGCGGGAGTTGGGTGTCAGTGACACCGAGCTTTGTAGAGCGGCGCCGTTCATGAGCGAAGGCGATATGTTTTTTTTTCGTAATAAATAATTGATGAACTGTGCGAATAATATCGATACATGAAATTTAGTTAAATGTGTTTTTATAATTTAAAAAAATATGTGTTCGTCTAGCTAGGGTACCAGTAGTCAATCAATATATTCATATTGGAAAAAGTAGTTTCTTAAAATTTTACTTTCTTTTTATCATTGGTTTCTATGTTGTGCTTGTGATACTAAGCGCCATATAATAATATTTATTTCATTTCTTATTTCTTTCTTAAATATTTATTTTAATTATAAAGTGGTAGCCGAAAATTGCATTCTTTAAGTTTAAAGTTAAAAAACTAAAAAGTGTTCTGTATTAGATTAAAACCATCATATAATTGCAAAAGAGACATATTAATTTGGGATCATTCGTTAATTACACTTTTTGTACAAAAAATATATTTTTCTCACATTTTATTTATCCTGGTAATAATGTTACGTCTGCGCTTACTTTTTTTAACACTGCTTTTTCTTATCGACAGTAATATAAAGAATAAAATTCGCTTCGCTTAACTCCTAAAACCACAACCTAAACTGTGTCTTCGTAAGCTGGTTTCTACAATAATCTTGACCGGTTCGTGACACATTTACATTCTCAATTTAATCATTCACTATAGACTCTATCAACATGTTATTAAGAGCTACAATAAATCATCTTTTTCAACATTTTGTAACAATAAGGTCCTAATTTCTAATTGTATCAGTGTATGTGTGAGTTGAATACGTTCGAGTTATTTATTATTGATTTTCTGATGTCTTCTCGAAAATGATTTTCAATATGTCTGTTTGTATAATGCGGATGAATAGACGCGTAATGTTTTAATTTTGATTGATGTGTGCGTGTGTGTTTTTTAAATTAAAAAGAGTTTGTTTTAAATTGATGTGTAGGAGAGAAATGATGCGCCTTATAAACAATTAGGTTGAAGTATAAAACCTTGACTTGCATACTTAATGCTCACGGTACCGGCTGTATATTCCCAGAAGAGGTAGCCAGAAGTTTTGTCAGCTTCTGAAAGTGGAGTGGTTGATAGTAAATGCCTACTTACGACTATTTATATTATAATAAAAGGATAGTAAATTAGATATCCACCACAATACAAACATTAATTATGGACGCTACGCATACGCAAAACTAAAACTAATCGTGATGCAAGATTTTGAAAGATATACTAATACATGGTATTAATTGATAATTGCATTATATTTTTGTATCAAAAAAACTGCCCTTGCCTTTGATTTATAACTTATTATTAAGTTGTTAAAACAAATATCGCTGAATATATGTCTTGTCATAGTCCTTACCTTTTACCGATATCAACGTTTGCCCAAATATAAAATAAGCATGATGTAAAAGACAGATGGATGGAATTAAGTGATGTAATTGCTTACAAATTATTCATGACCCCCATGTATTTAACACGGCTGATGGATTTGAATACTTATCAGAGCCTTAGTCGGCTAGTGGTTTTTATGCATTTGCATTGAAAGCTTTGACACGATTAAGCTCCTGATGCCGATGTTGACAGTAGGGTTAAGCGTTGTTTTATATACATAGAGGACTTATATAGAGAAGAAAAAATTAATGTTATTATCTATAGGAGGTTTAGTTTAATACATCTAGCATAAGCGAAGGAAATGAATGAATCAACCAATCACACAGTAGGGACAATGATTTTAACAATTAGCTTTTGGCGGTTTTTTTTTGCAATTTTTGTACTTAACTACGTTTGGTTTCCACTCTATTTACATAAGTTCTCTATGTTTATATATATTTACTTGTAATGCATACTTAACACGCTTGGTGTTAAAACAATGTTTTGGTAGTTGTGTATTTAATTATATATTAGTATTTTTAATGTATGGAATAACAGATTTCACTTCGGATCTCATTTCAAAGTTTATGTACTGTCACATTGAAGACACTGCATACAAAAAGTTAGCGTACTTCAATACTTAATTAAAAACACAAGTTATTAAAAACCATCAATAATTTTTCATTTCATAATATAAAGATAATTATTTGTTTCATGAGAAGTTTGAACGAAGTCATAATTAGAATTTCATATTAATTCTTCTCCCAGATTTTCTATTAAAAACAAGATTTCGCTAAATAAACTCAGTTTTTTAAGAAAGGAGTTAGCACTGTAATTTGAAATAATTACTGCTTTGTATATATCTAGTTTATATTGAACATATATAGAGCCACTTTACTTGTCATCAATAGTTTTCTGAAAGTTAACACAACTTTCAATTACTATTGAAATATATCATACCAATAATAATTTACCAATAATAATAATATCAATAATAGTAATCTCCAGAATCTTCGATACTCTAACTACTGTTAGTAGTATCGAAGATTCTAGAAACCTGGTCTTTTTGGTATGATATAATTGCGAATAGTTTGAATAGTTTTGTAATAACTTAATAAACTAGTATAGTACTTGGAACGAATTAATCCTAATTCCAATTTATTTCTCTGAACCTCCAAAAACATTTTGAAACTTACCAGTTGAATATACTAAGTGAGGATTTTCGAGAGCTTTAACAGGGTACCGTCTAAGTCCCAAAGGATGGTATTATCACTTGCAAACTGCACTAAGGGGATGTTTTTAGGGGTCGCTTAATTGAATTGCTTTATCAATGGCTGTTCTGAGTGCTCTCAATACAAGTGTTACTGGAATTATAGTTCGTTTGCGCTTTTCAAAGCTTTCATTTACCTAAATTCAAAGTAAATTTGGATTAACCCCTTTGTGTTTGATTTTGCGTTACGAATGTATGTATGTATTCATATAGCTTTTGTGTTGGATGGCTGATCGTTTTATATAAACCTTCATAGGGTGCTGTAGGATGTTCACGTGAAAACATTTATTTTTAATTATCTCAATAGCTGTAAAAGTTTAGATTATTACTAACCTATTTCTTACTATAAATGTCGCAAGCCGTGACGTAAGAGCTTTCGGGCTTTAAGTGATTTTATTTTTGACAAAACTGGAGCAGAGGCCCATCACAACAAGCCTTTTTTTATGTTTTAGCAATAACCACTTCTACCCTCGGTTTTCGAAAAAAGTGACATACGGATTTGGGTATTTTAAAAATAACTGAGGAATTTCTTATTCCAAAGCTTTGGCTGCTCTTTCTGAAAATTAATAGCCGCGAGTATATGTAAAAATATATTTAGAATGTTTTGTGCCTCATGAGGGGATTACTACTAATAAATACCGGAAAGAAAAATTTCGACAACATCGGGAATATTTCTTTCTTTTATTTATTAGAATATGTATAAATATTTTTATTGTTCTCTTTCATATACTTAGGTTTATTTAGTAGATAGATAATTTTAACAAAAAAAGACAATGCCACTTAAGCAAAAGTTTTTTCTAATGTAGTAAATGTCTCTTGCCTTTTGTTTAGATGGATTAATTGACGAGCACTTGATGACGGTCAATTAACTTGCATACAAAGACACAAGCGATGATGGATTGAAATTGTTCCTCAAACAGCCAAGGGCTAACAATTTCAATTGGAAGATGGATTATCTATTTGGTACTCGACATACAATAGTTACGTCCATTTGGTTATGATACTTGGTCTTTGTCTTAAATTGGTCATCAGAAACTCGTAGACATATACCCGAAGAAGTGATTTCTTCCCTTTTGATATCTCCTTTGATATCGTGCTGATGATATTTTAAATCTAACAGAAAAGAAATTCAAAGTAATAATAAAACGCAGATTTCATTTAAAAGCTTGTTACAGTTTAAATGATTATAGGATAGATGAAACTGCTTGGTGTCACTAGGGCTAATAAAACATAAACATAAACGTTCACGCCGAAATTCCACGAAGGGGTTGGCAGAGGTACTTATACTTCTGAACATCACGTGACTTTGTCACCTGGTGTTCAGAGTACCCACGTTTTGCATGGACTAACTAGGGCTCTATTCAGGATATTTCCATACATACACCATCATTGTAATATGACTAAGAAAAGATGTGTGTTGCTGAGTTTCTTACGGGTTCTTCGCTCAACAATACACCTTCCGAATCGTTAGATTTAAGTTATACGTAAGTTTGTGTCGTTAAAAATATAGAGAACAATTCTTTTTACTTTGAAATAAATATATTTTATCTTTTTATCTTTGTCTGCAGATAAAAGATGAAATAAATAAAAATCTATTTGGTAATACCATGACAATCTAATCAAAGAAAAAAAATGTGGTAAAAAGTTTTTTTACATCGAATTTTCCAGAATAATAAATCTTTCCCCAACAACAACCAGATAAGGCGCAAATGTAATCTACACGGTACTTTATTATAATTTCGGGGCAATTTCATCGAAGACGAAAATTTTATTCGAAAATGCGTAAAATAAAATATCGAACTCGTACTGATAAATATCACCACGTCCAACCTTAATTTCGTTGATTCGATCTTTCGGCCACTTAACGATGTATCGATCTTGGCTTACTCGAATCGTTTGCCGTATACGATGTAGGGATATTAAAATGTTAATCGGTCTTGATGAACGGGTCAATTAGCTGGAATTTGTTACTGATATCTGGTTTTCATCCATTACATCACTACTGGGTATAATATTGGCGGAGATGAATTTGACGGTGCTTTTTAGATACGCTGAGAGCTTTTATTTTTCCATACATACATACATATGATCACACCATTATTTCCCATTGGGTAAGGTAGAAACTATCGATCACCACTTGGTACGATCCTGGCAAACCTTTCGATTGTTTCATATCGTAATATTTAAGTTTAATGTAATGTTCGTAATTTCCGCTGGCTCGTAATTTTTGTCACTGTCGTAAAATTACCGGCGACTACTTATTTGTTGACTCTACTTTACTCAACATTCACGCCGCAAATCCCTATAAGGGTGGCAAGTTAATATTTAACTTCTGAAAATCACTTGTAGGTTTTGTCAGTTGTTCAGAGGACTCATTTTTAGCGTGTGCATCCAAGTCATGGGGGCAGCCTATCACCAATTTGTAATGTCACATAACCAAGTAGAACTGAGTATTGAAGTAGGCTATTTCTAACTTTTATCCTAAAAACTACCTTATCTTCATGAAATAATAAGTGTTTTTTTTTGTTACAGGTATGTTGCTGCTACGAATTGGATATACCCGTGATTGTTTTTAAGTGCGTGAAGTATGATCATCTTTCAAATGTAAGACCCTAATCAAAAACTAAATATTAAAATTTTATAAATATTTATATGTGAAACTATCTTGCGAATGGTAGTCGTTTTATAAATTATATTTTAGATTGTAGATTAAAACTTACTTTGACGAATATTAGTTAAATCTGCCCCAGTCTGATCTAAACACCTTACTAAATTAGCGAGGTCTGTTAATAACCTTGATACCATATGGACCTGGCTGAGGATTGGAACTCAAGCGTCCTTTATTAAAAGCGTAAGTCGGCCCACTGCGCCAGCAAGGTGCTTACGTATGCATGCCGAATCAATTTAATTTGCTAATTTATTTCTTCGTAGATGATCCGAAAACATTTATAAATTCTCAAAAGCTGTTAAAAGTTCCATTAAAATAAGCGGTGTAAATCTGTTGTTTAATCTTGTTGCATTGATCTCGAGCATTTCTCAGTTTGGCAAATTTGAATATTTTAACGCTTCCACAGTAACGAGCGGTATAATTTTAATCACATGATATTATCATGTTGCCAGATCACGTGGCTGGGTCTTCGCGGTAATCTTTCTGGAAATATCTAAATCGTTTTCAGATACCGATATTATTCACTTGGTGTACCATTAACTACATGTTTTGGGGTTTGCAATTACTTGACAATGTACGTTATATTTATGGACGTTTTCTTGAATCTGCGATGAAAGATATTTGAGTAAGCTACATGGAGTTTGCGTAGTTTTGGTAGTCTATTTTCACTCATCATGAATAACTTCTATTTACGCCATGGGAGTAGGCAAATACTATTAAGATTCTTATTAATTCTTCTCTCACTTCCCTGTCGCCTAATGCACGTCATTATTTTAAAATAAATAAAATAAATAAAAATCCTTTATTTACAAGAAACAAGAGTATATGCGGTGGTAGGTTTTTTTTACAAATGTTCTTCCTGTTCTGCCTTGCGGCGTGTAAATATTAAATATTGATGACAATAGGTAACCGATAATTAATAAGAATACATTCAAATATTACACTTTGTTATGAAGTCTTTAACAGAATATAGCCAATTTATATTGAAATTTGGACATAAATGTTGACCAAAGAAATCCAAAACCTTTACTAAGTCTTCGCTTCACCTAGTGGATCGCAGATTCTGTCATATTTTAATTAAACTTTGATTAAGTATCTGTAACAATAGATTCGAAGTTTCTCTCAAATTACGTGTCTGAAAACTTTAAACTACCACAACATTTATCAAATTAATTCTAGAGTTTTATTAATTAACTTGAAACTTTAAACCATTTAGCAAACATCAAAAGCCCAGTTTATTAAAGTGTGTTTTCCAACAGTTTAAATTCAACAATTGTGTTTATTCATTAGTTATTCAAAGCGTCAGGTCCTGAATAGAAATACTGCAATAAACTTTTAACTAAAACTTGTTGAGGGTAGTTCGAAGTTTCGTCAAAGAATAAATAAAGAGCAGAGCTACGTTGCTTGGTTTTCGTCGAGTTTATTACTTGGTGGCGATAGGGTTGCCCTTTTGGAAGATAAAATTCTTTATTTTTCAAATGTGACTCAAGTAACTTTACGATATTGGGCAAATATATAGTAGGTATAGGACAGATAGTAATTAGGTATGTACCTACACCTGAGCCCCTTTTCCATAGTAAAGTAATCTATGTTTTTTTATCACACTTGTTAAAGTACTCCTACTACTTCGGTACTATTACATGACAAATATAACCCACATTGCTGGGTTATATTTGTCATGTAATAGTGTCCGTAATAGGCTACCTCAAAGTCCATATATGTCCCCACTGAGGGGTTTGAGCTACCAGGTACTTTATAGGGTCATTTTGCCATAGTCCAACACGCTGGCCAAGTGAAGGCTAGCAGATAAATCAAGCATTTTGAATAGTATGTTGTGATATTTTTTATATGATTGCTGATATCACCTTAAGGTTTCGACTTGCCAACCCTGTGTTTTTAATCCATAGCTACTATTGCATTGCGGTCCTGAAGTTTCCTATAAGTTCCTGGCCGATGCAACCGGCTGTCGTCGCCTTGATGTAATTATTTGCTAAACTAATTTCGAAACTTCCTCAATTCCCTTAGCCATTGATTTGAATAATAAAAGAATTCCAGTTGAAATACTCACTGTAAAAGCGACTCCCAGTTTTTTGCTCGACCAATTTTGTGTTCGATTTCAATGTTCTATTTCTATTCGGTGTGATTGGTTTCGTCTCCGAGTTAATTGCTATCGAAGGGCATGCTATGGTGTTCTTTTGAATTTTGTCTGGTAATTTAAACGAATTGGATTTTTTGGGCATCTGTCCATAATAAATCTAGTAGAATAGAATAAGTTGAAGTTTCAATGTTCGCTTCAAAATTTTACGTAACATTGATTTCGGAGAATTGGTTAGATACTTTGTGGATTCCGTTAGAGCTTAGGAAAAAACGAATATGATGAAACGAATACAATGAGCCTGAGCCTACTGCAATCTAAACCCCCTTTAATGTGATGCTCAGAATGTATTGTACCTCTGCACCTCCCTCGAGGATATACGGTATAAACTATACCTCTGTGTATGAATAATTTCCCTTAAGTCTTACTCCTTCCCATCCTATACTTAAAAATCGCCTCAAAATCCTCTTTAATTCCCAACACGTACACCACATAAAATAAGTACTCCCATATCTCAGCTGATGTTTAGCGCATAAGAAACAAAACGTTAAGAAGCATTTACACATTAGATGACTGGGTTCGGTTCCTGCCCATTAAAATCTCAAATTACTGCGCTGCCGATCTTGCAGATAGCACTACTTAAGTATACCCTCACTGTGCATAAGGTCTTTTATTATAGCTGTGGTTTCTGATAAGGGTGACCATACGTTCACTCGTGGATATCTTTGGAAAGGGAATTAGTTTTTGTGGTATAGGTAATAAGATTGTAAATGCTTTGCTTGTGTACAGTTGTTGGACAAATCATTTTGGTGTTTTTTTTGTTTGTCAATTGGTGACTTTGACTTGTTTGCTCTAACTATTTTTTCAATTCCAAAAGAAAACATACAGTGCAGTATAAATAGGACTATTACAAACTTTCTGTTGGAATGTATTCCAGTGAAAAGAGTAGCTTTTTTAATTACTAAAAAGTAATTTTCCATCTTATTCTACCAATTTCCCGACAGTACTACTTAAGTATACCCTCACACAGTACATATCATATTTTATTATAGCTGCGGTTTGTGATAAGGGCCATGAACGTATGTTCACTCGTGGATGGAGTTTTGTATGTCTTTGGAAAGGGAATTTGATTTTGAGAGCTGGTAAATAAGGTTGTGAATAGTTTGGCAGGGTGTATAAGATCTTATGGTATTTATTGAGCAAGTCAACTTAGGGAAGTTTTTTTTGTTTGTCAATTTACTGACTTGTTTGCCCTATTTATTTGTTACCAGATTTATCAACAAAAAAAACAAATACTGGCGCTATCACACTCCTTCTTATTGAAATCTTTCAGGGCAATCATGGGTGAGGGGTTTTTCTAAGTAGCAGTTGTTTTTCTACCTATTCTCTTAACTACTATAAGTGGCCGAAGAATAGTTGAACCTAAAGACCTAAAGAAAAGAAAGAAAGAAGGAAAAAAAACATTTATTCATTGCTAAGCATGGGTAAACAATACATTAAACATAACAACAAAATAATGTTAACATAAGGTGGGGTTTTAAACAAAAGATACCTCTGATATAAGACCTCTGGCTATATCTCTCTAGGATAATAGCTTAATAGTGCGTACACAAAACTTAATTGTTTCTTTTGAAAGATCTATATTAATACGAGTTTCTGACTTAAAACAACATTGTAACTTAAAGCAATAAATCTTAACTGGCGTTTACCACAATCCGCAGTTGTAAACAAACCTAAAACAGAAAGCTTAACTAAAATTTTAAAAATAGATTACGCAGTTACGCAGAGAGATTGACAGATACTTAGAAATTTCTGAATATCAAACGACTATGATATGTAAGGGTAATATAATGCAAGCCGATTGTGTTGTCTTGAAATAGATATAATATAATTTTTATTCTATGCCCATGTAGGTCTTTTGTGACATTTATATATTTTCTTCTGAAACCAAGCCAAATATCTGCCACTGTATTACAAAGCTAATAAAAAAAACGAATGTTAATAGAAATATGCTCCTACTAAAAGATTAAAAAGCGTTTCCTATCGCACGGAAAGTTCTCGTTTAGAAAATAATCTTTTAAAAGCATGGGTCAGAGCTTTGAACAAAAATGCAACGGGCCGCTACGGCCTTATTTATGGCCGTATATTTTTGCCGCTAAGCTGTTATATAGTCGGCTAAGCCAGTTCCTATGTGATGTGCCTCATTCGCTGCTACGATAACTCAATTTTTTGCCCGTCTGCGGTTGAACTTAAACGGGTTGTGTGTGTTTCAATGTTTAACTTTTTTTTGTAAAAGATAATCAATTATTATTACGCTATTTAGAATAGTACAAATTCATCTATTTTGTGGGTGTCCTAAGAGACAACTTAAGGGAGGGTCTTTACAGTGGTGTTTGTGAGATGAGAACTTATCAAATGTATCAACGTCCTTTATATTCTATACTAGCTTTTTGCCCGCGACTTCGTCCGCGTAGACTTCATTTTTTGCATCCGGTTTACATTCGAAATACCGAAACACTATCTCAACTTCTGTTTTTATATTTATATGCCCGCGGGCGTTGTAAAGGATGTAAAGGACATTGAGGCTTTTCAAGTGATTGTTGGGCGATGCAGTTGACCCATCACTAATTGCCTTTATTTAACTACCTTTTCCCTAGTCTATTTCCAAAAGTGGATGAAGAATTACTTTCTCTGAAGCAATGACTACCCAATTATGGAATTTATGGCCGTTAGTACATCATGAATGATTGATAGATGAATTTCATAAATTCAATCGCACCAAGTTTTATGTTCCTAGATATAAAAATGTCAAAAATCTCTAGATTAACTTTCATTTACTATATAAACCTCTTAGGGGTTGAGTTTTAAAAATCCTTTTTAATTTTTCATAAGATTCATGAACAAAACCATTTTGTACCAAGTTTCTATGTTCAAAATCAGAATATCTTAGTGAGTACAAATACGAATAGTAGTTTGGCAATTCGGCGGCGGCGTTCCGGTACTGCCCCCTACACTGACCGTTGGTGATAGTGGGAGAGCTTGCAGCGATTGCTCGGGGATATGGGGATGGTTAGTAGTGGATCAGTATTTCAGTATTTTCTCCCATAACTTCATCAATCAAAATATTTTTCATTTATTTTAGTGACCGTTTAATTTTTCGGTGCTAATATTGCGCGTTCGCACAGCACTTAGAAAAAAGCACTGAACTAACCTAACTGTTATAGAACTACTGCCTATAATTTTTTAAATATCCCAAACTAAACTATAAAAATCTATACGACGAACAAAGTGCACTAAACAAACCTAACTATTATTCAGCCTACTGCGAAAAACTTAAAATCCATTAAATACACATTAGAATATATACATTATACAATGTTAGAAACCTAAACACACACACATACCTGTAACTACATGAGTATGAAATATCGTCACGTCTATAAAATCACTGTGATCTGCCTTCCACAAAAGTCACAGTGATACGATATGAAATAACTACGTTACAAAATAACTCTGTACCAATTTTGGGGAGAGAAGAATACCCGCTGAAGTGGTGGAATACTTTCCAACATAGTTTCCCGAATTTATCTCTGCTTGCTAGAAAAAATAAATTTTCTCGCGACATCTGTACCCTGCAAGAGGCTTTTGTCAAATGCTGGAAATATTTTGAACTACCGACGTGCAAGGCTCGTTACCAGAAAGGTCTGCAGCTGCTGTGTTCCTTAGTCATAATTATAATCCAGAATAATTGTAAATAGATTTAGAACAAAATCATTGTAAAAAGTTGATTCAACATAATAAACACGCCGCACTTACTTAAAATTATTGCGACAGTCCTAAGCCTGAAAAAGTGTGAAGTAAAGGTTATTTTGAATCTATTATTTTATTATTGTCCTGAGATATTTTCGTGACTTTATATTAACGTTACAAAGTCACTGAAATCACTATACAGTGAGACAGTGACAGTCACTATATTAGTATTGAGTAGCCAAGCGTCACTGTCATATCATTAGTATTTGGTAACCGAGGTGACAAATTCACTGTGATATTTCGTTGCTTTTTTAGTTTAAATAGTATTTCAATAACATCGACAAAAAACAAAACTTGTCGAGACTTCATGTTTACTGTTTAATAGACTTTTTTTTTTTTTTTTGTTTACCGGTGGGGAAATCCTCATGGATCCCCCGTCGCTCGAGAGAGCGACGGGGGTATGTCGGACTTTTACCGACTAAAACCCCACCGGTTCGGTGCTGCTGGCCCTGCGGCCTGTGCGGCGTCACCTTGGTGTTTTTGCCGGGCGGCTGAAGGCCGCCCTGGCGGGGAATAGGAGTGTACCTAAGCTAAGTCGAGTAGGGAGAGTATAAAAATAAAATAAACTCTAGTTGAGTCTGGTGTGACTCTAAAGTTAGTGTAGGGTTCTACGACCTCGCCGGCGGAGTCGGTGGCCATTTTTAGAATAGACATTGCAGATTTTGGGTTTATATACTCTAATAAAGAAGAAATCATACCGCGATGTAGAAAGTTCAGACAGCGCCATCTATTGGTGAACATGCAAACAACGCCGTGCTTTTTTATAAGGTTTCAGCTGAAAGGTTGAAGGTTGCGCTGCTAAAATCCACAAAGTGAGGATGTCGAGAAGTTTCCGGCCCCTGGCTAAAGCGTTATATATCATTCCACTTCTTAAACAGTATCTTAAAAATACATAGTTACCACGTTTTAAAAAATACCCAGCGCCATCTCTTGCATACCTCGAGAACTAAATATTACCTTGTTTTAAACAGCACACAGCGCAAGTAAACAATATTTTTCTTATCCCTCGGGAATATAATTTTTCCGGGATAAAAGTACTCTATTATTTAATCTGGACTTCTACCTATATGTCTGCAAAATTTCAAAGCAATCGGTTCAGTAGTTGCGGCGTGAAAGCGTCACAAATAAACAAACAAACAAACTCACTTTCCCATTTATAATATTAGTATGGATTTTCCTTGTTTGACTAACAAAAGTGATTGAGGAGATTTTAATTCTGAAAGTCTGGCTGTTTGGGAACATGGGTTTTTATAGATTCATATTTCTGAGTATTTATACCAATAATAAGTGTATCCCGCAAATTCGACTTCCGAACTTGGCTAAATTCCGAACCTAAAGCTACACCTCTAAGGTGTTATTATAGTCGTTTATCGTAGAGTTTTATTATAGTCGTATAAGTAAACAAACAAATAATGAAGTCAATAAAAGCATTAAACAGACAAACAATTTTTATTACTTTCTTTTAATTTCTATTTGATAGCGACTAGTTTCAGCTTACAAAAGCAAACAATTTACAGACGTAAGACAATATGAGTGTAATATTGAGTTGGTAATATTGCTTGGGAAAGTTCCCTTTTTTTGCGAGTAGAGTTTCTTCGACTCCTCGCTCAGACATTAATTTTATTTGCACCTTGATGTACGAAACATTTATATTTATATAACTATGTTTTCTACAAATAACGATGGTGTTTTGGTTTATCTGTTTATTCTTAATGATGGTAGAAGTTCTGATCTGAAATTAAACATTATGGAAAGAGAACTGAGATAGACAAAGGATAGAAGAATTTCGCACTGGAAGCCATTGACACTACGCAATTGACAGAGCGAGAGGGCCGTATACCCGAGGTTGCGGGTTCGATCCCCGCCGGTGTCAAAATTTTCTTTCCTTTATTGATCCTTTATTTATTTGTAACTAGTGGATCGGCCCAGCTTCTCACGGGTCGCGTAGTATTAAAATATCTGAGGTTTTTTCAATCACTGCTCAAGCTTTATGATTTTTAGCGCCTTGATTACAACTTCTAGCACTCCTAAATAGTGCAACTTTGTGATTTCGAAAACGCTTTCATGAAAGGTTCAGTATCTCCGAAATTAAACAAATTTTCAGGTTGAGTTGAAGTAGAGTAAAACTCTAAGAAGTATTTATAACAATAAAAAAACATTCTGCGACGTAGGATAGAACTACTGGCGCCATTTATGTACTATGTAAATTAGTAAGGATTTGGTTTTTGTCGTGTGCGACTATTGTTTTTCATGTATAATTTTGTTGTTTCTAAACTGATTTCTATGTTTTTTTCTTATTGAATAGGTAATAATGTTAACTTGTAATAAGGGATGAGTCAGAGTATTATAGAGGTAAGAGTAACAAATTTAATCAGAATGCTCCGAACTGCTAAGCTATCAGGAATTATTGTTGTGAGTCAACCATAAAAGATAGACATATGCTGTCCTGGAATATTTTTTAGACAATTTAATGTAAAAATTTTCCGTCATACATGATTTCTTTGTAACTTCAACCATTAAGACTGCACACGCGACGAAAGCTTAAAAAATTAAGTAACTTCACCCGTTTTCCCAAAATTTCCCAAAACTCCCCTCACTATTCTGCATAAAATACTAATACTAAAACTCTCAGCTCTAAACTGCTCAGGAGTATAAAGAATATTTGTACCAAGTTTCGTTCAAATCCGTCGACTAGTTTTTGTTTCTATAAGGAACATACAAACCGACTTACAGACAGACAGCCAAAAACTTTTCTGGTTGCATTTTTGGCATCAGTATCGATCTCTAATCATCCCCTGATTGTTATTTTGAAAATATATTTAGTGTACAGAATTGACCTCTCTACAGATTTATTAGAAGCATAGATAATCCCCACATGAGGTTTTCATGAAAAGAAACATACAAATTATCTGAGACATAAAAGTTTGTAGAAAAAATCAAAAGAAGACAAACACGAAGGACTGATTTGGATCAAAAAGATAACGTGCTTAAAAAGGCAGGCGTCCGAAGGGCGAAGAATAAAAGGGCATTCGTAATAAGATTGATAATGTAAATGAATATCGAGTGTTTTGCCAGGATTGACAAAGTAGTGATTGATTGTCTCTGCCTACCCTATGACTTGAGTATATTGTATGTGACAAATTTTTGATTACTTATGAATGAAACCTTGAAATAACTCAAATGATCTATCGTTTTTCTTCCAATTCCAAGTTTTTTTTTGAAGTGAGTATAATTCAATAAAAATATTTGTCAACTCATCCATCGCGTCGTAACTCGGTGTCAATCAAGAAATTTGATTTTACGGTTTGTTGAATATTCGTCTCTATTTAAAAGATGTTATTTTCGCAATGAACATATTACTTTTTGCTGTCGCTCTGTCATTTATCGTTTTTGTGTATAATGTTAAGTTTTGTAGGGTAGGTTGTGCAATAGATAGTTATGTGCAGGTAGTAGCTTTACCGTATAATGCCGGCTAGGATGTATCTACCCCTTTTGGGCGATGCGGTTGGAAACCCATCACCAAACGATACTTTATTTCTTCCATCTTGTCCCCCATCAACTTCTAAATGTGGCTCTGGCTACCCCTTTTTGGGATTTATGGCCGAGAGTATATGTATGTATGTTGTGTGATAAAAAAAGAAATAGTTAAATTAGCTTCAAATTACAACCAAAAATAAAGCGTTTCTTTTCATCCTCATTACAGTAATGAAAAGATGTGTTCCCTATTACTCAGGGGGTGTCGGATGATCTTGGTAATGTATGTAGCGTGACAACTGCATACCAATCTACTGAACATCACCATTAGTACTCGTCAGTGAGATTTACATTGATGTTGGGGTGATTCTCAAACTTTTGAGTGTTAATTTAAAGTTTTTCTACTGTTTTGTTTATGGGTTTTGATTACTAATTACGATGTGTCAATTCTGGCTAATCCTATCATTATGTATATGAAATAATTGTACATTTCCTTAAGTTTACGTACCTATAACTTTTAAGGAATGTCGGATATGAAATAAAATTTAACAAATTATAGTTGAATAATCGTAAGTATTCTCTACATAAACACAAGTTAAAGCATTGTTAACTTTTTCTTAATACCATACTCACTAACGTTCCCGTTATATACTCCCGAAGGGTTGGAGTTGGGAGAGGTACTATTTCTTTTGAACATCACTTAATATTAGATCAGTCACCGAATGTTTAAATAACGTTTTATTTGGACAATAAATTCTGCTGATAGCAACAGCGCAGGCGATGGCTTTTAAAACTATGATTTCTATTTTTCAACATCATGTTATATTTGCTTCTAAACCCGTTTTTGTTCCCCCTACAAACCTTAACATCTCTTACCCTTTAGTTTTCCTATTAACCAAAATGTTGGGAACAACCGCGTAAGCCACGGTTTCGAGTGTCTAAGCAATAAGTCTGACTTAATCCCGAGTGTGTCATGCTTTACTGTGCGCGGAGAGTGCCTCGTGTGTGCTCTCCGGGGCACATATTTTATACGATATAGAGCTCGCTAAGATTAGGAATATGTTAGGTTCTTGTAAGATGGCAGGATGCCTTGACAATGTGTTTTGTCATTGCCTATCTCTAGGCACTTACTAAGTCGCGTATAAAACACGTTTAATCTGATAGTTAATTTAACGTTTTTAGAATTTTTACTATAGAGTTCTTTTATACACTCAAGTAGAGTACTATCAATCAAACTACAGTGTGTGAGTTTTCAAATGAAGATTAAACTAGTGAAAATCCTAAGCAATCTGCAAATTGATAATCAAAAAGATTTTTTTAAACAACCTTATTAAATTTAAATTGATATTGCCAACAAAAAAGCGTAACAAATACATCAAATTAGTAACCAAACACTAGCGTAATTTGTAAAACAAAGCCATACACAATAACGCTAATCGCCTTACACAAACATAGCCCCATTAGAAATGCGATCCGACAGACCAACCCTTGAAACCAACCCCTTAGATTGTTACGTTAATGAACGCACTACACTGATCCTTCGTAGGATTTGTTTTTATTGCTGAAAGTGTGAGCGTGATGTTTTCTTGGATTAAATGCACGGGGCTATGCTGTTTGTTTCAAGGGGGTGATGGAGGTCATGTTGTTGTACCTAACTATACACACGGCTATAAACTTCCATAAAGGAGAAAGAGCTCTTGAATTAGGATTTTAGAGTCATATTACGCTGTGTAGTGTCGGCTTAGAATAGCACTACCCCAATTCTTCCGGCGGGTGTACGTAAGAGGCGACTAACTGTATAGGGGCTTTAAAGAGATTTTTGGGCGATGCGGTTGGAGACCCATCACCAACAAGCTTTATTTTACCATCTTTTCCTTACTTAACTTTCCAAAAGTGGTTGAGGAATTTGTGATTCCTTAGCTCTGGCTACCCCATCTAGGGATTTATAGCCGTGAGTATATGTATGTATGTATGTATTACGCAACAATCACTTAAAAGTCAAAATACTCTTAAGCTATTACGACACCCAATTCGGATATTGCTATGCTAGTTGACACTCCACAGATATTGTGCTATAAGCTTTTATAGTATTTTATTTATGTTACAATGAAAAGTTCTCCATGAAAGGTTTTGGTTAAGAGACCTGAAAAAGTATAGCATAATAAAGCATAACAAATTGGTGTTGGCTTCATATCTAGAATATAAGTATATAAAACATAAAGCTAAAAAACATTTCGTACTCTAAATTATTATTATATTATTATTAAAAAATTCTTCAACAAAACCTTGCACCTCGCCATTGCCCCTAACTATTCAGTATCAATATTCTCAATTAAGCAATTGATTTCAATAAATCAAACTTCGTATCAATTGCCAATTTGCTGTGTAGTGTCAAGCTTAGAATAGCACTACCCTATTTCTTCCGGTGGGTGTACGTAAGAGGCGACTAACGGTCTTGGGGCTTTTAAGGGATTTTTGGGCGATGCGGTTGGAGACCCATCACCAACAACCTTTATTTCACCATCTTTTCCCCATGCAACTTTCCAAAAGTGGCTGAGGAATTTCTAATTCCTTAGCTCTGGCTACCCCTTCTAGGGATTTATAGCCGTGAGTATATGTATGTTTGTATGTATCAATTTCCGTAAAAACACAAACATAGCTATTCTGACCTCAAATTTCGGAAAATACAACACATGGGAAACTCGTAATCCCGTGACCCAACCCCTGTTAATCCCACATCGTCGAAACATTCAATTAGTCAATTTGACCGTAACAAATTGAAGGCACACCTAAATCACCATACTTAATAACGCAGCTGTGTAATAGCTATAATCCTAGCTGTTGGAGATTTCAACTCATTTTTCTTGTATCGATGGATTAGCGGAAATACTGCTTTTTTGGGATACTGTCACAGGAGGGGTAAGGGATTTCTGATGGGATCAATTTGTCAGCCTGTCGACTGTTAAGGTTTGCTTAGGTAGCAAATCTAAGAGTGTAGGTACTTTCTTAGTATAGTTATGGTGATTGGAATGATGTAATTTTTTGTTAAATTTACAATACAATAAAGTATAAAATTCAAACAAAGTCCAAAGCCACTAAATACTGTTTCTGGTGCCTTTTCCTTATTAATCCCTAGTGTGAAACAAAATAGGCTTTAATTGACGTTTTTCATACTCAAACACATTGAAAATACCCGTGCAAAGATATTTAAAAGCAGCTACTAAAAGATCAATGTCTGTCAGTAATCCAGAAAGAAGACGGTCCGAGTTAGGATTACACAGTAATCTAATGGACGGTTTTATCCATTAGGGACGCAGCTACTCGATACACTGGGGACTCGTTTTTGTATGTGTAATGGAGATTTGTAAGGCGAATGTTTCGAAGTTTGCGTAGTTTATGTTATTACATACATATTCGAGAATGCGAAAATTCGAGATCACGTATTTCGTATGAATACAATAAAGTTAATTCATAAGAAATCGTATCCAGAGCCACTAAATAAGGTTTCTGATGCCTTTTCCATATTAATCCCTAGTGTGAAACAACTGCTACTCACATTGAAAACACCCGCGCAAAGATATTTAATAAGTGGCTACTAAAAGATCAATGTCTGTCAGTAATCCAGAAAGAAGACGGTCCAAGTTAGGATTACACAGTAATCTAATGGACGGTGTTATCCATTAGGGACGCAGATACACTGGGGATTCGTTTTTGTATGTGTAAGGCGAATGTTTGTAAGTTCATGGATATGCTCACGGCTACAAATATTAAAGAGGGGTAGCCAGAGCTTTAAAATTGAGAATTCGTCTAACGCTTTTGTAAGGGGAACACAGGAATATTTCGAATAACATAACCAGTAACCATAGGGTAGAGATTTGGCTAAGCGACATCCATCTAAATTATAATTGTTGCTACAACTTACTAATTGACAAAACCTTACGCCACAATCACTATAGCTAGCCTTACACAACAAATAAATGAAATGAATTTTATGGTAAATTTTAGTTGGAACCACAATGTTCGTGTTATAATTTTATAATAAACATGCACAAAAAAACTGGACCAAACTCAAAGTGAATCCAGCAGTAATAATCCACCATTTCCAATCGATTCCTCAATGCGATTGTGTTAATACTAATGGATGGCATTACGCATGAAACGAATGCGGTTTTATAATTCGCGAGTCTGTCGTTTCTGTGTTCTCATCGTCGATAAATAATATTAAATTTTGATATATTGTAATAAACTGCAAATAAATGTGTACCCTTTAGTTTTAGATTATTTTCATTTGTTAAAAAACTGTTAAAGAAAGGATGGTGGGCAATGCTTCTCCAGCCATTTAGTCCAAAAATCACTTAAAATGCCCCCGAACCCTAAGTCGCCTCATATAATATGAATACCAGTGGGAAGAATTGGTATAATGAAAATGGACAAAAGGAAGAAAGAAATACGTTACAGATAGATGTATTAAGAAGTTAAAGGAAATTGTAAAAAAACAAAGTTACTTTAATGTTTTTTGACATGAATTCCTCATGTGGGGATTATTACTCATAATTAAAAGATGTTATTAAAGGAAAAAATTTTTCTTTCCTTTAATAACATCTTTTAATTATGAGTAAAACAAAGTTACGTTTGCAATTATTAATAATTTCATTTTAAAGCAGTGATTATTGTGCTCCATCCAGTCAAATAATGTAATAACTAAGTTCCACGAATTCCCTATATACAGTACGACGAGCCTAGTTCCCGACTCATAGAAGCGGACATTTCCCTATTCATGCTAATTCGAAGGCAGCTCGCATTAGTTCGAGCAGGCCCGTACAAAGACTTTGTTCACGGAGCGTAAACGAATTCAAGTGTCGAACGTTTGAGATTGCATCATGCCGATATAACAGCTAATATCTATTGTATGTATGTATTTACAAGGATATGTACTAAGCTATAGTAAGAGCTACTTTTGAAAGTTAGGTTGGGGAAAGATAGTCAATTAATTGATTGTTGTTGGTGGGTATTATTGGCCGCATCGCCCAATATTCGTTTGCTACCTAGTTGCTTCGGACAAAACCTACGGGAAGAAATTGGGGTAGTGCTATTCTAAGTTGGCACTACACAGCAGATTTACGCAACAGTTAACTGAGTGAATTGACTTTCTCAGCTTTAATAACACTAACTAATATTTGTTTGAATAAGTAGATAAATGAAGATAAAATTTTTGTCTCTAAGACAAAGTTTTGCATAACCCAACGACGTTTTATTTATCACAGTTTTATATCAGTTCTATTAAATCGAAGAGAACTCGGAGTTCTATCTCTAACTTTGTGTGCATAAATTTCTATATCGTTCTTGCATTTTCACATAATATGACACTGTACCGTCACATTTGCATAAGACATCGTTACGTCATAAATACCTACTACAGTAGGTAGAGACTAGAGATATCATAATTTCCCCTTTTTTCACACAAGTCGTCCTATTTTTCTTAAATTAGTCATATAAACCATGATAAATATTATAAACAGTTTAATTTGAAGGCATAAACTATCAATTGCTTCTACCGGTAGACGTCCCGCGCTTTATTACAAAAAAAAATATCTTTTATATAAAGTTTCAGGTTCCTTAAACTTCTGTCATATTCTCTATGTGACCTCAATGTATCTGATCATCGTTCTTGCATAAACCCAATATAACACAAACCGCCATCCTGCATGACACTGTTCTAGAAGTTTCGATACAAGTTTTTCTGATAATTCGACCTCGACGTCAGACTTGGCGGACACGAGTTGCTGCTAAGCGCTAATATTGTTACGTTCTTGCCGCGTTGGATGAAAACTTGGGTATAATGTTTGGTTATTGGGGATTAAATAAGTTTGAAGAGATTTTGCTTTAACCATGAAGTGTTGTCTTAAGGCAGTACTTTTCAATCATGTATCGTCTTATACGACCCGAATTTAATGGTTGGTAGAAAAATTTATATAAAAAAATAAAGGAAACAAAACTTGAGTATATGACATACAATACTGTCACCTAGTGTCCTTGACTGTTAGTACCTGTGCTACCCTTTCGAGGATACACGACGTGAACGTTGAGTTTAATGTATTTGAGTAACAACTCAAGCACGTTTATTATTTTAATATGTATCCACGTCTTGTTGCAGACTCGAAATCGAAGTATCATGTTAGCTTTGTGTTAAAGCCTCATAATTTCGGAATTAATTGCTTTGAGCGGTAATTACATATGTTTTTGTAAATCTTTTGTTACCTTATTACCTTAAAATCGTTCGGTAATAAAAATTGTTCGCTACAAAATCGACGGTACTAAAACCATGTTACTTCAGTCACCCTTGAACCATTTATCAACCACCACACAACATGAAATATGTCTTTCATATATGCAAGCCCTGCAATGTATACAAGATGCTAGCCATATTGAACTCCTTATACAACAGCCAAACAATAATACACAAAAATAATTGTAGCCACCTCTTGAAGGGAATGTATGCTTGCCCAACATTTATTTCTTACATACTTATACTCACGGCTGTAAATCCCAAAAAGGTGTAGTCAGAGCTTTAGAGCTAGAAACTCCTCAGCCACATTTGGAAGTTGATAGGGGACAAGATGGTAGAAATTAAATGTCGTTAACATTTACATTAACACACAAATTTATTTCCTTCAAGATTGTAGCAATATTGAACTCATAAAAAGATGTTTCTTACACAACTAAACAATAATGGACGAGACATTTCGTGTTTACTGAAACGAAATCATTTGAAGTGACTGCTGAAGTATTCAATGTTATATACAACAGTGGGAAATGAAAATACATTTTCAAAATTTGTTACTGGGCTAGTGGTATTATTTTCATGGGGTATGCAGGGGATATTGAACAGTAATTTCGTTGATCCTTACAGCTGAACCTGCATTAATATAATGTTGTTGTTGTCCTCTGGTACCCCAATAGTGCACAAAGCCTGCAAATAATAGATAGAATATATCGCTCAACAGCGATGTGGCTAAGGACCTATCACCAACAATCCTTTATTTTACTATCTATTTCCCACTTTACTTCAAAAAATGAGGAATTGCTAATTCTAAAGCTCTGGCTACCCCTTTTTGGAATTTAAAGCAATGACTACATGTATGTATTAATTTTCATCTCATCACGCTCGTACACAAGACAAAATCTCTGAATGCTTGATACGAAAATAATATGAAAAGTTGGTAGCATTTCAGAACAACGGACCACAGTAAAGCCATTAAAAATTATTCAAACAACAACATTCAAATGAGACTAGTTATTGCAGCTAAAGACAAAAGCGAGTGTTTCAGCTGTCGAGACGAAATTCATTTCGTTCTATTGTGCTAGTACGAAAGCGTTCCTTCTTATGTACGGGGACTAACGTTCGTCGTATTTATTATGCGGGTTTCTTGTTCATTTGTTGTTTCGATATCGGCTCTTTTAGTGATTTATTTGTGTGATGTATTGGGTTAGAATAGCGTTACTACTAATTTAAATGTATGTTAAATGGGTCCGGAGTGAGAAGAAAAAAGAGCATGTATGAGAAAAATTATGAATGTAAGGGAAGCAAGAAAGATTTGTCAAGATCGTGCTAAGTGGCAATCAATAGTCTCTGCCTACCCCTGCCTAGTTATTGAAGTTAAGACAAAAGCGAGTGTTTCAGTTGTCGAAACGAATTTCGTTCATTCATTCATTTCGTTCTATTGTGCTGGAGTGAAAGCGTTCCTTCTTATGTACGGGGACTAACGTTCGTCGTATTTATTATGCGGGTTTCTTGTTCTTTAGTGGCGATATCGAGGCTAATCTAAAGATTTGTTAAGGTCCTGCTAAGTAGCGATCGATAGTAAGTAAGTAATAAGCAAGTAGTAGCGAGTATAAGTAAGTAAGTAATCCTTATTTGTGTTGTTTTTCTGATATCCTATTTCCATTTCTTTCCATTGTTTTACAGTAACATAATAAGTCATCATAAGCAAGAGTAACCAAAACTTTATATGATTAAAGTTTTCACTGTTGCGAATGATATTCTTTCTGTATAAAGCATATAAAATAGAGGAAAGGAATGGTGTATTAATTAAAAGGCCCTTGCGCCTATTATCATTACCAAAATTGTGTACTAGTGCATTTTATAATATTCCGGGGATCTGTCCCGGGTCAGCAGGGGTAGTAAGCATTTTGATTACGTTAAATATTAATAATATCATTAATAAAGTATATGAAGTAAAGTATTGTATACTACGTTTTAGTACTTCAGCTATTCAGGCCGGTAAGACTCCGTAAGTAAAAAAAGATATATTCGTATTAGTTAAAGAGATTATTGGTAAGTGTAAATATAAATTTATAGAAAATGCAAATACATTTAATTTTGGCACTCTGATTTTAATTATCTGAACATATAACACCAATGGCAAATACAAAAATCCGATCCACAAAAAATATGAAATATACACAACGTTTTTCCTCACCAGCGCTCCCATTCCCATTAAACTTTCAGCCGGACTATATAGAAGTTAATGAGGATAGTTCCCGAGTGTTTCCGCTGCTTTCATTGTACAGGTGTTCACAAGTTTCTCAGCAGGAAAAAAGGAATTGCCAATACGAAAAGCTTAATGGAGAAAATGACAATGCGCCTAGACTTGTACAATATAACGTTTTGATTGTTCTTAGTATTTGCTTTCAGATTTTAATGGAATTCTTTACTGTATCTATTTAGATAGCTTTAAGTGATCTTGGCAATTTGAAGATCTTATTGGCTAGACATTGAAGTTTATTTTTTATGAACTAGGTGATACTTTATCATCAATTTATTCTTACGAAGCTTTTTCACCGTAAACCACACGTCACTTTATAAAAGACAAAAGACTAACCCGATTCATGACCCAAACAGACCATACCATTCCATACCTTTCAGCATATCAGACATTCCTCTTTCCACTGCCCTATGAATCGGTTATTTAAAATCAAAGATTAATATAAAAAAACGAAGGACTTGAATTGTATTTGCCTTCACAAAAACAGAAGCCAAATTCCCGTTATTGGACATTTAACAATGTTTGCGCGGCCCAAATTATGGATAGATATTTCGGTTTGTATTGTATTTACCTGCGATTCGGATTGTTACTTTTGTGACCCTAGGGATTGAGCTTTAAATATTTTATTGCTTCTGGAAGATTTTTGCCCTGCCTTGTTTTTAACTATATTTATAATCCTTTTTATCCTCTGCTAATGTCTTGTAAATCAAATGATTTTTTTTTAATTATGACACTAAACCCTCAGACACCTCTGACTACAACCGCGGAAAAAAATGGACTAGTTTTATTCTAATAATATATTAAAGTACATATTTTTAAAACAAACCATGGCTTAACCCTTATCTATAGACACGCTGATGTATGACTATTAAATTTAGTTTGCACAATGTTATGCGGAATATGAACAAACATAAGTTTAAAGAACATGCGTTGTTATAAGAATTTTTGGACTTAAGATAATGTTATTCTACTATTTTCATTATAAGCAAGCAAACTTCATAGTTCCACTGAGCTCCAAACGTTAGCTTCCGAACAATTGTATTAGGGGGTCTTCCGGACCCCATCTGATTGGACCCGCGGGTCTTTTTAGGCTCGCTTGTGTTTGCTTAAATAAAATTGTTTTCGCTTCGTGACGCATCGACGTGACATGCTTTGATGTTGCGAAGAAAATGCGATTGGATTTTTTCTCAAGATACATTTTGTTGTTGGGGTATATTTTACCGCTATAGCGTGTTTAGGGTTGGTTATGGGATCACTGTTTGTTGGTTTTTCATGTTACTGCAGTCCCTTTTAGATTTACCGTTCCTATTTTGTTAAAACACTTGGCGTTGCTTTCGATTTGTTAAGTAAACCTGCAGGAACAGACGTGATATTGGATATCTTAAGGGGTCTTTGTTATTTTGATGTAGTTTTGAATGAATGGTGCTAAAGTTATTTAGGATACATAAACCATAGCAGTACAAGTGTATGTGATAAGGAATTGCATTTATTGCTAGGCTCACACCATTTATTCGACGCAATGCATATGATTTAATTTACAGACAATTCAATATAATCCATAGTACTATCTGGATTTTGTATATTTCTGTGCAACTCTCACTGGAATCTAGGAAATTGATACTTTGAAAAGCTTTTACTGTGATCCTCTTATCCCTGTCAGTTATGATAGATTAAGCAGACCATCGATTATAATTTGCTTTAGTGAATTTATTTAACTATACCTACATTAACGGGTGTTAAAAATATTTATGTCTTGATTGTCAGTAGCCTTGAGTGCCATTGAAGCCAAATTTAGAGCGCGGCTTAAAACTTAAGACCGACTGCACAGATAGTAAGAAAACTGAGGTTTGCCTAAACTCGCTCAGCTCAATTAATTTCAATCGCAATTTGGATTGAGGACCTATTTTTTATATATCTTTGTTTGGTGTTATACTTTGATTTCATCACAGAGGACCTGTGGGTATCGGTTACTATCCATAATTCAAAGCTTAACACTGTATGTAAGATGCATATTTGTTCGATATACTTATGTAAGCAAAATAGAGGTAATTCCTTTTTTGTCCAACTTAGTAACTTCTTAGATAAACTTAGGGAATTAACGGAATGTTTCCCTCTCGATAAATTTCTCATAGTTGGAGATTTCAATATGAGTGATATACTATGGTCACCGACGGCTGATGCCTTCACACCCTTGCATGTCTCAAACGATCATATTGTTAATTTTGTTGATACTCTGAATTACTGCGATCTAAAACAATTTAACGGCCACGCAAATGAGCATGGTGGTATTTTAGATCTAGTTTTATGTAATGATTACGTTAACGTATCTACGTGTTCGGACCCTCTGATACAAGAGGATGTATACCATAAGACACTTATAATTCAAATTCTCTTTGTTGAACATACTCCATTGAAGGCGCTCCCTCGTACTACATATGCATATAATCGCGGTGACTACGAAAAAATTCGATCTCATCTAGCCTTAATTGACTGGAGCCATGTTCTTGATGCGGATAGTTTAGATGTTGCGGTAAATGAATTTTATACCCGTTTATTCCAGCTCAGGGAACAATTTATCCCATTGCGTAAAGTTAAAGACTCTAGATATCCGCCGTGGTATAGTTCTGCACTTATTAAAGTTATTAAAGAAAAGTTTAAATATCACACTAAATTTAAAATATATGGCAGAAAATCTGATGAACATACCTTTCAAATGCTGCGTGACAGGGCTAAAGAAGTAGAAAATAAGTGTTATGACCAATACATTGATCAAATTGAGGAGGCCATAATAAAGAATCCCAAATTTTTCTGGACGTTTATGGCAAGTAAACGTAAAAGTGGATCCTTTCCGGCCTGTATGTCTTACTGTAATGAAACGAGGGATACTGGTGTTGGTATCAGTGAACTATTTTCCTCGTACTTTGGTTCCACGTTTTTAAAGCCGGTAGATGAACCGCAAATTAGCAATTCTAGATCTGATGCTGTTGATTCTGTTTGTGATATTTCCTCTATTTTTGTTAGCTCGGACCGAGTATTTAAATTACTTAAGTCTTTAGACTTGAACAAATCAGCTGGACCTGACTCTTTATCGGCAATATATATAGTTAACTGTGCGGAAGAGCTAACCGTTCCAGTCACGATTTTATTTAGAAGATCCTTAGATGAAGGCACAGTGCCTAAGATATGGAAGAAGGCCTACATAACACCTATTCATAAGAAAGGTGCCAAAAACTGTGTTGAAAATTATAGGCCTGTATCCAAGCTGTGCTTACTTGCTAAAGTACTGGAACGTATTGTGTATGATACAGTGTATGACTGCCTGAAATGTTCTTTTGATCAACATCAACATGGCTTCCTCAAGGGTCGCTCAATAGTCTCAAATCTTCTTGTTTTCAATGATTTTGTGACCGAGAACATGAGTGAAGGCAAGCAAGTTGATGTAGTCTATACAGATTACAGTAAAGCTTTCGATCGTATCGATCATTGTATTCTACTATCGAAACTGCACTCCCTGGGAATTCGCGGAGACCTCTTTAGATGGTTTTCTTCATACGTTCAAAACAGATCGCAGGCAGTGGTTCTATCCGGCTATACTTCCTCATGGGTGGAAATATCATCCGGTGTCACCCAAGGTTCACTATTAGGCCCTTTGCTATTTGTTATTTTCATTAAGGATATTGGATCATGTTTTCTATATTCCAAATATCTATTGTTTGCAGATGACATGAAAATATTCAAAGCAGTCAATAATTCTGAGGATGCTTCTCTATTACAAGAGGACATTAGCAGACTTGATGACTATTGCCTTCGTAACAAACTCGACCTTAATGCCTCTAAATGTTTCTTTATTAATTTTTCACGTAAACGTAGTATTAATTCATTTAATTACCAAATTAAAGGTCAAAATTTAGAAAAATTAACTCATACCAAAGATTTAGGAGTCACTCATGATAGCAAATTATTATTTGATTTACATGTCGATCATATTGTTAATAAAGCATATAAAGCTCTTGGGTTTGTTATACGATCATCTGTGAACTTTAAAAATATGAAAACTGTCAAAATAATCTATTGTGCCTATGTTCGCAGTCACCTTGAGTATGCGTCTCAAGTTTGGAATCCCTGTTATGGCGTATACTCTGATAGAATCGAACGAATTCAAAAAAAGTTGACCCGTTTTCTGACTTTCAAATTTAAACTTCCATACTTAGATTATAATAAGCGTTGCATCGCTCAACACCTTTTGCCTCTTCATTTGCGTAGGAATATAGCAGATATCTGTCTACTAGCCAAGATTGCTCAAGGTAATATTGATTGTCCTGAACTCCTCAGTAAAATTTGCTTGAGAGTTCCTTCAAAAAAACTGCGTAGCAATGATTTGCTTCATGTCCCCCCAGCCAAAACAAATTACAGACGTAATGCCTACCTTATCAGATCTTGCAATGAATTTAATTATCATAACGATAACCTCACTTTGGATCTATTCCATGACAGTATAGCTCACATTAAGCGATCATTTGCAAATGACTTTTTTTAATATTTTAGTATTTCAAATTAGCGGTTGCTGTTGCCGAATATTGGTTTGTCACATCATTTGTTTCGGTGCATTTTTCTTGCTGTTTTTTTATTAATTAGTTAAATTCCTTTTTTAGTTAAGCCTTCTGTTTCTCTGTTGTTTTCGATGTTCTTTATTTTTATGCATATGTGGGAGCTTGTAATTGGCCTATTTCTGCCTATGTTATTATTTTATATTGTAAATTTAGCTGTAAGCCCCCCAACGATAATAAAATAAAATAAAAATAAAATAAAATAAAAGGGGAATTGCAAGAATAATATATAATCTGTGGTTCTGGATATTCATGTACTTAAATTCACACTGTGCATGTATTACATCCAAAATTTTCACGTCGCGTTCTATCCCCATAAATAACTTTAACCCGCTATAAGTTATGCGTTTGCAAGAGAAACAAAACGCAATAAAAATTTAAAAAGCGGACGATAAAATGGTCATTGTGAATTAATCTCCCGCCAAACCGAGAGAAGAAATCCTTAGCAAATGAAATAAAACGCGGAATTCGCATTGGAATTTTATTACGAGACACTGCATCGTTGTTGAGAGAATTATTGTCATCGTTCTTTGTGAATCACTCGGGCAAATAGTTTTTGTTATAAATATTGCATTTTATTTGGTGAACCAAAGAATCTATACTTTTGAGTATAATATGGGAGGTGTTGGCTTCAAATATTTCTAATGCTACTTTCTAAGTGGGTGACTGAGTACTGACTTGGTGATTTTTTAAGTGGTTTTGAATCAGGTGACAAAATAGCTCAACGAATACCACCATATCTACCACCTCCTTTGATATATATGATTTATAAAATTCTTAGAAGAGATGTTAAAAAGCACAACGCTAGCACACAAAATCAAATTCACATAATCAAAATATATAGTGCCAAAGTGGATAGTATTATTACATAAAAATAACCATGTAGAACGTTTAGGAAACGGCTTAAAACCGTACCAAAAAAAGCGGAATGTTGAAGTCAAAGCATAAAATGGCATGTATCAGAACTATTGGCAAAAGTATGTCTTGTTTAATCATAATATATAAATATAAAAACATATCAATAAAACGATAAATCTTATCTTTTTCATAGATACAGATGTCGCCAACCTTTTTTAATAAAACGTATTTGTAGAGCACCCATGTAAACATAACCTTTCGTCGATAAAGCAATGTAATTGTAGATTGACGAAATCCCTAATATCGATACAGACAATGTCTGGTTATAGTTGTACTCGTAAATAACGCAATATACAACTGAACGAAGAAAAAAGGAAGAAATATTAAAAGGAAGTGAAGCCAATTCGGTCATAGAATTGGGAGGATTTTGATGTCACTACGGTTTTTGGGCTATCTATACTATATTTTTACTATATTTTATATAAGCCATTATTTTAGGAACTAGTGCTTAGATTTGAAAATAAATATAGAAAGAAAGAAAGAAGAGACATTTATTTACATTTGAACTACTAACTACTATACAGTTTACTTAAACATTAAAATTATAAAATAGACATAAAAAGTGATACAAAATAAAAATAAAATAAATTAAACAAATGTGAATAGGTCCTGCCTCGGTTTATTTTTGTGCGTTTAACACACAACACTGATTTTCAATTAGAACCCATTTGAGTGACACATATAACATAAAAGCTAGAGAGATTTGTCAGGATCGTACGAAGTAGCGATCGATAGTCTCTGCCTACCCCAATGGGAATGAATGGCGTGAGTATATGTATGTATGTATATAAAATACATTTCAAGCTACATAAAATGATTGACAACAAAATAAAAGTTATTTAAAAACAAAATACAAAAAAGCCGACCGAGCCGAATAATATGCCCATACCGTCATACATAATATGCACTTTTACATTTAAAAATACCACAAAATAATAATGGAAGATAAAAATATATATAATAAATGCTTAGATACACTCTATAATGAAAACCTAACATAAATACACAGATTTATACAAGGAATGTATTCTTATGGAAATATCCTATTAAAAGTATAAAATGCACGTATATAATATTAAGAATGCATAAACAATAAAGTATGCACGATATAAACATACATACAACCATATACTCACGGTTATAAATCCCTAGATGGGGTAGCTAGAGCTAAGGAATTAGAAATTCCTCAGCCACTTTTGGAAAGTTAAGTGGGAAAAAGATGGTAAAATAAAGGTTGTTGGTGATGAGTCTCCGACCTCATCGCCCAAAAATCCCTTAAGGCGCCGTTGGTTCAGCGAAAAATATCATCTCAGGGGGTGCTCCCCCCGCCGGCGCGGGGAAGCGCCTGCGCGCCGATCGAGCAGCCGTCTCCCAGACGCGACGCAGGGCGCGCGTTTTAAAAACATACAGTAGGGTAAGCAATACAGTTATTGTCAACTCGACAGTTTTAGCCACTCGCAAATATTTTCTATGGTATGGGTTCGGACATTTGTTTATGACTATTTACATTTTCTTTCTAAAATATTTACGAGTGGCTATAACAGTCAGGGTGACGAAAACTGTATCGCTTACCCTATGTTATCAATTTCAAAAATAGTTTCTACCGTGGCCGTTTACAATATAAAATGTAATGATACGATAGATTTGTCTACCCCTGTCAGTTTATACAAAATTATTACAGTGATAATTTCATAACTTTTGCCGTGTCGTGTCGGCTTAGAATAACACTACCCAATTTCTACCCGTGATCGTAAGAGGCGACTAATGGTATAGGGGCTTTTTAAGTGATTTTTAGGCGATGTGGTTGGAGAACCGTCACCGAAATCATTTATTATTATTACCATCTTTTCCCAAATCAACTTCCAAAAGTGGCTGAGGAATTTCTCATTCCAAAGCTCTGGCTATCCCGTTAAGGGATTTATTGCCGTGAGTATATGTATGTATATAATTTTCAGTTTACACCTGTAACTATTTAATATTATTAATTGAAATTAGAAGTAACTTTAACGGTTTTGTTCTTTTTCCCATTCCTAATAAATTAAACAATAAAATATAAAAATACGTGCAATCTATGAATTGAATGAATTCTTTTATATTTGCTAATGCTAACCGTACGCACGGTCACTCTCACGCCTACATTGACGCGCATCGTATACAGATAGGTCACTCGCACACTAACGGCACCGCACGCGCGTAAATTGTAAGATCTGTAACACAAGGCGCGCGCGACATAGGTCCATCCCCTAAAGCAGCTCGCCGAGCACTGAGCGGGCGGCAGGCGGCGCTCGGGCACGAGTAGGACTGCGAATATCGATGTTTTTAAAATATTTGATTTATTGAATTTATTAAAAAAGGAAACTAATCGCCAATTATTATTAGAAATACAAATGCTCAAATTATGGTGCAAGTTATATGTAAGTAGGTAAAATGAATAAAATATAAAACCATTTTAAAGAGTGTAATTAGAGGTATGTTGGCGTTTTTTTTCTATCGAGCGAAAATTTATTAATCACGTTTCGAATCGCCAATTTCACAGCAGAAAAGCCTCAAGATTTTGATGTATTTTTTTCAAAACCATATTGTTATAAACATACGCATTATAATGTTTCAAAAACCCTGTTCGCTGAACTAACGGCACCTTAAAAGCCCCAACAACGTAAGTCGCCTCTTACGTACACCCACCGGAAGAAATTGGGTAGTTCTATTCTAAGCCGACAATACACAGCAACTACGATATAAACTGGGATATAATATAGTGTTAGTATAGTTGGTAATTTACTATTACGCTAAGAGAATTAGGAGTAGAGCAGCAATGATAAGTGTTTAAAAAAACGGGGATATTTAATTATGGAGTTAGGTTGTCATGCAATCGAAGTTGAAGGGGCCATGTAAAATAAAGATTGATTTACAGCTCCCAACGTATTCAAGATTCAAAGGTAATCTCTCACTCCTCCATCACACTTTTGAGTTAGAACTATATCGTATTGGCTGGCTACCCTTTACCAATACCTTTACCTTTGTTTTAAAATAATTATCAACTAAACTTTCAAAAGTGGCTAAGGAATATCTAATTATGAAACTCTAGACTACCGCTTCTTGGGGTTGATAGCCGTGAGCATATGTATGTATGTCCCATTGCTAAGCTATACAACGTAGTGACATAAAATAATTTTCAACGATCTACCCAGTTGTATCCAATATAAATAAAGTTAGGAGAAAACAAAGGGGCCGTCTTATCGGATTTATGTGTAGCTCGCGACTCCTGGTCACATTTCAGCTGTACAGAGCTGACACGGTTCCCGTGAAAGCCTTCTGGCTGAAAATAGCCTAAACATGAATCTACTCACGCCAATAGCTTCTATTGGAGTAGGCAGAGACTATCGCAATTTTGAACGATCCTGCTAAAATTTACGAGGTTAACCAACATTCATCTTTCTTTAATTTTCTACTTAAACCTTCGTATCTCAGCCTGAAGACTTACATACTAACATATGCTAACGCCATAAGTATCCATTGGGGTACGCCGATATTAACGATGGTCCGTGTTACGATCCTGGCAAACATCACTAGCTTATTGCATACATCCATATATTCTGACCTCACGTGAGCTAGAGTATAGAGGAGACCCGTTATAACATTCTTCATTTTGATATCTTTTCCCCACTCAACTTCCAAAAGCCCCTGAAGAATTTCTAATTCTGTAGCTGTGGCTACCTCCCTTTGGAACTTATAGTCGTCAATATGTATCTACCTAAGTATTTTGCGCAACATTGCTGTTAACTTATGTGTAAGACATAAGTGAAGCGTTTAACGAGAATTACAAAAGAGACGCATTGAAATAACAGTAAACTGTGAGTGCTACTTATAACGTTATATCAGTACGTGAAAGGGTTCATTTGGTCGAGGAACCCTAATAAAGAAACGGCGGAACCGAGATCACGAGAAAATTATAGAGCTGCACTGGCGGGTAATTCAGTTAAATTTGTATTGGACATCATAACGTAGTTATAAGCGTATTTCCTCATGGGATTGCAAGTTAGTTTTAACTTTAGTACATTTTGTGTATTGAATCTTTTGTCAGGAACTTTGAATATAAAATAGGTTTATAAGGGCCCCTGTACTAGACCTGAGGGATCTGTTAAACTGGGTACCCCGCGTTACCACCAAGACAATAATTGTTTTGAGCAAATTAAAGTGAATTCATTTAGGTATATGATAAGAATTTTAATTTTAACGTAAAAAAGTGGGGTGCGGTGCGTCTTTGTGGATTGTCTGGAAGAGATCGCTTTTAGCGATAAGACCGCCAATTGTACCTCACTGTAACCTGTTTGATCATATTATTATTTTTGTGAATTTGTGTTTGATGTGCAATAAAGAGTTATTCTATTCTATTCTAAACTACCTACAGTAGTCAATCAATTTCATTTTGTTCTGTTCGGTTGGATATGCTTCTAAGATGGTCCCATTTAATTTTTATCGGGTTTTGTTGCGTGGTTAAAAAGATATAAAAAAATATGAAAATGCATATGGGGCGACTCTGTTGTTTATCAAATTTTGTAAAAAAAAGGGTTCGCATCAAATGGCTGAAGGCGGTCACTTTTTTTCAAAAACATATTATTTGTATCTCAAATCAGTTCCCAAACTGAAAGTTTTTTTATTAATTATGAAGTGTTAATGTTAAAATCAAACGCTCATACAACGATCTTTAGAGACGGGAATTATCCCATTAGCATTATGCTTAGCTCGTGGACTGTTAGATCAATATTTTTACTTCAATTTGCTTTTTAACCCATCCCCAAATTTCTTTTTAACATAGTCACACAGAAATGTGTATCATGGACACACACAATGTTCTCGCAGTACAATCATAATTATTTCACGAGATTAGACAACATTGAAGTTACGTTGCTTTCCGACTAGATCTTGGCGCGTTAATTTTATGTTTGTATCTTCACGGTTTTGAAGGTAGGCAGAGGTGTTATAAGCTTGACATACCATTATATATGTCAAACTATAGGGTAAGCTAAGGTCAATTTATGCGATCGTGGCAAATCTCTAGAGTTTCTTTTGCATTCAGCTATTACATTCGTAACATTCTTTGTTGATCGAAATGTTTCCTGCATGATTGTCCTCTGCTTAAACCGGCTCTACATTTTTCATCAATTTACTTACAGCCAACCTATCACCGCACACTCTCCAAGCAAAACGTGTGTATTCTAAACAACAGGTAAAAATAATGTCACATAGTATTCTAAAAAAATAGTTCCTGTGCCACCCCTTCGAGGATAAATAGTGCAAACATTTGAATTTGTCATTTTTGTTAACCCATCCCTAATATTTTCTTAACATAGTCACACAGCGAAGTGTATCCTAACACACACAGTGTTCGCGCAGTACGATCATAATTATTTCACGAGATTAGACAATGTTACGTTGCTTCCCGACTAGATTTTGGCACGTTTATCGTATGGTGATATGATAACGACTTTAAGAGTAGGCAGAGCTGTTATAAGAAACTTTATGCGATCGTGCCAAACCTCATGTTTGCATTCATTAGTATTTTCATAGTAGCCGTTTTATTTTCACACACTCTATTTGATCTCCGCTACTGGAATTACCGTGTACATATGTAACATACGTACCTACGTTTACAAACTAAATTAGTTCTCATTGGGATAGGCAGAGACTATCTTCTAATTCGGTATGCAAAGTTTTTTTTTGGTATTTATTAAATATTTTTATTCGATAGCAAACACGAAAATAAAAAACTAATTTGAATATTTTTCATTTAAAATGAGTAATTGCAAAGTTATGATTTTTTAAAGATTGTTCAACTTTTGTTCTTAATGACGTCACCGATTGAAAATACATATAGCGACATGCAAATAAAGCGAAATGTTTAGTAAAAATGTTGCTAATTGCAAAATATTTCACGAATTTGTGATCCCAAATGAAATTGTTACGATATTATACTAAACAAACCTATGAATTTCGATGTTTTATTAATAAACTGCAAGAACGAATGTCTTTGACATAACGCTGAAGGTCAAATACTGTTACAGTTTTTTGCTAAAATAACGGTCATCTTAGCTTTGTTTGATTTAATTTCAAGAAAATATGTTTTAAAAACATAATATCTCGAAATGGTTTCGTAATCAGAACCACTTTTGTAAAACTTTGCATACCGAATTCTACTACGACTATAATCTAACTTCTCAAGCTTAATTTATGTACATAATTATTTTCATGTGCGTGTGCGCCCTTTTAATTTTTATACTTTGGATACCTGCCTTATTAAAGGCATTATCTGTTTACTCACCATAGTCGTCTTCTACTGACATGCATGGTGAAAAAGGCATATTGGCTCTTTATATCTCTTTTACCAATGAGCCTTATGTTCCTTACTTAATCTTTATATTTCCACTTCATAGCTATCAGTCAGGTGGAGCATGGAAGTATACAATGTTCGCGCGGTACCATAATTATTTCACGAGATTAAACAACGTGATGTAGCTCCCTGCCGGCTTCTTGAAGCGATATTTGCAGTTTTATGATATGGTGATTGTGTTAAGGTATTTTAATACTTGTATAGGTAGGAAGTGGTATTTAAAACTCACAGAGCGTTTGGCAGAACTTTCATTCTTCTTAATTCCGACGCTTGTCTTTTGGGAATATTAATATAAATTATATACTTCATGATTCTTCGATGCCGACTTATATAATTTGTATCGACAGTCGTGCTGTAATAAAACTACAATAGTTTCATCTTTATATATTATTTCTGTAAGCCTCTTTCTTGCCCGGTGGCCTGTGACGGATGAGTTAAGCTAGAAATTTGGTTCAGGTATCGTTTTGTACAGTTCGCGGCCGTGGTGTGCACAAAATCAGACATCTGATGTAACTGTATAAAGTTAATTGTTACAGAATTTCTAAGTTTCTATTTTGGCCCATAGACTTTGCTTGAGTGTCGTAAGCGCGCGCAAACTTTAGTCGATCAGAGATGCGCTGTGATTGGTCGGAATTTTTTCAAACCGGCTAATCAGAATTTTTTTTTAGAAATTCAAAAGAGCTGCGCTGTGATTGGTCAGAAAATTTCATAATAAACTCATTTTATAGGACGCGACGTAGTCGCGCCAGCGTTACCCCCTAGTATATATTTATAGTTACAGTCAAGGAGTATTTAATAAAATTTTAATATAATTTTAAGCTATTTAATAAATTGTTTTATTTATAAAAAGACTTTTCGATCCGGAACAACCCAGCAGTAATGGCTGCACTATTTATTCTCTTTATCCAACTTTTAACAAAGTGCTTTACCGAGTTTTAAACAGTGTTGAGACGCGACTCGAGGATAAAGTTTAAGAGGCAGCCGGCATCAACACTCGCCTCATTTCTGACTTGGATAGTCAGAATGGATAAATTTCCAAGTATTCTCTCTAATATTTATATGTTTGGAAAGTTTTGGAGGCTAATGGGCCGAAATTTTACTCCTAAATATTCTGTTATGGCTAAAATGTTTGAAATGGGATTTGAAGAAACAAATACAGTTTAGATGTATTGTTATAGTAATGTATAAATATTGGTTAGTTTGATTGGTACAAAGAGCATATACTAGACTATGTAAATTTTTAGGTCAAGGGGGTATTACAAAACATAGTAGAAAGAGTAGACAATCGTGACAGCTCAGTGAGTAGAAGACTACTTATCTTGCAGACGATGAGGGTTCAAATCCCGGGCCGGTACTACACCAACTTGACTTTTGTAAAGACATACGTGTAGTTCATGTATCATGGTTGTTAACAGTGAGGGAAAACATCGTGATAAAACCCACATGACTAGGCTGTACTGAGTCATAGGACAGTGTATTTGTACGTAACGTTATTTTAGTTGAGTTGAAAGAGTTGCTGTGTAGTGTCGGCTAAGAATAGCACTACCCCTTTTCTTCCGGTGTGGGTGTACGTAAGAGGCGACTAACGGTATTGGGGCTTTTTAAGGGATGTTGGAGACCCATCATCAACAACCTTTATTTTACCATCTTTTCCCCACGCAACTTCCAATAAGTGGCTGGGGAATTTCTAACTCGTTAGCTCTGGCTATCCCTTCTAGGGATTTATAGCCGTGAGTATATGTATGAATGTATGTTGAAAGATAACGGTAGCAAGTAACGTGAAGTGTGATAAACTTACTTAGCTTAGACACTAAACGTTCATTTGCTATCATTTTTTTCATAGAGGACTTAAATAAATAGAGCGGAATCCAAACGCGTTGTTCAGTGCAAAAATTGCTGAATTAATTCCAGTTAAAAAGAATTGTCGTTGTCGTTGTCCCTACACCCTGATTAGTTGATTCAATGTTCTTGTTTCTCATACATTTGCTTCACTTAAGTCAGTGAAAGTATATAATAATATTGTCATTCTATTTCGTTTCATCTCTGTTCAGCTAAGTTTTCTATGTTTCATACATTTGCTTCACTTAAGTCAGTGAAAGTATATAATAATATTGTCATTCTATTTCGTTTCATCTCTGTTCAGCTAAGTTTTCTATGTTTCAAAATTCGGTAAAATACCTACGAAATTTAAAACGCGTAAATACTTTTTGTCACACAAATTAAACCTACATGAATTTATACGATACGATTAAATTTAAAAAGCGTACCTTAAAAAGCTTATTTTTTATGAACAAAAACAAAGCGCTTCCATACAAATTGCAAAGTTTACGACATTCTCAAAAAGCTCATGCAATAAACATATTGAAGTTATTTATTTTCGCTGTTATGAAATTTTTTTTTACACATTTTCCGATAATACAGTTTTTTATCGTTGAAACCGCGTTAGGTCTCACTTCATGAATTTCGGAGAGGCTTTTTTAACTGTATTTCGACCCGTAGTAAAGTGTGGTAAGTGTAGAGTTTACGTTTCAAATAAAATGGATCGTCTGCAAAATGGGACAAGTTTCATTTTATTTTATCGATCATTTACGCTTTTAATTACTTACTTACTTACTTATACTCACGCCCATTGTTCCCATTGGGGTAGGCAGAGACTATCGATCGCCACTTTGTACGATCCTGACAAACCTCTCTAGCTTCGTTTACATCCATCAATCTTTTCATACATGCTCTTTTATTCTTCATACTTCGGACGCCAGCCTTTTTGAGCACACTCTCAATTTGGTCCAAGTGTGTTCTCCGTGGTCGTCCTCTACTCACATTACCTTCCACGTTGGCTCTATAGATCTCTTTCACCAATTTACTGTCATTCATCCTCTCTATGTGCCCAAACCACCTTAACATTCCTTTCTCTATCTTGCACACTACGTCATCTTTCACACCTAAACGTTCACGAATTACACTATTTCTCACTCTGTCGCACAACCTTACATTACATATACTTCTGAGGGATCTCATTTCCACTGCATTCACTCTACTTTCATGCCTCTTTTGCCATGCCCAACATTCACTACCATACATCAGCGTAGGAACCAGTACAGCATTGTGAACTGCCATTCGCGCCTTTTCAGACAGGAACTGGCTCGACATTAGACTGTTTATGGCTCCATTTACCGCATTTCCCTTTTTTACTCTCCTTTCAATATCTTCCTCGCATTTTCCGTCCCTTGTAAACAAACTTCCCAGATATACAAACTCTTTCACTTGTTCCACTTTCTTGCCACCTATTGTAATCTCACATTCTGTCATACTTTCCTCTCTCTGGAAAACCATTGTCTTGGTTTTGTCCACATTCACTCGCATGCCCTTTCTTTCAAAAGACTTACACGCAATATTCACCATCTCTTGCAACTCATTTACCGTTGATGCAAGTAATACTTGATCGTCAGCGTATAAGAGGCATTTAATGATGAATCCTTCCATTCTCAGACCATAATCACTTTCGCGTAGTTCTTTCAAACAGTCATCCATGAACAGATTGAAAAGCCACGGAGAAGCTACACAACCCTGACGTACACCCCTAGAGATTTCAAACCAGTCCGTGTTTTCTCCGTTTATTCTTACACATGCACTGGAACCCTCATAGAGTGACTCCAATGCACGTATAAGTTGGCTCCCCAAACCGAACTTAGACAACACCTCCCACAAATTCTTTCTTACTACCCTATCATACGCCTTCTCCAGATCAATGAAGGTGCAATACACTTTTTGGTTCTTTGCTAAGAATTTTTCTGTGATGCACCTTAAGGAGAAGATTTGATCCATACATCCCATTCCCTTTCTAAACCCTGCTTGCACATCCCAGATTTTCTCATCAGTTTCTTTCATCACTCTTTCAATCAATACCTTAGCATACAATTTACCGACAACACTAAGTAGGCTAATACCACGGTAGTTTTTTGCTACCTGGCGTGACCCTTTCCCTTTATATAGGGGCACTATCACCGCTCTGCACCAATCATTTGGTACTTTGCCAAGTGCCCAACACTTTCGAAAAAGGAAGAACAGCCAAGAAGCCACTAACCCTTTACCAGCCCTTAGCATTTCGATATTAACTCTATCATACCCTGCCGCTTTCCCTAATTTCATACATTTCATCGCTTTTACAATTTCTTCCATACTTATCACACTTTCACACATATCACCCAACACTTCGTTACAATTAATATTAATATCAATTGCTGAAGTAGTGGGGTCATCCTCTTTTTCAAAGAGACCCTCGAAATAATCCTTCCATACCCTTTTTATTCTAATTCCATCAGTCATTAATTCACCTTTTTCATCCTTCATTACATTTGTACTGGTGTTTTGTGAAACTCCCCTTTCACGTCTGATATATTTCCAAAACAATTTTTGATTGTTTTGGAAATTATTGGAGAGTTTCTTTTCACTCCATTCTTTCAGATCTCGCTTTTTCTGCTCTATTTTATTCTTAACCATTCTCTTTATTCTCTTATATTCATCTTCAAATCTCTCAACTTCATCATCATTTATACACACATTCATCCGTTTACTAGCTTTGATTGCTAGTAAATCGAGCCAAGCTTTCTTCTTTTCATTCACTGCATCTTTCACATTTTTATCCCACCAACTAGCTGATGGTCTAATTTTCCTTTTGCTCACTCCACAAACTTCCGTCGCACATTCAACTAACGTAGATTTGAGCACACTCCATACATCTTCAATTTCCATTTCATCCGTCATTTCTACGCAACTCAGTCTTTCATCCAATTTCTTGACATATTCATCTCCTATTTTTTCATCTTCTACTAAATTTTCTACTCTTATTCTCGAAGGTTCAGTAGTTGGCACTCTAGTCCTATGACGCCACCGTTTGAACAGACCCCTTACTCGTGACACGACGAGGAAATGGTCTGTTCCCACGTTGACACCTCTATAGACTCTAGTGTCAACCACTTTTGATTTCAGTCTTTCATCCACAATCACAAAATCTATCATACTTCTCTCGCTACCTCGTTGCCTTGTATACATGTGGATATCTTTGTGTTTAAACTATGTGTTAGTAACACAAAGATCCCTCTCCAAACATACTTCAATCAATTTTTCCCCATTTTCATTCACTCTCTGATCCCCATATTTTCCTAATACTCGTTCACATCCGTTGCGTTTCACACCAACCCAACCATTAAAATCCCCTAACATAATTATCCTTTCATTCAAATCACACCCATTCACTACATCACCTAATAAATTCCAAAACTCTTCCCTCTGAGTTAGTGCTTTCGACATATCCGGCGCATAGACGCATATTATGCGTAACCGGATCAAACCCACTTTCAACTTAACCCAGAGGAGCCTTGGACTCACACACTCATGCTCTGACATACATTGAACCATCCTTTCAGACATAAGAAGTCCCACTCCTTGGCAAGCTCTGATATTAGGGTCGACCCCCGACCAGATGGCAGTAATTGATCCAAGTTGCGAGACCTCTTTTCCCTTACACTTCGTCTCATTTACACACAGCAAATCTAAATTCTTTTCTTTCATTACCAGGCATACTTCATCTAACTTTTCTTGCATTCCTCCGCAAACATTCATCGTACTAAAGCGGGTCTCTCCAGCCCACTTTTCGCCCAATGAGAATCTATGACGTGATAAGTGGCGAGCTTTATCGCCGTCTCCGTGTTGATTTTTATTTAAACACATGTGATTCCCACGAGTAGCTAGGGAAGCATTCTGTCCACTTTGTCAGAGCCCCGCTTGACAAAGCAAGGTTATTTAGTGCCCGGAGTTCACCAGGCTCCGGGACGTTGGCACGCTAGAGACCAGGCTCACCCCTGGCCACGCATCTATCAGCACGGCAGACCTTAGATTGGTGTAAGGGCGAAGATGATAGAAGCCCTGAAGTCCCTTAGTCGACTCTTACGAAACACCCACGGGAAGAGATGGGGTAGTGCTATTCTATGCCGGCACTACACAGCAATTTAAAACAGCAGCTTTTAATATGTACTGAAATATCTAAATATAGTTATTTGATTTTTTACACATGAATATTGTCCATTTTATATGATCATAGCAAGGTACAATCAATCATTTTATTGTATTCAACCATATATACCACATAACCATTAAAACATTGACCCTACCAGCCTAAATTTTATTTTATAAGAGTGGTAGTAACTATAAATAATATAATTTATGTAATGTGTCTTAATTTTTGAGCGATACAAAGTTTTCTATTTTTTAATATTTTATTAACAATAAAATCTTTATTATCAGAACATGGTTCCATTTCTTGTTAGTAATACAACTTAATCAATATGTTAGTATGCAATTAATGAATAGGGTTGCCATCGGTTTACTGGCATATTTTAGAACTTCTGCACCAAAAAATCCAAAGTTACTTTTGGAAGCTGAAACGAACTGTCAAGAGAGTATAATTATTGGTGATACATTTCTCAACTCAACTCAAACGTTCACGCCGTTCACGTTGGCAGAGGTACAAATTCTAAACATCACGTGACTTCGTCAACTGGTTTTAAAAGTACCCACGTTTAGCTTGGACAGTGTACTCACGTGATCGCCGTGTATAACTTAGCCATGTGGGTTTCCTCACGATGTTTTCCCTCAGCGTTAACAACCATGATGTGATACATTTCATCAGAAAGATGTTAGTTGGTTAGGTATATCAGTCAGTTGGAGACTAAGAACCTTTTATTTTAGCATAAACATTTTACTGAAGGACTTTTCAAACTTAAATACTGTTTACGAAGTGAGAATATTATTATTTTGATGTTCTTGTTTATAAAAGCATTCAAACGCAAATTCTTAATTTTCGATAACAAGTCATTTTATCCCGAAGCAATGCTTTGAAGTCACTTTTAATGGCATTTTTTATTTTATAAGAGCAAAATTGAATTTCTTTTCCTCGTAATTTGGTAAACGCTACGTGAAAATTTGATGAATTACTTTTCGAATTGAGTTTTATTTTTGCAATGAAGTTCCACAAGCTTATTATTATTAATACATATGTTTTTTTTTCGCCATTAGTTAGAAGTGGGGTAGGCAGGTACGGTAAAAAATTCAAATTCTCAAGCTATAGCTACCTCTTATGTATATTTTAGTACCTTACAAAATAACCAAATTCAATTGGCTTAAGTTAAATCTATTTTATTTTTTTCAGGTAAGATTCAATGCGATTGCTTGTGCCCGGACATTATAAATATGTGTATGTATATGTTTAACTTGTATACTTCTATTTGAATAAATATCAACTATAAAGGGTATTAAAAAGGTGGTTGGCCGAATTGAGACTGGTCGTAATAGAGATATGAAGGGCAGGCCTATAACCTACAGTGGATGTCTTTTTTAACCGACTTCAAAAAAAGGAGTGTTTTCAATTTGACCGTATTTATTTTAAGTTCGTTCGCCGATTATTTTGCCATTTATGAACCGATTTTGATTATTATTTATGATGATGGTGAGGGAAGCGAGAAAAGTATGTAATGATAGGAAGTAGTGTAGGTGAGTAGTATCGGCCTTCCACAATAGGAATCGATTGCGTAAGTAACTTTAATGTTCTATGTGTAACTTGTAGATATGTTAAGTAAAAAGATCTAGTAGTTTCCCTGCTTAATATGATTGGAGAGTAGTAAGCCATCTGTTCGGGGTATATCTGAACCAATGATAATGATATTAAATGATGCGATTCACGACTATTTATTGATACTGATACTTAGTTCTAATTGATATATACATACATACATATACTCACGGCTATATTTCCGTAGAAGGGGTAGCCACAGCTAAGGAATTATAAATGCCTCAGCCACTTTTGGAGGTTGAGTGGGGAAAGTTGGTAAAAATAAAGGTTTTTAGTGATGGTTCTCCAACCGCATCGCCCAAAAATCCAATGAAAAGCGCCAATACCCTTAGTCGCCTCTTACGACACCCGTGGGTAGAAAGGGGTAGCGACATTCTAAGCCGGCACTACACGGCAATTCGCTAATTGATAAATGATATGTACAACCGCGAAGCAAGTATACAGCGGACTGTCTCTAATTTACTCGTGATTGAGTAAAGTGCTGACTGTTACTTATTGTTCGGTGTTTGCACGACAAAAAATGATTCATTTTTATACAGTCTTCATAATCATGAAGTGTCCTTAAGAAATATTTCACCACATCATTCCGAAGTCATTCAAACTTCATAAGGCTCTCCATAAGTTGAGTCTCGCAAAATTACTTTTACAAGTTTTGTCGTAATGATAGACCTCGGAACCCTTATTCTGATGATTCTCGAAGTCGAATTTCATATTAATAATTCAACTTTTAATTTAAACTTTGGAGAACGTGAAAGTTGGGTGCTATTTTTACTCCGTTGAACATTCTTGAAGTTCAAAGTTGACAAGATATTGTGTATTTACGCAGAATAATAAATGTTTGTTCCGAATATGTAGCGACGGAAAGTATTTTAGTGGTTTCTGGCAAACATAAAAAGTACAAGTACATATGTGGGTATACAACAGCTAGTGTGGATGGTAATGTTAGTAGAGGACGACCACGGAGAACACACTTGGACCAAATTGAGAGTGTGCTCAAAAAGGCTGGCGTCCGAAGTATGAAGAATAAAAGAGCATGTATGAAAAGATTGATGGATGTAAACGAAGCTAGAGAGGTTTGTCAGGATCGTGCGAAGTGGCGATCAATAGTCTCTGCCTACCCCAATGGGAACTAATGGCGTGAGTATATGTATGTATGTATGTATGTACAACAGCAAATATTGACTTTTGATAGAACCGATATTTACATTAATATTATATTTATAAAACATTATATTTCTATTGCTCCAATTCGGCATAAAATACATTTTATATTAAATTTAATTTCATATTCTAATTAGACATAAAAATGCGATCAGATCAAAAAATGCAAGCAACATCATGTCACATGATATGTCATGCTTCAAATGACATTATTTTATCTTATATTAAGGGCGTCCCCGGAAAAATAGGTTGATATTGGTTGTTTGGAAATTCTATAAAGTCTGATTTGATGATATTGATATGACATGAATACAATATATGTTGGTGATTAGTTCATGGTGTTAAAATTTGATGTTTAACATTTTAATAATTTGTTGAAAAATATGATGAAAAAAATTGAATTGGAACATGCTTTGTTTTCATAAAAACCGTATAGGCTCCACTGGCATAACATAAATGTGAACTCATTATGTGTCTATAAACGCGTAGCTTTAAGATCTGTAACTTTGATGTTTAACTTTTCATTTAAACATTATAGTTATTCAATAAAACTAAATAAACTACATTTATCCTGCGCGCGCGTTTTTTCCGTCCCTGTCACTCTCAGTAAATTTGACGTAAGAGTGAGCGCAATAGCTGCAAAATGCGGGGAGGCCCTTAAGAATACCCACTTTTTCAATACCCTTTGCGGCACGAAACCAGCATTGTTAGCACGAACGACCTTTTGACTACAGAACGCTTGGTATAAAACAGCCATCTCTTTCACGCTTACATAGTATTGTATACTTTTATCTCATGCTAACCGACAGAGAAACGATAAAATAACGCTCGGGCTAGGCCTCCAGAGCTGGAAGAAATGGGTTGTCGTGTTCCTAGACTTTTGATATCGCAGTGTTTCTAAGTAACATTTAACAGAATAGTCAGTCCGAGATAGTTAACCGTTACCGCTACGCCGAAGATATAAGGCTCTACGGGTATACATGCGATTACAAAAATTGCTTATTTTGTTTCCCCGTTATTGAGGCTGCACCGTTTTATATCTGTAACGATGTACATTATTAAGTTATGGGCTTGATTTAATATTACCCAGTCATAGTACAGTTTGCTTTTCGAGTTTCTTAGTGATTGAAAGTTATTTATTACTTCGATAGATTGAAAACGAATAGTAGAGACAAAAAATATGGTTGCGACAAAATGTAGCAGTTAACTTTGTTATGTCCAATACGGCTAAAAGCAAATTTAATGGAAATATAGTGATAATAAAAAATATTTCAGAAATCTCAATTACTGGTAATGATTTACTTATCATTATTTCTAGTTTTGTTCTCACTCAAGACTCAAGCGTTCTCGCCGCGCCGTAGGTATAACCCCGAGGGGCACATCGTCACATGGTGTTCAGAGTACCCAGTTTTTGCGTGGTACCCAGTACTCATGTGATAGGGGGCAGGACTATCGCCTTTTTGTATGAATACACGTTCACATGACTAAGTAAAACTTAGCCATTTGGGTTTCCTTACGAGGTTTTCCCTCACAGTTAACAACTATGATAAATTAAACACACATACTGTCTGTATTGACGGGCAATCGTTCTACCCATAGAACTATCACGGCTGTTCTATTCTAGTTTTATCTTTCGCCAATTATTACTTTACTGTCCTCTTAATCACCATCGCTACCCATTACTCAACCCGCAGTCACTATCGAAGCTTTACCACTCGTTGTTTATATCTCTCACAATCGAACAACAACACAAATCACGACATCCAAAAATAAAGCAATAACTAATCGATGCGCTTCGCAAATTTTCCATGCAAATGACGATACACTAACTCGACTTAGTATCATAAGATCAGATGCGAAGATAAGTTTACATGCGAAATCGCATAAAGGTAAATATCCGGGAATGAACGTTACTCGCGAAGGGACTTGCATAAAAAAGAGATTATTTTTGATCCCCATAAATCGACAACCCACGATGGGTTCGGACCGTACGTATTTGGCCTCGATCGGTTTTATTTATGACGGCGTGAGGTGACGTTCGGTATCTCGCGCCGTTTTTTGGTCTATTATCTAAACGTGTCTTTGGAATATGTTTTTATATATATTTTCATTTAAACTTTAATGTATTGCGCGCCTTGTAAAAGAAAACATAGAATTTTAAATCGTATTTGGTCGATGAGGTAGGCCAGAGTAACCCAAACCTGATCATTATATTGATCATTCATTATTGATTACCCTTTTTGGGAATGAAGTCGTGATGACATCGAGACATATCAAACCACGGCATTGTAGAATCCTTTATTCTATTAAACAGATCACTATTTTATGCCTGCAAATCATTTATAACTTTAATCTTCCACTAAGATATTGTTGCTGTGTAGTGTCGGCTTAAAATAGCACTACCCCATTTCTTCCGGCGGGTGTACGTAAGAGGCGACTAACGGTATTGGGGCTTTAAAGGGATTTTTGGGCGATACGGTTGGAGACCCATCACCAACGACCTTTATTTTTCCATTTTTTCCACACTCAACTTTCCAAAAGTGGCTGAGGAATTTCTATTTCTAATTCCTTAGGTCTGGCTACCCCTTCTAGGGATTTATAGCCGCGAGTATATGTATGTATGTATTTAAGATATTAAAAAACACTTCTTGTAGAAACTTACCAATATAGACTTAGTCATTTAATGTATTTGTTTATTTTGGATTGATTGACTTGTGCTTTCCATTCTGAACAGAGGAAAAAAAGTATATGTTCAGAGTGTTCAATAATTATTAAGAACACAATGTAAAAAAATTAGAATTTTACAATATCTTTTCAAAAAAAAGATTAAATGGGGAGTCTATCGAATCGAAGCCGAACGCGCTGCTTCGAACGAGCCAGAATAAGGTAAAGAGTAATCCGATAGTTTCCCGTTCTTTGGTCTTTGAAATATGATATTTTTATCGAAATATCGACAATCCTTTTTGTTCGTTTTATCAATACTTCACTCCGGACTGTGTTATACAAAGGATCTTGTGTGTTTTTCAAAACTCGACCCCTCACTTGTTTGGATTAATACGCTCATTATAAAATGTACAGTTATGTTCAGTTTCCTCTTTTGGGTATTGGTAAATTAAGTTTTGTTTTGGGTCTTATTTATGTAGGGTATATATTTGTTACGAGTGATTGAGTTAAACTTTGTTTTTAACAAAGATCGCCTGTTTCAATTCGAGTTGAATATATTGTTTTATAATTGCATTAGCCGATTTCTCAGTTAAGTGTTGACATACATATACTCACGGCTATAAATCCCTAGGAGGGGTAGCCCGAGCTAAGAAATTAGAAATTACTCAGCCACGTTTAGAAAGTTGCGTAAGGAAAAGATGGTGAGATAAAGGTTGTTGGTGATGGGTCTCCAACCGTATCGCCCAAAAATCTCTTAAAAGCCCCATACCGTTAGTTGCCTCTAACGTACACCCACCGGAAGAAATGGAGTAGTGCTATTCTAAGCCGACACTAGTGTTGAATACCATAATATTATTTTTAATATTTTATAGAAAAGATCGTATTCTAGTCAAGGGTTTTTATGGTCTTTGTTTTCTCATATGGGCCTTCTGTATACCCCAGAAAGGAAACTGTCTACAGCGTACAATTATTATTGAAAGTGTTCGTTTTTAGGCATCATTTAAATACATAATTAGTGAAATTATAAACTGGAATACTTATAATGATATAACAATGGAATTAAAAAAACGGAAATTTTAAAAGTTGCGATGGAAGAATATATCCATATAAAGTATCGTTGGCAATGGGTTTTAAACCCAACATGCGATTTGAAAATGCCTTGTAGAACACTACCCCATTTCTTTCCGTGGGTGTTCGTAAGAGACGAGTTGGACTTTTAAACCTTTACATCACAATATTTTTCCCGGGTCGGGCCTACACCAATTTGTCTTTTCTAAAGACATATGTGTGGTTAATTTATCATGGTTGTTAACGGTGAGGGAAACATCGTGAGGAAACCCACATGGCTGAGTTGTACTTAGTCATGTGACAGTGTATTCGTACAAAACGGCGATAGACCTGCCCCCAATCACGTGAGTACACTGTCCATGCAAAACGTGGGTACTCTGAACACCAGGTGACAAAGTCACGTGATGTTCAGAAGTATTAGTACCTCTGCCAACCCCTTCGGGGATATTCGGCTTGAACGTTTATGTTTATGTTTATTTTTCCCACTTAACTTCCAAATGTAGCCAGCGTATAACATATGTATGCGTATGTATGTTTGTTATTTTAAAACAGTAAACCAGATAAATAGCCGCAAAACCTTCCACGCTAAGTTATCATCGTCTAGTATCCCATTACGGATGAAAGCCTCCAACATGCTTCATAAGCACTCTCGTGATAGTTAGCAATATCGTAATGAGCTTTTAGTAGATACCACAAATCGATGCTTGCACTTAACTTAGCTCGTTGAGCTTTCTCGGTAAGCTTAATGAACGTCTCAAAACGTTAAAAGTCACTTCACATTGTCTGCTGTGTGGTTTTTCTTGTCCTGTAAAGGGTAATAAATGGGATACATCCAGAAGTCCAGATACATTGATGTTTCCAAAAGGAGTAGGTAATGCTTTTATCGATGGTTGCGGAGAAAAAGGCATAATAAGGCATAATAATTACACTAATAATAGAGAGAATGGATAAAAATAAAGTAGCGAAAGATATGTAATATAGAGCCAATTAGGTATTGTTAGTAGATGACGGCCTCGTAAAACGTTTCTAGATAAGATAGCAATCGTTTTTATAAAGGCGGGGGTCCGAAGTGAGAAGAATAAAAGAGCATGTATGAGAAGAATAATAAATGTAAGGAAAGCAAGACAGATTTGACAAGATCGTGCTAAGTGGTGATCGATAATCTCTGCCTACCCCCCTGGGAACTAATGGGCGTGAGTATAAGTAAGTAAGTAATTACACTAAGTAAAAGCTCCTGACCAGTAATCGGGAATAATGAGATTATACGAATTTTAAGATTTAATGTTCATGTGTTTCATGGTTTGATGGCAGTGTTTAAACTTAAGATATTTTACGGATGCAATGTGATTTCATCTGCTATTTAGTAATAGACAGTTTAGCATATTGAAGGTAATTTTACCATTGACGCATATTAACTTAAACGTTAAAATAGATTTATATCTTTACACTTCAGAAAAACTCATAATCTATATTAATTTCATAGAACGAGAATAAAATCGACGTTTTGACGGATTTTGATTCTTTTACAGTAATCATTTACAGTTAATGCAACAAATTCTCAATACAAAATAACTTAATTGAAACACAATTTCGTATTCCAATCGGGTGTACGGGCTCAACTATACCGAATTAAGTATCTTTCGTCTAATGAACCAATATTTATTTTGCCTAATCAGTACTAAACAAGACCCATTGAATAAACTATGAAAGAGCGGATTAAGTTAATTGCGCTATGGATCTCTAATAATTCTCTTCTACCGAAATAACAACTAGATTCTGCGAATCTCAAAGCTCAATTAAAGTTACGCTACTAATTTTCATTGGGGTAGACAGAAACTTTTCAGAGTATCTTTGTATGAGAACCGGAAAATCATTGGCTTCCCCCAAATTTAAAAATTTTCTTAAATTTACATACGCTTTAATTCTTCTCACTTTCAAGTCGAATATATCTAAGGGCCTTAATTATGCTTAAAACATCCATTATTCACAAAGTCTACCACAGTATTGCTTATAAGTGGTCAAATATCATAATAACATAACATAACATAAACGTTCACGCCGAATATCCCCGAAAGGGTTGGCAGAGGTACTAATACTTCTGAACATCACGTGACTTTCTCACCTGGTGTTCAGAGTACCCACGTTTTGCATGGACAGTGTACTCACGTGATAGGGGGCAGGCCTATCGCCGTTTTGTACGAATACACTGTCACATGACTAAGTACAACTCAGCCATGTGGGTTTCCTCACGATGTTTTCCCTCACCGTTAACAACCATGATAAATTAACCACACATATGTCTTTAGAAAAGACAAATTGGTGTAGGCCCGACCCGGGATTTGAACACTAGTCGTTTGCACGATAACCGAGTGTTCTACCCACTGGGCTATCACGGTTGATCAAATATCTTTTATATAAGTATCTACACCCACTTATACCAACGGCTATAAATCCTAAAAACGGTTACACATCTTCAGAGCTTCAAAACCCTTACTCGCATCTTATTACCCCTCGGAAAAATGTGGCTTAGTGTCTTCCTATTTCGACTCTATTTAGCTTGAAGCTCTTGAAGCTGACTCGTCTCAAATGAGTAACTATATAATTGAAAATTTTATTCATTAGTCCTATAGCAATATTATATAATATTAGTGTATAAAATAGTGGAATAGGCAGCCTACGCCAACCTTTGTGTTGTTAGTTATTTAGACAAACGTCCGTACTTTGTTTTGTTCAGTTTTTGTACGTTCCGGACGGGCGTCGGAACTCTCAATTAAAACTGCCGAACCGCTCTGTTCGTGGCGACTGAATAAAACTAAATCGAATGAAAACGGTCGATTCTACTGACGGCAATTGATTTTCATTGCTACGGAATCTTTATTGTTTTTATATATTTAATACTTGAAAAAATTGCTTCATTGGTTTTAATTGTTTTTAAAAATACAGTACCTTTGAAAATAAGGAAAATACCTTTTTACAGAATATCACGGCCACGATGAGCTCAAATAGGGAATAAGCTCAAAAAGGCAGGCATCCGTAGTACGAAGAATAAAAGCGATGGGTCTCCAACCAAATCGCCCAAAAACCTCACCCAAAAAAAATCCCCATACCTTTATTCGCCCCTTACGACACCCGTGGTAAGGGGTAGTGACATTCTAAGCTGGGACTACACGGTACTCTAAGCAAAAATGCAGTACCTTTAAAAGAAAGATCTTTTTACGGAACCGCCACCACGGAGGACACGTTGAGATCAAATAGAGAATGAACTCAAAATGGCAGGCATCCGTAGTATGAAGAATAAAGGAACATATTTGACACATATGTTTTACACATATAGTACATCAACTATATAAAAAAAAAAAAAATTTTAGGATTTTATTTTTTTAGTTACTTTTGGTATAGATAACTTATAAATTCATAGAAATGAATAGTCTTGTACATTTACCGACCTCCTTGGCCTAGTTGGTAGTTATTACTACTTTAATTGATCTGGATATCGCGAGTTCTGATCCCGCTGGGAGCTTTCTTTTCGAGTTAGTATCCCTTACCGTAGGTCATTTACCTTAAGAGTGACTTTTTAACTAGATACCACGTAGTGTAAAACAGGCTGTCTGTTTCGCACTTACATAGAATCATATACTGTCATCTCATTATAACCATTATAACCGTTATCGCGACGATAAAATAGCGCTCATGCTAGGTCTTCTGTGTAGTATGTCCGCATATTTATTCGTTTTAATCTAAATACATCGATAACTAAAAGGAAAACGCAAAGTGTTGAAAAACCTCTACGTTTGGAATAACCCGTTATATAAGTTATAATAAGTTTATTCGTTATTATTTCATCCCGGTATTATGGTATCGGTGGTGTTATATTCAATTAAGTTCGGCGCAGTGTAACAGCCAATGTTGTAGGCAGTTAGTTTCCAACGTATGTCTGCTATACAGTTTTACAGTATTTGGCGTCCGTAGTCTGAATAATAAAAAACATGTATGAAAATTTTGGTAAATAAATGCAGGCGACGCTCGAGAGGTTTGCCAGGATCGCATGAAGTTGCGAATTTTAATAATATATTAAGATTGGTTATTAGTAAATTATTAGTGGTGACTAGAGAAATGGGGCAAAACAATAGTCAATAATTCGTTATACAAAGATTTATAAGCTGGATGTACGTGCGAAAATTCTTATATTATTTTGTTTTAGATAATTACATATTTAGGAGTAAGTTTTAATTGAATTTATTTATGGAACTTTTGAGATTTCCGAACCAGAACTAAGCTGGATACTACTTCTTTTTAGTTGGCTTACAAATAAAATAGCTTGTTAGAAAAAACATTACTTTCCAAAATCACTGGCACAAAGTTGTTGAAAGAAAATCTATACTTAACAATATCCTGGCTATGACCCCACAAAAAACCAAAACGCGCCCGAAAACCGAACAAATAATTAATCAAATCCTAACCACTCATAAAGATATGACGTTTTATTTAAAACTTTATACCCAACGCAAACCAAAACCACTTCTTTAGCACTATTAATAATAGTTATTTTCCAATGCACTCGTTCGTATAGAGGGTGGAACATGTTTGAAGGGTACTCATATTTCAATGTAAAATGAAGGCTTTTGTTGAAATAACCCCTAATGGCCCATTGTTTCGTTTTATTAAAGTTGAATTGTCTATTTCATACGATATCCAATACTTTTACTTTATATCTCAATGCTGGGAATTGTAATAATAATAATAATCGGAAAATACTTTTTGAGATTCTGCCATTTGTTTAAGGTTTTGGTTCGGGACAAATTAAGATTTAATATAGCGGTAAAAACACGTCAATAAGGTAATGTTCATTTCCATTTGTTTTCTTCTCAAAGTACGTTCATGTATTAATAAAATAAATGAATATTTTTGACTTATATTAAACAAGTTTGAACGGCTGAACAATATGTAGTCTCGCTAGTAGTTTTAGTTATTCGGAATCACGTTACGTTTTGTCCATTAGTAGTAGTAAACTTGCTTAGACTCATACTCTACTGTTGCTGCATACGAATATACTGTTAAATGACTAAGTCTTAGCTCAGCTTTGTGGGTTTCCTCAGGGTCCGTTCACTCTATTATCTCGACTGCGATGGTAGGGTTTCTAGTCATTCAGAACTACACGTGATGAAATGTCAGTTTGTACTAATCTTGCTAAGAATACAATAGCATTGAAAAACTCTTCATTGCAAATCAAAAACGAAATATTTACAAATATACAGATATACAAAAACAAACTGTACAACTTGCGGTGTTATCAATAAAAATGATCTCTTCGTCTTCTGATTCTGATTTCTTCTATCGTCGCTTTATATTTACGCCTAGTGTTCTGCTTCGCTCGGATGCATGGTGTCAAATATTTTTCCTACCCTACGATATTTAGCGTGATGATATATAGCCTATGTTGCATCTAAAGAAATTTTAAAATAGGTCTAGTAGATTGTGAGCCCATTCATTACAATCTAACAAAGTTTTCTTCTTTATAATATTAGTGTAGATTCACTGTTGTTTGACTGAGTATTAACTCAGCTGTTTGGTTTTACTCGCGGCATTTTACTGCTGCTCTTCTATGGATGACTTAAAAAGAGACACAATTTTTTAAGTCTAATGAACATATGAACCAAAGTTTCCTGCGCTTCAGATCGATCTTATGTACCACTAAGCTACCATAGCAATTATCTCTGAGCTAGTGAAGGTCCTAGTACGTGGCTTAAATAATAAATATTATTACAAGGGAAATAATGGACGTAAATAAATTAATATGGTACCTCACCTATGTATAACGTACGTACCTATGTACCTATGTATAATACGAGTAAAGCATAAATTTTTGATCCAATGTATTGTCGGCCTTACATAGCACTCACCCATTTCTCCCCTTTGGTTTTGCAAAAGGTAGCTCAAGGTATTAGGGGTTTTTAAGTGATTATTAAGTGGCTGAGAGGTTCCTAGCTCTGAAGCTCTGGCTACCCGCTTTCGGGATTTATAGCCGTGAGAATATGCATGTATGTATGTATTGGGTGAATTGGCTAGAGTATTACAATCTTTTCCTTACCCAACTTCAAAAACTGGCAAAGGTTGTATATATATCCGTGATTACTATGTTTATGTGTAAACGTGAGTATAAGTGTGTATTAATTATGGTCATTAGCCACCAAATGAAAAAACTATCTTACATACATATTTATATTATTTAATATATTTCCCATTGGGGTAGGCAGAGACTTTTGATCGCCAATTTGTACGATCCTGGCAAACCTCTCTAGCTTCGTTTACATCCATCAATCTTTTTATACATGCTCTTTAATTCTTCATACTTCGAACGCCTGCCTTTTTGAAAAAGCTACCACTTGAACAAAAGAAGAAAACGTTATCTCTTCCGCCAAATTAACATCCGGAAAAGTATTCTATACGGAAACATGTCATTTCTAAAAGGCTCGCGGACTGTCGACAAAAACCAAGTTATAACTAACCCCCCGTGAAAGTTCTGCGTCTGGATGTGACAAAAAAGCTCGAGGAAATTAACGTTTTGCCAAAAGTTGCGAGTGATATATAACTTGTTTTTAGAGTTCTCTGGTGACGTATTCGGATTCGGTTATAGCGATCGCTACGCACAGTTTGTAGTACGGTTGTTGGTTCCGTCGATAGTTATGGTTTAATCGTATGTTCTTATACATATGCTATTAGTTGTCATTGGAGTAGGCAGAGACTACCGTTGTTACTAGGAACGATCCTGGCAAACCTCTCGTTTTTCACTTACATTATTGTGGATATTGACAGCAATGTGTTCTTTCTAAGAAAATAGTTACATATTTCTCCTCCCAAAAGTCATCAAAGGTTAAATGTGACAACGTTAAGACTCAGGTATGTTTCCTGATATACTAAGTAAGAAGTTACATGTGAAATGTAATGTATTTCAAGGGAAAGTCATCATTTTATTTGCAGGTACATAATATATTTTTTATTAAATTCTAACATGACTCGTATCAACCTGCCTATCAAAGAAAACTGCCTATCAAAGAAATGGCGTCTGACTTCCCTTTATTACATACACGTCCATAAATCCCAAAAAGGGGTAGCCAGAGCTTTAGAGCTAGAAACTCCTCAGCCACATTTAGAAATTGATGAGGGGGGGACAAGATGTGTGAAATAAAGTATCGTTGGTGATGGGTCTCCTACAGCATCGCCAAAAAACCACTTAAAAAAAAGCCCCATAGTCGCCTCTTACGACACCCGTGGGTAGAAAAGGGTAGTGACATTCTAAGCCTCACTACAGCCAATCCTTAGCCTTTTTATGAGCTTTTTACCTTTATTCTTATGAATAAATACATTGGAACACTGATTCTAAAAGTGCTAACAGACGATCGAACATGTACGGCGCGCACCATCGCACTGTGCGGTGCGCTCTAGCCTACAGACGATCGCACTGTGCGCCCCGCACCATCGCACCGTGCACCGCAAGCGCTTCGAACCAGCCCGCACCAATATTAATAATAATTATGTGCGGCGAACCACGCTACACACGTTCGTTTTTGGTACGGCCCGTACCACGAACACTGGTGCGCGCCGTACATGTTCGATCGTCTGTTAGCACTTTAAGTCAGCACTATGTAAAACAACGTTTAGTAGAGCAAGTGAATCAAAATAAGCGCACAACTTTATTCAGTCAGACATTTCGAGTCAGTCTCTGTCAAAAAGTTAACACTTTTACGTGTGCAGTTTGTAAATTGAGCTGCGGATATTTTTAGAATTGTACCATTGCAGACACGTACACTTGCTTGAACTTCATTTAAAATTTAAATTTGAATAAATAGTATATTTGCTTGAAGTGTGGTTGTGATAATTTGATAAAACATTAGCAAAATTTTTCAGTTCGTGGACATCGTTTATTTAGTGGTAATGCTAAATGAGGCAAGCTAATGTGTGATACAGAATCTCTATTAAAAAATAACAGAATAAAAATGGTAAAAAAATATTGCAAATCAGAAAATAAATATTTAAGAAACAGAAACAAAAAAAGGACTATTGGCGGCCTTATCACTTAAAATTAATAATGCATGTATAAACTAACTTAAAGCAATTTCTGCGAAAAAAGGGTAGCTATAACTTCAGTATTGAAAATATCTTATCCAATTTTAAAATTTACTGGGATAATATTATATGGGTCTAAAGCTATTGATTATCATTTATTTCTTGAAGAGTTGTGTACCTGTTCTTGTACGTGTTTTTTCGTCACCATAAAGGTTGACTGGAAGAAATCGCACTAAGACGATAAGTGCGCCTTTGTTTTCTAAGTTTTAATGTCTGTTCTTTTGTAAAAACATTATATTTATTCCGTATGCAATAAAGTGTTCAAATAATTAAAGCTACATCGCTTAAAAATCCTAAGTCGCCTCTTACTACAAACGTGAGAAGAAAGGTTAGTGCTATTCGAGCTGACACTACAAAGCTAATAAAAATAACATAACATAAACGTTCACGCCGCATATCCCCGAAGGGGTTGGCAGAGGTACTAATACTTCTGAACATCACGTGACTTTGTCACCTGGTATTCAGAGTACCCACGTTTTGCATGGACAGTGTACTCACGTGATAGGGGGCAGGCCTATCGCCGTTTTGTACGAATACACTGTCACATGACTAAGTACAACTCAGCCATGTGGGTTTCCTCACGATGTTTGCCCTCACCGTTAACAACCATGATAAATTAACCACACATATGTCTTTAGAAAAGACAAATTGGTGTAGGCCCGACCCAGGATTTGAACACTAGTCGCTTGCACGATAACTGAGTGTTCTACCCACTGGGCTATCACGGTTGCTAATAAAAATTTACAGATAAAAGCACTGTTAGCCGGAATATGGACCACACACACATAATCAAGGGGCTGATCAAACTAATTGTGCAAATAAGGTTGTTATGGTACCGTAACAAATAATAACCTTGTGGAAATCTGTATTTGAGTTGAATTTTTATTTGAGCTAATTACTCTTTTTTATTTTAAATAAAAAGAGGTCACTGTACTGGATTCGCAATGAGTTAACGCGATTAAATTGTAAGTTTCTGTATTTACAAATTTTATGTTATAAATTTATATTTTTGCAGGCTCTAGACGATTTTGTAATTTTTGTTCTCGTGTTTAATATAACATACATACATACATATTCTCACGCCGTTAGTTCCCATACATACATACATACATACATACATACATACATTTAATATAACTGTTTACCAAAACCATATGTTTAAAATAACTTTGTCTAGTAGTGATAGATTTTCTGTTGCTGATATAATTGTAGTTTTATACAAAATAAGAGAACCTACCTGGACATTTGCGTTCAGTAGTTTTAAAGGGATAAGATGGTGAAATAAAGGACATTTATTGATGGGATTTCATGACACTCCAAACCAAAACTTTAAAAGCCCCAGATTATTAAGTCATCTAGTAAAACCACCCACTCCAAAAATTTGTATTCAGTATTCCGCCAAACTGACAGTAATCTGTTATCCTCACAGCCCAAATATGACCACACCGAAGGTCTCGAGTCTACCCTATATACTATATAGGGTGATAGCAATAATCCACCATGTTGACCAAGTACGGGTTGGTAGACTAACATATACTATCATTGTAGAAGTCTTCTTGCAGCACTTAGACCTTAGCCTTAGACCACGGAGGCAGTTAGTGAGTTAGTTATTACACTAATATTAGTTATAATCAAAAGCAATTAGTGACTTAATCAATTACTACTAAAAGCTTGCCTGGAAGTGATAGCTTTGACTAATACAAATATCAGTTCAATGCACAACTGTTATGTGCAATAAAAGGATTATTTATTCATCTGTCAATAAATACAAGTTACACTATTATAGTGTTTTCATGAACATTAGTTAAAATTCTCGAAACCCAATCAGTAAACATCGAAAACATGAACCGATGGAGCCAAATTATGTTTGGTTAAGCGCAATTTGAGAAATTAATTTTAGCTACATAATTTGCGTTGTTGCAATTCAAAATTAATTAAGTACATGTTCATTGATTCCGCGTTCCATAAATTGGACGATGCTCTAATTCGTATTGTGAGTACTTAAATTAATAGCTTGTTATTCAGTAAATCTATAGTTGACCCGTCATTTTAAACGATATTATTAGTTAAGCGGTGTAGTGTCGGCTTAGCTTATAAAACTACCCCATTTCTTCCCATGTGTGATCGTAAGAGGCGACTAAGGGTATTGGAGCTGCTTAAGGGATTTTTGGGCGATGCTGTTGGAGACCCATCACCAAGAACCTATATTTTACTATCCTTTCCCCCCACAACTTCCAAAAGTGGCTGAGGAATTTCTTTTTCCGAAGCTCTGACTACCCCATCTAGAGATTTATAGCCGTGGCCGTATATATAAATATATAGTTACACTGTGCACAGTTTAAAACAAATAGCCGACAGGAGAAACCTTTCTGATAATGGAGATAGAAAAAGATATGAGGGTGCCTTCCACATTAAAAAAATGACATAAAAGATACGAGAAGAGTTAATGAATATTATATTTACCATACAAGTTCCACGCAGTTTTTGAAAAAAGTAGTTAATTATCAATTTTATTTTCTCTCTACTTTTAAGAGTGGTCAGTACTCTAGATTCGGAATATCTTGCTCTGCCTTTTAAATATTAAGTCCGCTACATCATAGGTATATTCAACAGATATCACCTGTTTCCAAACTACAATATATAACATTACAAAAAACAGACTATTCATAGAGATTATACAAACACACGCTGTGTTTACTCACATATTTTTGTTATCCCTTTATTGTCACGTGATAACAAAGGTGAAACAGCCAAATCTCTTTGTGAAGCCAAACACAGAAGTACCAGTCTACTTAGGAACATTAACCCGAAGTGTGGCAGCCCTAATCCCATAACAGATTAAGAAACAGGGTTGCCGCGCGGTGAAAATAACACAAAAGCAAGACCGCCTGTTGCGGAGACGATGTCCTTTATTTTTCTCTCTTTAGTAGCGGGCAGTTGCTGGTGATGGGGTCTTGTGATTTTATATCGATACCTTCTTCCTAGGCATAGTAAAAAAAAAGCCCACGTATTGATGGTTGTAATTGAAGCTAGAGAGGTTTGCCAGGATGGGACAATTTGGCGATCGATAGTCTTTACCTATCCTAATGGGAATTTATGGCTTAAATATATGTCAATCTTTGTTCATGTATTGTTCTTGATTAACTCCAGAACTGTTTGGGTAAGAGAGGATTCAATGACAAAGTTTCAGACAACACGTCAGTATGTCTAGTGTTTTAAAATATAATTAAATTGTAAAGTGATGCTCAATATAAAAATTTAGCTAAAACGATTATAACTTTAAAAAATATGTACGGTTACTTTGAATACATTTTATGAAACTCTTGCAATTTCAATTGGTCTATATCAAATAGCACCAAATTTGTTAAATCAAATAAAGTAGTATCACTTTCATCGTAAATTGTTTATTCGATAAATTAATCGATATCGACATTCCAATATTCCCAACACTACTGCGGCACGGAGCGTGCACACGACACCTAGTGACGTGCTTTATTGTTCAGCTGTGTAATTAGTCGTGTACCAACTTACCTGTTCCCGAGAGATAACGTTTTTAAGATCAAAGCGTTTTTAGCTTAACAAATACTTGGAACAAAGGATCACGAAATTCTAGTTTATGTTAAAAAATATTCTCTTTTGAAACCTAATTGGATATGAAATTTTGCATCTTTAACAAGAATACCCATTGTCAATGAAAAGCTTTTATATTAATGTTATGATATACAATTAAGTTTAACACTAAATCATTAATTTACAATTACTGACAAAGGACATTGGGTATGTTCCAAACATTATTTCCATAATATTTCACAACAAAGGCCATAATGAATTTAAAATGCATCCATCCTTTCATGAACTACTCAACTCGGCAACAATCTAGACAGCTAACACTTACCCAACATAATAAGCTTACCGCAACATCGATAAAGCCCGAAAGTTGAACAGAAGCACATCACTAGCGCGGTGTTTCAAAATACCCCTGTCTGTTCATAAAGTATTTTATGTCATAGTCGGTAAAGTTAGCCTTTCTACTCGTGCCACTAACGGAATAGTTAAAATGTTTTAGATATGAAACGGGCTTATGACTGTTTAATGATGAGTCGAGTTGGTGGTATTTGTGACTCTTGAGGGTATCTAGTTGTTGTTGCTTTCATTGTTTTATGGTATTGTAATCTCAAAGCTTAAATAAATACGCACATATTATACACAGGTCAAGTTAGCCCCAAACTAAGTAAGACTTGTACTATGGGATACTTACTCAACGATGTATTTAATATTATATCACACATATGAATAACATCCAAGACTAAGAAACAATCATTTATTTATGCTCATCACATAAGTGTTGCTCTCAGCGGCGATCCAAACCACAATCGCCGGACGGAGAAGCTTGTCACCTATCTTCTACACTACACACTACTACCATTTCCACTGAACGATATCGGAGCGGTCTAATATGCATAGATTAAGGATGTATGTGAAAAAAAATGTTAATTTATCATGGTTGTTAACGGTGAGGGAAAACATCGTGAGGAAACCAACATGGCTGAGTTGTACTTAGTCATGTGACAGTGTATTCGTACAAAACGGCGATAGGCCTGCCCGCTATCACGTGAGTACACTGTCCATGCAAAATGTGGGTACTCTGAACACCAGGTGACAAAGTCACGTGATGTTCAGAAGTATTAGTACCTCTACCAACCCCTTCGGGAATATTCGGCGTGAACGTTTATGTTATGTTATGTATAAATATGTAACTGATTGTAAGGTTCTTACATGAAATATTTCTTTCACTATCTTGTTGCCATAGCAGTAGAAATCGTGCATGTGAAAAGTTCTAGTGCTTCCTGTACTCACGAAGTAACAAGTTAGTACTTACTTCATACAGGCCCTTTCATGTTTGCAACGTTTTGTTAATTTATGGGAGCTTATTCATCTAAATGTGATAAGCCTTCGTTAGTTTGTAAAGACATGGTAAATGTTGTACATTGTTCGTTTAATGGTTTTGCATTAATTACTTACATACATATACTTACGCCCCATGAGTTCCCATTGGGGTATACAGAGACTATCGATCTATATATATATTTTCATACATGCTCTTTTATTCTTATAAATAATAATATATTTACTTAGTATAAATACTTTTGATAGTATCGGGAACATTATATCGTATAGAAATAAAGCTTAAGTTTTCAGCCTTCAGACGTGTAGCAATTGAAAAAAAAAATGCAAATACCTACTTATAATCTATACATTTGTTATACCAGTAGTAGTATCAAAACTTAAATTTGTTTTATGTCTGCAAATTTTATGTCAACGCCGGCAAAGTTAAAGCAATCATATAAAATAATCATATAAAGTTGAGATAATAAAACCGAATCGTGACATCAGTGCACTTGCAATTAAAACAAACTTTATACATGGGAATATCAAATTTTATCGTTTCAAGAAATAATTTATGTTGTACATATAACAGTTCTCGGACGAACACCCGTATTTGATGATCTTGTTACAAATGTAATCAGATTTTTACGACTTACGGGCTAATTTAATAAATATTTGGTTTGGTGTGGTCTTTGGTTCTGAAGACGGTTGATAATTTACGTCTTGTATTTATATTTGGGTTGTCTTGGTAAAAGAAATCCTTTTGACAAAGGTATGATATTATCTTAACTTAAGTGCTTGATCATATGACTTTCACACAAAATCACATGAATTTCGATTTAGAATAAACTAGAACTTCACTTTACAGTCAAAGACGAAAAACATACATTCATATACTCACGGCTATTAATCCCAAAAAGGGGTAGCCAGAGCTAGAAACTCTTCAGCCGCATTTGGAAGTTGATAGGGGACAAGATGGTAGAAATAAAGTATCGTGCGTTGGTGAAAGGTCATTAAAACGCTCCATACCCTTAGTCGCCTCTTACGACACCCGTGAGTAGAAAGGGGTAGTGACATTCTAAGACGGCACTACACGGCAAAAATACTGTTACATCATTAATAACAAGAACGACCATAACATAAACGTTCACGCCGAATATCCCCGAAGGGGTTGGCAGAGGTACTAATACTTCTGAACATCACGTGACTTTGTCACCTGGTGTTCAGAGTACCCACGTTTTGCATGGACAGGACAGTGTACTCACGTGATAGGGGGCAGGCCTATCGCCGTTTTGTACGAATACACTGTACGACCAATATATGCTTAGCTAAGTTTTGTATGTTTGCATTCAATATTGCCAAAGAACTTCCCTATTTCTCTATCTGTTTCTTGGAAGGTGTAAGTAAACCACAATTTCTAGTTCAGTGGTCTGTTCATTTCTATTACGATGATATGATTCTGAACTTCAGATTTAGCTCTCAGTATAATATTGTAACTATCGAATTTATTATTGAGGCAATGATTAAGTAAGTTTCTTAGCATGATTTTGGAAACTCAATTAGCGTGTTTTGTGGTGGTTTGTATTTTCTTACAATTTGACGGTAATTAGTTAACGGTAGAACGGAACTGCACAATGTCATCCTAATTTGTTCTAATCTAATTCTGACTTAGGCTCGGGTATGAAACTTGACAGTAAATAAAATCCGGTACTATATTTAATATTTTTTTAAAAATTGGTTTTATCTGTGGTGCCAAATCGTATCTTAAATGACAAAAGTGGTGCTCCCAATTTTTCTGTGACATCTCTTTATGTTTAAAGACTATGTTTTTTAGCCCCAAAAGTTTTTATACATTTGTGGTTTTCAGCAAGTATTTCAAAATAGTCTCACCCAATATTAATCGAATGTATGTAAAAGTGAATGAGATTGCCTACATAATAGAACAGCGTGGTGTAACGACGAACGCCTGTACAAATATTTACCTAGCTTGTCTACTACATCTACTTTATAGGAGACATCAAATCTTGCGGGGAACTATTCTGTGAAATTAGGAGGCAATGAAAACGATTAAAGTTAAATAGGGAATAGGAAATGATGCTGTGTACAAATTACGATAATATCACCCCATCGCAACTTGAGGGTGTATAGGAGACGACTAAGGCTTTATTGGTTGCAATTGCTTCTCTACCATCTTGTCCCCTATAAATATCCAAATGTGGCTGAGGAGTTTCTAGCTCTAAAGCGCTGGCTACCCCCTTTTTTTATTTAAGGCTATGTGTATGTATGTATGGAGGCAATATGGCTCGACAGTCATCACGACATCCTTTTTGACCTTCCCTTTCTCTCTCTACTTTCTAAAGCTCTGGCTAAATATTAAGGTATGGTGTAAGTGATACAAATTATTTTGAAAATATAGTCGGATGGGTGAATGTATGAAAAAACTATGAAAACAAAGCCTGACAGGGTTTCTACCGGAAATTTAAGGCGTGAGTATAAGTGTAATGTTTGATCGATTTAATTATAAAATTAAGCCTATTAAATAAAACAACACAGAAAGAAAAGACAGGTTTCGCAACCGTGGATACTTGGCAGTTGGCGCCATAGCTCAGTTGGCAGAGCGACCGGGTCATAGACCAGGATGTAGCGGGTTCAAGTCCTGCTGGTGTCAAAATTTTTCTTTCCTTGATTGATAAGTAAAATAATCCCTACATGAGATTTCATGCACAACAATGTCTTATTGAATGAAACAACCTATATTTAAAACAACTATTGATTTTCGGATATTTTAATCGTTAGTTGTTTTAATTATTATGTGCAATCGTGAAAATCTTAGAAAATACTAACCTATATTTATTTACCCGTTTAAAACAAACCCTGCTCCCCGTTTGAAACCAGGGCAAGACAACCAACACTGTTAGTTAACAGAATCATCGCCTATAATCTTATTTAGGTTAATCTGTACATCGCGTCGAGTTCGCTATTTAGGTGGATTGCGGTATTAGATTTTACATCGGCCTTTTTGTCCGTAACTCGCTTTTTATGTCCACTCGTAACTTGCCCAGTTAGCCTGGTCCAATGCCTTTGCTTACTGAAAGGATTTAATAAGACTAGATTGTTTGAAAGGTATTCGGTTACGGTTAGTGCGGAAGAATGTAAGAACAATGTTTGCGGTATTTTATTGTCTCTACCTATACTTATACTCAAGACTAAATCCCTCATATTTCGTTTTTTTAATCAGCAATCATTGGCTTACTTCGCATAGTTGAGAGGGAGGTTTGAATAATGAGATAATTATTTCAGGTATGAATTGAAATATTAATATATGAACGTGTTATGATTTTATGTTTAAATATTGATGAAGAAAATACGACGATATGCACCTTCATGAACCTTAATAAAAAATAATCAGTTTTTCCGAATAAAGAATGAAGCAGCCAATTTCCCTGTAATGACACTCATAAACATTTATAACCTTAAAAACAAAACGCAATCTTACCTATCGTTCATTTAAAATTCCATATTTGTTTACTCCCACACCTAAATGTCTTTTTTCAATTTCCCAACGAAATAATGTGAGTTGTGTAAATTTCATGTTACTACAAGCTGTAAGTGCCGAATGCTACGTTTATGGGCACAATAAAATGTGAAATAAAACGATTTGAAGTCATTCATTTGCCATTGAGGAAACTTAACTGCCACGTATTTTTGTTTTCCTAACAACCCTCGACTGCTAAGAAGGTACTGGCATGTGTATGAGCTTTTCTATATTTATTTAATCATATCATATCATCAATCATTTATTTGAGCCGTGTGGTGTCGGATTAGAATAGCACTACCCCGTTTCTACCGATGGGTGTGCGTAAGAGGCGACTAACGGTATTGGGGCTTTTATGGGATTTTTGGGCGATGCGGTAGGAGACCCATCACCAACAACCTTTACTTCACCATCTTGTCCCCACTCAACTTTCCAAAAGTGGCTGAGGAGTTTCTAATTCCTTAGCTCTGGCTACCCCTTCTAGGATTTATAGCCGTGAGTATATGTATGTATGTATGTATTTAATCATATTTTCTACTGCGTACCGTTGCGTAAGCGGGTATAAGGATAATTGGGCCATGTGTCTTATTTATATCTACCTGTACTTGCGACTATTAATCCCAAAAGAGGTAGCCAGGGCCGCAGACTTTTTTGATTACATACGCACTTTTTGGTAGATGAGTAGGAAAAAAAAATATTTAAAAAAATAAAGTAGTTATGATGGCTTCCCTCAATGCTTTCCATAACTACTGGTCCAGAGCTGTCTTAATCCATAGGCTACCCCTTTGACAAAGTAGTTGGTCCTACTTAGCTATCAGTTCTGCGTTTAATGTGCCCTGCCCTTTGTCACTTAAGTCTTACAATTTATGAGCTATATCAGGCATCATCATCATCAACCAATAGACGTCCACTGCTGGACATAGGCCTCCCTCAAAAACCATCAGGCACTCCGCATGAATATACAATCATAATTTAATAGAACAACCACAGTCGAAGTATTGCACCTCCCGTGTACGGTCGTATGTAAATTTTGGCAAGCTGGCAAATGCAAGTCCGGAAAGCGATTAACCCAAATGCTGAGCGTCAACAGACCAGTGTTAATATAAATATTACTACGGAACACAGCTTTGTAACATCTTGTTGGATGAAGACCTAAAAATTCGCTTCGTATTTTATCGTACAACTTTTTTCTGTAGATAACACGTTCTCCACATTTTTGGTCACAAACTTACGAAACAACTCGACCGATATCAATAAAATATATATACAGCTATAATTCCAAAAAAAAGTTCTTAGCTAAGAACCGAAAGGTGTATTGCTCCTTCATTGATTTAGAGAAGGCGTATGATAGGGTGGTAAGAAAGTGTTTATGGGAGGTGTTATCCAAGTTCGGTTTGGGGAGTCGACTTATACGTGCACTGGTATCACTCTATGAGGATTCCAGTGCATGTGTGAGAGTAAACGGGGAAAATACTGACTGGTTCGGGATCTCTCGGGGTGTCCGACAGGGTTGTGTAGCTTCCCCGTGGCTCTTCAATTTGTTCATGGATGACTGTTTAACAGAGTTGCGTGAAAGTGATTATGGATTGAGAATGGGTGGATTCATCATTAAATGCCTCTTATATGCCGACGATCAAGTGCTACTTGCATCATCGGTGGAAGAGCTGCAAGAGATGATGAATATTGCATGTGCGTCTTTTGAAAAAAAGGGAATGAGGGTGAATGTGGATAAAACAAAAACTATGGTTTTTGAGAGAGAGGTGAATATGACCGAATGCGTGATTGAGATTAATGGTAAGAAAGTGGAACAAGTGAAAGAGTTTGTATATTTGGGAAGTTTGTTTACTAGGGATGGAAAGTGTGATGAAGATATCGAGAGAAGAGTGAAAAAGGGTAATGCGGTAAATGGAGCACTGGATAGTCTAATGTCTAGTCAGTCGGTGTCTGCAAAGGCCCGAATGGCTGTGCATGATGCTGTCCTCGTTCCTACGCTTATGTATGGCAGTGAATGTTGGGTGTGGCAGAAGAAGCATGAAAGTAGAGTGAATGCAGTAGAAATGAGATCCCTCAGAAAAGTGTGTAATGTAAGGTTATGTGATCGTGTGAGGAATGATGTGATTCGTGAAAGGTGTGGTGTAAAAGATGATATTGTAAGAAAGATAGAAAAAGGAATGTTGAGATGGTTTGGGCACATAGAGAGGATGGATGACAGTAAAATGGTGAAAGAGATATATAGAGCCAATGTGGAAGGTAATGTTAGTAGAGGACGACCTCGGAGGACACATTTGGATCAAATAGAACATGTGCTCAAAAAGGCAGGTGTCCGCAGTATGAAGAATAAAAGAGCATGTATGAAAAGATTGATGGATGTAAACGAAGCCAGAGAGGTTTGCCAGGATCGCACAAAGTGGCGATCGATAGTCTCTGCCTACCCCAATGGGAACTAACGGCGTGAGAATATGTATGTATGTATGTATGTATGTATGTAATTCCAAAAAAGGGATAGCTAGAGTTAGACTTAAACATTTCCACAGTCACTATTGGAAGATTAGTAGGGATAAGAGGGTATAAGAAATACAGGACACTTTAGCTGTGTAGTGTCGGCATAGAATAGTACTACCCCATTTCTTCCGGTAGGTGTACGTAAGAGGCGACTAACGGTATTGGGGTTTTTTTAAGGGATTTTTGGGCGATGCTGTTGGAGACCCATCACCAACAACCTTTATTCTACCATCTTTTCCCCACTCAACTTCCAAAAGTGGCTGAGAAATTTCTAATTTCTCAACTCTGGCTACCCCTTTTAGGGATTTATAGCCGTGAGTATATGTATGTAGGACACTTAAATCCCCAAATAAGGGTATTTAGGGATTTTAAGTACCTCTAATTACACCAGCGGGAAGAAAGGGATAGTTATATTCTAAGCTGACGCTACACAGCAGTATACAATGTATAAACTCATGCCACTTGTAATATTACGTATTTCCCTATTTGCCAGTATATTTTATTTTCGGCTATTGAGAATTAAGCCGTTTTGATATTTCCAGCAATCTAATGTTACAATAAAATACATCCGATATTCCTCGAAATTGCGATAATCGTATTCAACAGTAACAAGCCCACTTTTGCTCCTGATGCATGTTCATTTCGCCATTCGTGCTCTATTAATCAAAATTACAATTATTACATCTAAAGTAACCAGTAAATTCAGTGTACAATTAACTTACATACATAAATCTGTCAACTCGTAACTAATTGTCTTGTTAACCGACTGAGGCGAAGCGTGCAAGTTATGACACACGACATCCGAAGTGGGGACAAATTGGTGACGTATGTGTGTTTTAATTTGATAAATGGCTTGGTTTTCTTGTGTTATTTTTAATTTGCAGTCTTACGGAATAAATTTTGAATAATTATTACCAGGTGCTTTGGTTTGAATGTATTTTGTAAGCACATTGTTATAAGAAACATCAAAACGAAGCTAGAGAGGTTTACCAGGGTACAAAGTGGCGATCAATAGTCTCTGCCTACCCTACCCCAATGGGAAATAATGGTGTAAGTATATGTATGTATTGGTATAAGAGAATGTATGAGAAGTACTATGAACATGAGGGAAGCAAGAGGGATTTGTCAGGATCTTGCATAATAGTGATTGATAGTCATTGCCTTTAGATTATAAAAGGTTTAGGCAACAGAGAGCTTAAGGATCCAATTACTTTGATTACTTTTGGTTAATGAAAAATCAATCGTAAATGACAAGCCTTTTAAGATAATAATCCATATCAAACCCTAATTCAAAACAAATCAATAGGTACATATTTAATTAAAACTTTCAATGTTGTTATCGAGTTTCAATCCAAAACAATAGAACAATTGGGTCTATATCAAACCCTAAAAAATCCCTCGACGTACAACCCTGAAATAGATACCAAAGTTGCTGAGCAAATATCGGTTTTACTTCAATGCTATTAAAGTCGAAATTTGGTATAGCCAAAGCGGGTTGTATTGTTACTGAAACCGCCAGGTGTCTTCTCGTGTTGTTAATTCACCACGAACGTAATTTGGGAAGACTTTTACTATGAGATTGATAATTAATTGCATCTTCGTCTATTTTCGGTAAATAAATTTATTTATAATATGATAAAAGTCTCATGAATCGATGAACGCACGAAAAACTGTCACGTTCCACAAGCATGGGAGCATGATCGACTGATGCGTTCAATGGAATTCATTGCTGCTGTACCAAAACTTTAAATAGTTTAGATTTATTCTACTAGGTGGCGTGACATGTTTTATAAAAGATTCTAAATTCTTGTCGTTTTAGTTGTCTTTTGTTACGTTGTCCTTCGTAATCCAACTTTAATATCAAGATTTGTACTAGTAGACATATACATACTTATATACATTGTTCACAGTCAAATGTTCATTCGTACTCTTCTCATAGACGTTCGTCATCGTTGTTATAATCGTATCATGCTGCAAAAGCGCCAGTCTTCGTTAGCTGGTTATTACTGTGATACTTCTGTTAAGACTATTAAAGTATTAAACACATGATGCCTCTGTAGTTTGCCGAAGTATTAGCAATTGAACTGAAACTAGTACTGAGTAGGTACTCGTAAATAATGTCATATTGTTGATATGGTTGGACACAAATTAATTAGTTTCTGATTACTATAGTATTTGAAATTGCTATTATATTTTTAAGTAAACTTATTAAAAGTCATTTCTGAGTGTTTTTTGAAGCTCAATGTGCCTGTAGTATAGGGAGTAATAAAGTATTTTAAATACTGTGTATTTTAAACAGATCTGTAGTAATTTGTAATACAATGCCATAATACGGGATGACTTCCATGGAACAGGTAATGATTATTATTATCATATTATTGTCAAAATAATACATACATACATACATATACTCACGGCTATAAATCCCTAGAAGTGGTAGCCAGAGCTAAGGAATTAGAAATTCCTCAGCCACTTTTGGAAAGTTGTGTGGGGAAAATATGGTAACATAAAGGTTGTTGGTGATGGGTGTCCAACCTCATCGCCCAAAAATCCCTTAAAAGCCCCCAATACCGTTAGTCACCTCTTACGTACACCCACCGGAAGAAATGGAGTAGTGCTATTTTAAGCCGACGCTACACAGCAAATAATAAGTATTGTATATCTTTCTTAACAGCTCTTATAATATAATTCTAAACAGTTTCAATTATCCAAATCAGTTCACCTTTATAAATCGAAGCTATCTGCTTGCTGCGGATAGAACGAGGTCTGGACCATTTTGTCTTTTATAATTTTTTTTTTTTTTGCCGGGGTGGCCGGAGGTGGCACAGAGCCGGGACGTGTGGACTCAACAGGGGGAGGCCTTTGCCCAGCAATGGGACACTATAGTAAAGGCTACATAAAAAAAAAAAATGTTTATTTCATGTCATGTTTTGAAGAAAGACAAATAAATGCTTTTATTTTTATTATTATTTGTTTCTTTACACAAACGTTCCCTTTTATCCATACATAATTGATTTATACATATACTCACGGCTATAAATCCTTAGAAGGATCTTCCAGAGTATCTTTCAGAAGTTGAAGTCGGTGTTCCCTGCACTAGGCAATGCCCGTATCGCGGGGGACGAGGAAGTCGGATTACTATTATACTATAATAAATTATTAACACTATAATTTGTTTTCTTACAGGTATGTCTAAAACTACGACTGTGCATTCGTCACTATATGTCATTGAGTGATATCAGGTAAAAAATAATTTTGAAAATGCATAGAGAAGTTTTTACGTGATTTTTGGGCGATGCGGTTGGAGACCCTTCACCAAAACCATTTACTTTACAACCTTTTCCCCACTCAACTTCTAAAAGTGGCAGAGATAGCCAGTGCTTTAGAGCTACAAACTCCTCAGCCACTTTTGGAAACTGATAGGGGGCATAATGAAGAAGAAAAAAGCGCTGGTTTTCCCACTGAGCTGCCAACTTTGTAAAAGACGAACATTGTAAAACTAGTCTACACCGAACACTTATGTTCATAAACAATGCACGTCTTTACATAACATATTCATACCTCATACTCAAGATGCGAACCGCGACCGTTTTGACAACAATCTACTTACACGCGAACATACCATGCAAATATGTGTGTTATTTAAATGATATTCGTGTTGAGCGTAATCTGCATGTCATATGCGAGATTCGAACCACAGCGTATGTGATGGTGAGACGATGCGTTTACTGTTATGCATACGGGATTTCGTGGATGAATTTGAACTATGTGTTGTTGTGTTTTGAATTGAATTTGATATTTTAAAGTTGAATGATATCAAGACTAGCAAGTAGACTTTAAGTGAATCTATAGCTTAACGACGCAAATTCTTAGAAGGAAACGGACACAAACATGGCAGCAGCCGTGATAGTCCAATGGGTAGAATGACTGCCCGTCAAAACAGACGAGCGCGATTTCAAATCCTGGATAACTAGGGGGCTACACTAATTTGTCTTTTCTTAAGTCATATGTGTGCTTAATTTATCATGGTTGTTAATAATGAAGGAAAATATTGTGGAGAAACCACATGGCTAAGTTGTACAGTGTATCTGCTATCAGTGAGGACAACACGGGGTGACGATCACGTGGTGTTCAGAAGTATGTACTCTTGAATTTTGAGACACTAACATTTTGCTTTTAATTGTTCAGAGTACCTGATTATTGCTTAGGTCGGGGATACTGTTCATGTAACGTATGAAAAGGTTTTCCTCCTACTGTTTTTCTCAACGGTAACAATAACATCCCTGATAAATTAATATTACAATATAAACAGTCCATAAAATCAGTCATTTATTTCTAAGTTTAGTTTAGTCAAATCTCATCTTGTCCAAGTACGTACACCACTGACAGAAAACTATTGAATTTGATTCGCAAGTAATAATAATAAAAGATTTTATGTATCTTTTTACAAATACATAACCAAAAAGAAATTCAAATCAATCCCTTTATGGGATTTATGACCGTGAGTATATGTATTTGTTGTTGTATATGTTGTTATGTGTTGCCGTGTAGTGTCGGCTTAGAATAACACTACTCCATTTCTCCCGGTGGGTGTACGTAAGAGGCGACAAACGGTATTGGGGCTTTTAAGGGATCTTTGGGCGATGCGGTTGGAGACCCATCACCAAAAACCTTAATTTCACCATCTTTTCCCCACGCAACTTCCAAAAGTGGCTGAGGAATTTCTGATTCCCTAGCTCTGGTTACCCCTTCAAGGGATTCATAGCCGTGAGTATATGTATGTATGCATGTTCTTATACAGGAGATGGGAGTTCAAATCTTGAATTAGGCCGACTCTAATGTGTCCTTTTCAGTCATATTGTTAATGGTGAGGGAAAGCGTTGTAAGGAAACCCACATGACAGAGTTATTAGTCATGTGAGAATGTATATGTACAAAACGACGATAAGCCGGCCCCCTACCACGTGGGTGCACTGTTCAAGAAAACTGTATTAGTATCTCTGCCATCCCTTGGGGATGTACGGCGTGAACTTTGAGTACAGTTCTTTTAGTTTTGTAGTTCGTTTGAATAGACACACTTTTAATACTGAAAAATTACGAGGCGGTTTTCCGCAGCAATTGAAAAACTTTAGCACATCCAAGTATGTAGCAAATATGTTTATAATAACCAAAATAAACAGAAAATGCTGTAGGAAGCTTAATTTATAAACGGAGGCATGATTGCGAGCTAAATGGCTTGGAGCCTGGCCAGGCGCCTACCCCGAACATGTGGCATATTGCAACATGCCTTTATACTATCTCTCATTTCCACTATAGGGAAGATTATTAAGAGATTATGCTTATTTTCTTGCATAACTTAGCGTTGTTGGACAATGAAATAATGCGGATAGTTCTTAAAAACCTAAGGAATGTAGGTCACGTAGGTTATTTTATTTAATTTATGATGTCTCGTTTTTGCTATTGAAAATATGTTATTATTTAATATCGAATTTTTAGAACAGATCATATAGATGACAATAGATATTTGTTTTATTAATGTGACTATGAGAGGTTTGATTGTTTTTTGAATACCCTAAGTAAACATTCTGAATTCTATATCACGACGGCATAGCATAAAATAAATTATGTCGAAAACCATAGTCTTAGACTTCGCACTAAACAATATGAAAACAAATATCAGAACGTCCGCACATACTTTTGCATTAGTATCTCTTATCGTTTTAATAAACTATAAGCTTTATTAATACTCTTAATCATTTGTTGAATTCTTTTTTACATACATACATACATATTCTCACGCCGTTAGTTCCCATTGTGGTAGGCAGAGACTATCGATCTCCACTTTGTACGATCCTGGCAAACCTCTCTGGCTTCGTTCACATCCATCAATCGATTCATACATGCTCTTTTATTCTTTTGTGTTCTTCATAATGTCAAATATCAAAGGTTCCGGTTCTTTTGAACATTGTCGTATTATATAAGTACAAGCTTTATTAGATTTCTATTTCGGTTTCGTGGTAGTCCCCGAAGGACATGTCAGTAAACTATCTCGGTAAGGGAAACAATTTAGATGATATCACAGTATAAGCCACTGTTTCAGAACAAAATACGAGTTGTGTGTTGTACAGTAAGAAGGCTCTTCCTCTATATATATTAATAAGATTATATTGTATTTTAAAACGAATTGCTGTGTAGTGTCGGCTTAGAATAGCACTACCCCATTTCTTCCGGTGGGTGTACGTAAAAGGCGACTAACGGTATTGGGGCTTTTAAGGGATTTTCGGGCGATGAGGTTGGAGACCCATCACCAACAACCTTTATTTTACCATCTTTTCCCCACTTAACTTTCCAAAAGTGGCTGAGGAATTTCTAATTCCTTAGCTCTGGCTACCCCATCTAGGGATTTATAGCCGTGAGTATATGTATGTATGTATGCATGTAAAATGAAGAATTATTTTTGTTAGACACAAGGTAAGTTAATAGAACAGATTTTTCTTTTGAGTTTTATCTTATTAATTCATGTTGTGATATTTGACAAGCACTTTTTTGGGGTAAATAGCTGAAAAAGTTCTTAACAAGCAGATTTTTGTGTTGCAATTTATGATGAGCGAGAATTTCTGTGGAATTAATAATAAACCATTTTATAAGATTAATTCTCGATTTGTGCGTTTGGCTTATCTATGATGACTACACCAAATTCAGTATTAAATACTAAAAATAGCTTTTTCAAAAGAAGATAATATGTTAAAAAAAACAAAATCAACTAAATGCTTAAAATACCCTGATCCCTTAATAACTTCGACGGATACTCACTGGACTAGGTTGTGCATTCTAAGCTGACACAAGATAGGAAGGCCACAGACCACTTTTCTATACTTACATAAAAGGTAGCCGTGCGCGATCGTTCATTAAAAAAAACGCGTTGATGAGATAACCTTTTCGATATTTTGCTGGCAATAAATGTATAGTTAAACTGAATACACACATTATAAATACTGTTCACATTTTAGAGTGCATACAATTATTTAAAAAAAACATTTTAAAAGTACATAAATTATCACTAATGCTCTCTTTTCGGATTATAGATTATTGGTTTGATATGAAATGCATAAGGCATGTCCCCGACACTTGTGACATACCAGAAACTCTGTTCAAAGTAGGGCTAAATCTCGTTGTAAATTTTTTGTATTGCGTCGTAGGCTTAGACTAAGCAAAAACTCTATATCAACGGTTCGGCATAGTTAGTAGAATACTTTAGCCTAAAACTACTAGAATTAAACTCAGAGGTTGTTAACCCAATTTTAGCCGAATAAAACAGTAAATAAAATCACTTTTAACCGCTGAATCATCTTAAAATTAAAACTCACACGAAACTTGTTTCTTACTAATACACTAAAGTTGTTACTAGTTAGTCTAAGGTCAAACTACAATAATCATGAGTTTATAAACTTTAATTTTAATACTATTTATATTTATCTATAAATCTCTTTACCTGAAATAAGAAAATAATAAACACAGAAATAAGTTATCTTTAATGTTTCATCTACACTCATCCATCTTCATATGATTGCACTGGCGTTCTGACGCACCTAAGTAACTTCTGAATATCATTGGTTTTTATTACTTACACATATATGTATACGTAGTTCAGTGCTCAAAAGTTTGTTCGGAATATTACGAATTTGTCTTCTAGATCGGATCATAACATAACATAAACTTTCACGCCGAATATCCCCGAAGGGGTTGGCAGAGGTACTAATACTTCTGAACATCACGTGACTTTGTCACCTGGTGTTCAGAGTACCCACGTTTTGCATGGACAGTGTACTCACGTGATAGGGGGCAGGCCTATCGCCGTTTTGTACGAATACACTGTCACATGACTAAGCACAGCTCAGCCACGTGGGTTCCCTCACGATGTTTTCCCTCACCGTTAACAACCATGATAAATTAACCGCACATTATGTCTTTAGAAAAGACAAATTGGTGTAGGCCCGACCCAGGATTTGAACACTAGTCGTTTGCACGATAACCGAGTGTTCTACCCACTGGGCTATCACGGTTGTTTATCGGATCATATTATTATCACATTACACGGACTAGGGTATAATAGAGAGTTCCGGACAGCACATTGCAAAATGTCACATGAATATCAGATGAATTGATTAGGCTTTGTTTTGCATGAGAACCTCTTGTGGGGATTATTACTAATACATACATAACATAACATAACGTTCACGCCGAATATCCCCGAAGGGGTTGGCAGAGGTACTAATACTTCTGAACATCACTTGACTTTGTCACCTGGTGTTCAGAGTACCCACGTTTTGCATGGACAGTGTACTCACGTGATAGGGGGCAGGCCTATCGCCGTTTTGTACGAATACACTGTCACATGACTAAGTACAACTCAGCCATGTGGGTTTCCTCACGATGTTTTCCCTCACCGTTAACAACCATGATAAATTAACCACACATATGTCTTTAGAAAAGACAAATTGGTGTAGGCCCGACCCAGGATTTGAACACTAGTCGTTTGCACGATAACCGAGTGTTCTACCCACTGGGCTATCACGGTTATTACTAATACATTAAGCAAATAAAAGTGACTGGGGCGTTTACCCGGATGTCGTGGGTTCGAGTCCCGCTGGTGTCGACAATTTTATATGCTTAATTGATCAGATGAGTTGATGTTTGTTCTTAAACACATAATTATCTTTCTAATAGCACATACTACATTGAAAACGAAAACATATCTTACTATGTCCAAACCTACCCGAAATTTATCCCACACGAGTGAACATACTGCCTTCATTCCTGTAGTCCGGTGGTCCTCGCCGTTATTTAAGTTAAGAGGGTGCCAAGATAAGTACAACTTGATGTCTGAACAATCGTTTATCTTAATATTTTAACTGTTAATTTAAACAGTGGTCTCACACTTAAATGGAGACGCCTCAGGCGCCACTTTATTTATACAAAGGACCATCTTAAATTTGGTGATTAAAATTTATTGTTAGATAATAGATGGAGTATTTTATTTGGCTTTTTGGTATTGATTTTAATGAGCAATTTTGTTTAAGTCGGCTTAATTAGTTTTATTTGAAATTAAAATGTCTCAGCGAATTTCTTATACGTAACTTTGCTTTAAGTAATGTTTTTTTTTCCAAAGGTAAAGAGGTTGCAACAAAAATTTGTACTTAGCATCTGTAACAGAACACTAAACAACAATATAATTTTGTATAATAGCTATAATACGTCTAACAAAAGCCAGAACAGGGTTAGCCAGATTACAAAATCTAAATGTTCATTAGCCATTCAAATTAAAAGAATATGTTGTTAGATATGATTCCTGGTGAAACACACATGGGTAGAGTTCAATGTGACGACGTTAAATAATTATAATTCTTTAGAAATATCTATTATCTTAGATGATGTTATCAAGTGATTATTCTTCTATTTACTTTCCTCTATTAGCAATCCTCTCCTAATTTCCATATTCGTTTTAATTCTAAAATAACCTAGATACAAGAAATTGCTTTGCCACATCGAGTCTTCAATGTAGAACCATGAATGTATTTATAAATAGGAAATTTTATAAACTTTGTTGAATGAACCGGAAGAAAAGGGGTAGTGCTATTCTAAGCCGACACTACACAGCAAAGTTATACAAGTTTCTCTCGTGATAATGAAATAAAAAAACATTCCGACCATTACGTGCCAAACTAACCCAACTTCACTTAACTTCATTAGGACAACGACACTCGGTTGCTCTGGCAACAGTCTTAGATGTCTAATGGTGTTTGAGGGAAAGGATTTGAGTCTGATACTCTTAGTACGTAGCTGGCTGGTAATATATGAATTTTTGATCTTATTTTATTGTTTAACGGGTTTTTCTTACATTTATTTTTTGCTGTGTAGTGTCGGCTTACAATAGCATTAACACATTTCTTCCGGTGGATGTACGTAAGAGGTGACTAACGGTATTGGGGCTTTTAAGGGATTTTTGGGCGTTGCTGTTGGACACTCATCACCAACAACCTTTATTATAGCATCTTTTCCCCACTCAACTTTCCAAACATGGCTAAGGAATTTCGAATTCCTTAGCTCTGGCTACCCCTTCTTCTAGGCATTCCTTCTAGGCATTTAAAGCCGTGAGTATATGTATGTATGTTATTTATTTAAGCTGTGCACTGTTGGCCTAGAATAACACTAACACATTTCTACCCATGGGGTTTCCTAAGAGGCGACTAAAGTTTTAGACCTTTAAAGAAATAGTTGGGTGATGTGCTTACCCATCACCTTTATTACCTTAATTTTATTTATATAACCTTTATTTTACTATCTTTTCCACCTCTAGTTTTTAAAAGTGGCTGAGGAATTTATTCTGAAGCTATGGCTACCCCTTCCAGGGATTTATAGCCGTAAGTATATGTACGTAACATTCTTACAAAAGTACTCTTGAATAATTATATTATGTATAAAATTTTCTCTCTTAGAAACATTTCGACTACTACGTGCTAAACCTAACTCAACTTCACTTAACTTCATTAGTCCAACGACACACAGTTGCTCTAGAAACAGTCTTAGATGTCTAATGGTACATACAAACGATATACTCACGGCTACAAACCTCTAGAAGGGGTAGCCAGAGCTAAGGAATTAGAAATTCCTCAGCCACTTTTAGAACTTGCGTGGGGAAAAGATGGTAAAATAAAGGTTGTTCGTTATGGGTCTCCAACCGCATCCCCCAACAATCTCTTAAAAGCTCCAATACCGTTAGTCGCCTTTTACGTGCAACCACCGGAAGAAATGGGTTAGTGCTATTCTAAGCCGATACTACACAGCATGTCTAATGGTGTTTGAAGAAAGGATTTGAGTATGATAATCTTCATACGTAGCTGGCTGGTTATATATTCATTCTTGGCTATACATAATTATAATTTGACTAGACTAACATGTTTGTTACTTGTATAAACATTCATAACTAACAGTAACAATGACGGAATATTTGGAGCTTTAGATATTTATACATATTTTTCGTTGTAGCTTAAAAAAGGGTAGCTCCAACTATATATATTAGAAAATGTTCAGCCACTTTTGGAACTTAGTGAGGACAATATTTTTAAATAAAGGTTGCTGGTGATGACTCGCATCGCCCGACAGGCACTTAATAGCCCACATTCCCTAAGAAATTTATTAGTGCTGTTCTAAACCGACACATTCTATCTTTAGATTTAGAATTAACTATAACTAAGTATCAATAATCATTCAGCGGATAAAACAGGAACGGTTCCTATTGTATATTTTTGACGAAAGGCTTTCATATCATTATTAATAATACTATTGTCTTGAAATATTACAAAGTACACACGTCGCGTCTCAGCGGGTAGTAGAGATAACGTCGTTTCTAACTTGAAGGAAGCTTTAATAAGATGATTGACTTCTACGGTCATACGGGAAGACCGTGATTGATTGTGTTTTAAGAGAAATTTAGCGATGAAATGATAACGTTTGTGTCTAATGTGTTTGGTCTTGTATGACTTTCCTTTGGAATTTTTGTGATTGCTTAAAGTCAGCCTTATAATAGATCCTGATGATATCTTTTTGAACAAAAATGAACCGCCCTCTGCCGTTTGATGGAAACCCAAATTTTCATACTAAATTCGATAAGCAGCAGTGTCGTCTTCGTATGCATTTTGATATGTTTGAATTTTCTTTTTACCCACGCAACCAAACCCTATAAAACCTTGATAGTATATTCAACTGAACGGACAAACAAAACCAAAATAATTTTAGAAATTGATTGCCTAATAACAGAGTAATCGCGTAATATACATACAAAAAAAAACATAATATCGAATTGTGAACCTCCTTTATGAAGTCGGTAGAAATGAATGTTAATAGCCAAGTATTTAAGATATATTTTTTAGGACTTTTACTAAATTTTACTTTCATAGCGTAACAACCTCTATGGCTCAATGGAAACACCGCAGCTTCGCATACAGGAGAGGTGCGTTCATATCCTGAGTTGGGCCTACACCAATGCATCTTTTCTTAAGTAAAATGTGTTGTTAATTTATCAAGGTTGTTAGCGGTCTTACTTGTCATACGACAGTGCATTCGCACAAAAATGACGATAGGCTTGCCCTTATCACGTGAATGCATTTTTATAACGAAACGTGTTTACTCTGACCACCCTTCAACCAAGATGTCAAGTGATGTTCAGTAGAACTAATACTTCTGTTACCCGTTTTGGGATTTACGGCTTACAAGTAGAGGTTTTCACTTTATTTTTATAGTTATTATAAACCTATGGAACATCATAATTTTGTAATATCTACGTCCGGGGGTTAATATGACTAGAAGGCTATACAATTCATAAGGAAGAATCTAGAGCTTCTGAATTTTAAATACCTTAGCCAAGTTGGAGTTGAGCGGGGAAAAGATTGTCAAATAAAAGATACTAGTGGGTAACCCTGGCGCGACTACGTCGCGTCCAATAAAATGAGTTTATTTTGAAATTTTCCGACCAATCACAGCGCAGCTCTTTTGAATTTCTAGTCAATTATTCTGATTGGCCTGTTTGAAAAAATTCCGACCAATCACAGCGCATCTCTGATCGACTAAAGTTTGCGCGCGCTTATGACACTCAAGCAAAGTCTATGGGCCAAAATCGAAACTTTGAAATTATGTAACAATTAACTTAATCCAGTTACATCAGATGAATTTTGTGCACACCACGGCCGCGAACTGTACAAAACGATACCTGAACCAAATTTCTAGCTTAACTCATCGCGTCACAGGCTTCCGGGCAAGAAAGAGGCTTACAGAAATAATACATAAAGATTATCGCTACTTTTAGTATTTACAGCTATGAGTCTTTTATGTTTGTGTTACTCCATTTATCACCTAAAAAGCCTATTTTTCATACCCAACCGTTTATTTTTAAATTATCCTCAAGCCTTTCAACCCGTACAGACATGTGAAACCCACATTTCCGACTATACGCTGGTGCAGATAAAATGCAAGATGGATTGAAAGTCGGTCGGTTTCGTTTCCCGTTTGCCGGTCGTCAGTTTCTAATGCGGTTTTGCTATTAAAAAGCTTAGCCTTCCAACGCGGGGAACGCCGTCTTAAAAGTACATGCGGGGGCATAGTACGGGAACTGTTTGCGTGTTAATCTTTAGATTCATACTATACTCACTACTTTAATTCCTTAAAGGGGTTCACAGACCTTCAGAATTTTTAGCCACATTTGGAAGTTGAGTGGGGTAAAGAATGTGAAATGAAGGATGGTTATTATTTGAACACTTTATTGCATACAAATACAATGTTTTTATATAGGTACAGATCATTAGGACTAAGTACACAAAGGCGGACTTATCGCCTTAACGCGATTTCTTCCAGTCAACCTTTATGGTAAGGAAAAACAAGTACAAAACTCTTAAACAGAAGTCATTGAAAATTAATATGCAAATAAAACCAAACTTAACTAAACACAACCTATTTACAACCCTAACCTAAATATTAATTTATATATCCAATATGTATAAATATATATAATATGTTTATATTGTATAATAAATACTAATATATACATATACCTATCATTATAAAATCTACCAACCTAAGGTCTTAAAAAAATGAGATTTTAATTTATCTTTAAATATGTTTAAAGGTGATGACAGCGTATGGTTAGTCCACCAAAGGCCAAAGTAGCCTTTGACGAAATATCAGAATTGGAAATTTTTCAGTTACTATTAGAAGTTGAGTGGGGACAAAATAGCGAATAAATAATGATGTTAAAATCCTAAGCCACTTTTGGAAGTTCAGTAGGTACTTACTTACTTACTTACTTATACTCACGCCCATTATTCCCATTGGGGTAGGCAGAGACTATCGATCGCCACTTAGTACGATCTTGACAAACCTCTCTTGCTTCTTTTACATTCATTATTCTTCTCATACATGCTCTTTTATTCTTCTCCCTTCGGACCCCCGCCTTTATAAGAACGTTTTCAATCTGGTCAAGAATTGTTTTACGAGGCCGTCCTCTACTAACATTCCCATCCACATTGGCTCTATATATCTCTTTCGCTACTTTATTTTTATCCATCCTCTCTATGTGCCCAAACCACCTCAACAATCCTTTTTCTATCTTGCATACTATACTTCAGTGGGTAAAATATTGTAAAATAAAGGGTGGTTGAGTGATGGGTCTCTAGCCACATAACCCCACAATCATTGCAAAACCCCAAACGCTGAGTCGCCTCTCGACGACGAAAGAAGAAATAGGCTCTTAAAATTCTTAGCTGACAAACCTGTACCCGACCAATTAACAAATAATAATAATACATAGTGTTATTAGAATGTTTTTTGTTCATGAAAACCTCATGAGGGGATTATTTCTAATAAATAAAATTTTTGTAACTAGCGGGGATCGCACTCACGGCCTCGGTATACGCCCCCGTCGCTCCGCCAATTGAGCTATAGTGTCAACGGCTTCTGGTGCGAAATTGTTCTTTCCTTTGTTACTTTTACACTTTTTAAGTAGTGTCAGCTTTCCCTACCTCCGATTTTTTTCAAAATCTACTACATAGTGTCTCTACTGTAGCGTCATACAGGCGCACAGTATCAGCGGTCGTATGGAGCTGTGCCAAATACATTTGGCTCCGTATCGCGTCCGATACGCAAATGTCTGTTTACGTACCGTCGCCGCTAAGCAGCCTGATCTGGGATGTACGCTTTGGACAACTCACCTTTAGATTGATCCGTTTAGCAAAACATAAACATAACGTAAACGTTCACGCCGTTTATCCCCGAAGGGGCTTGCAGAGGTACCAATACCTCTGAACATCACGTGACAGCGCCATCTAGAGTAGATATCTATGTTTTGCTTAGACAGTGTACTCATGTGATAGGTTTAGAAAAAGTTATGTCAATATAGGGTTGTGATATATTCTTCACATATTCTCACATTAGTGACTTAGTTTAAGGAAGGTTGAGAAAATCCAGGATTGTTAATGATACCTGATAATTTAGCATGTTTTAGCCAATGAGAAATAATGACGTGAATATATGTATGTTTTAGCCATTAAAACTCAACTCAAACGTTCACCTCGAATATCCTCGAAGGGGTTGGGAGAGGTACTAATACTTCTGAACATCACGTGAAATTGTCACCTGGTGTTCAGAGTACCCTCGTTTTGCTTGGACAGTATACTCACATGTATGTTGTATTTTAAGTTATCATTACCAACCATTAATATATTACCACCTTTTCTTCTCTCAACTTCTAAAAATTAGTAAGTGCCTTGAAAGGTTAGAACGAGTTAGGTACAAACAGTAATCAATTCAGTCAAGCTGTACTCTGTTAAAAAACATACATACATACATACATATTCTCACGCCGTTAGTTCCCATTGGGGTAGGCAGAGACTATCGATCGCCACTTTGTACGATCCTGGCAAACCTCTCTGGCTTCGTTTACATCCATCAATCTTTTCATACATGCTCTTTGATTCTTCATACTGCGGACACCTGCCTTTTTGAGCACATTTTCTATTTGATCCAAATGTGTCCTCCGAGGTCGTCCTCTGCTAACATTACCTTTCACATTGGCTCTATACCTCTTTCACCAATTTACTGTCATCCATCCTCTCTATGTGCCGAAAACATCTCAACATTCCTTTTTCTATCTTTCTTACAATATCATCTTTTACACCACACCTTTCACGAATCACATCTGTTAAAAAAGTTTAACCAAATCAAAGTAGCTTTTTATTTACACTGGCTATTAAGCATAACACGCTTTATTTAGTAGTAGGAAAGTGAGGCAAGACAAAAGCTCAGCGACCGAGTTGCGCCGGTTAGTTTTAACAAGTTGGTAACTTCGGAACAGGTTAACCTCCGAGTTAGTGGGTTGCTTGCTAAGTAATGGATAGTAGGGATGGGGTGGCTTCGGTTTCGATTTCAGGTTAATTTTACATAATAATATGTATAAACTTATACTTAAAATGCGCAAGCCATAGGTTCTCATTGCGGAGACTTTTATCGCCACTTAATTGAGCTTGGCCTGCACTCTTTTTTATACATACATACATACATACATATACTCACGGCTATATTTCCCTAGAAGGGGTAGCCAGAGCTAAGGAATTATAAATTCGTCAGCCACTTTTGGAAGTTGAGTGGGGAAAAGATGGTGAAAATAAAGGTTTTTGGTGATGGGTCTCCTACCGCATCGCCCAAAAATCCAATAAAAAACCCCAATACCCTTAGTCGCCTCTTACGACACCCGTTGGTAGAAAAGGGTAGCAACATTCTTAGCCGGCACTACTTTTATACATAACATAACATAACATAAACGTTCACGCCGCATATCCCCGAAGGGGTTGGCAGAGGTACTAATACTTCTGAACATCACGTGACTTTGTCACCTGGTGTTCAGAGTACCCACGTTTTGCATGGACAGTGTACTCACGTGATAGGGGGCAGGCTTATTATATATTATTATATATTTTCTACATACTCTTTTGTTATTCGAGTACGGACCCTATATCTATTTATAAACACTAGTGGGTATATAAATATTGTATCGTGACTATGAAGACTGTTCTAAGCCAACAATACACAGCAGTGTTGGCTTAGAACAGCTTTTATCTTTTTCTTTCTGTTGGTTAGGTGATGTGACCCATTAGCTTCTTAAAGTGGCAATTGTATTTTTTATTCTGAAACTCTGCCCACACTTTTTTGGAATGCATCGTCCTGAGTCTTGTATGCTTGTGAGACTGTAACTAATTCTCTTAAGTGCACAATATTATTTATATAATTGTGCAGAAGTATGTACAGATTCTAACAATCATTAAAGTAGTTTGTACTTTTAGTTTTTGTTTTCTGTGTACAATTAGCATAACAAAACAATGTTAGACAAACTTGTTACTTTAGATGCATCTAACTGCCTAAATTGTTTTGGGATGCATGGTACATACATACATACATATACTCACGCCATTAGTTAACATCGGGGTAGGCAGAGACTACAACAGTTTTACAATGAATGAGTTTTAGCAAAGCATTACTTGTTTTCCTCGTTTTTACATACATAACATAAACGTTCACGCCGTTTATCCCCGAAGGGGTTGGCAGAGGTACCAATACTTCAGAACTCACATGGCAGCGCCATCTAGTGTCCAGAGAAGGTACCCACGTTTTGCTTAGACAGTGTACTCACGTGATAGGGGAATAAATTAATCAATCACATACTCTTTTGACTTAAAATTGCGGATGAATTTATACTATTTATGAAACTCTGGCAAACCGTCCTTCATGGGGAACTTTCAAGATATTACACTTATGTGCTTGCTGTATACTCTTTCCTTTACCTTTCTTTTTGAGACTTAGAGTGTTTTGAGGTTCCACTTTGAAACCTTTTACGACCGTTCAAAAAGCAATACCCCTCGCCGTTTATTACTTCGCACCTTTCTACAGTGAGTCATATTAAATCTCATTTTAATATTTAACCGAACATGGTTATTGCCGATATTAATCTTGCATACAGGCCAGACAGCCTTAAACTGACTACCCCCAGTGGCAAAGACTTTGCATCTACATTAGATGGTTTTGTTCGAGAATTTAGTCTTGAAATTTCAGTTTTTTAAACACCAGATAACTCTTTCTTGCGTGGAAATATATTTTTAAGAGCTTATTATTGTCAGCTCAGAATAGCACTTACCTATTTCTTCCTGTGGGTTTCGCACGATGTGACAAAGGGTATTGACACATCACTAACCATGCTTTATATTTCAATCTGTCTCCCACTCAATATACAAAAGTGCATCCTACATGCGTAACTGTCACGTGATAAAATATTGGCGAAAATGATCTCCTTATATCACATGAACCTCTTCAAACATATAAAACGTAAAACAGTGTTCGATCTCATCTTACCATGAATATTTAATCGCATATCCTACCAGCTATTTCTATACAACCCAACGTAATCTTTTCATCAACGCCTATAAATAAGCTGGAGCGCCAGCCCCAGCACTACAATTTCTTCGGACTGCAAACTTATAATTGTGTAATTGATTTATAAAGTTACCGCTAGCATCTCTAAGTTGAGCGCAAAACCGCACTGTTTAATGTTGAGCAAAGGACGTGAGCTGTAGTGTTTAAAAGAGCAATGACGTAAGCGGTTTTCAAAGTTCCCAAGCAAATTGAGTTTGTAAATACTTTGCATGGCGTATTAAGTTAGAGTTGAAGCGTCTTTGCTACTTGGCCTTTTTCGTTTGTTGTCCGGCGACGTGATCTGGGTTTGGGAAGTAGAATTGCCTTTATGAAGCGCTTGCTGCCTTCGGCTAAATACTGCCAAGTGCAAATTGCAGCGTATTTATTTGTTTGTTCTTTGGAGTTCAGAAGCATTCGTGTTCTACATTTTATAATGAATTTTTAGGACCTTAGGACTTTCACAGTCTTGATATGAAACGTTTTTTATTAAAAAAGGGAGTCCGAAATGTGAAGACAAAAAGAACACCTGTTAAATGATTCATGAATGAAGAGGAAACGATAGAGACAAGTCAGGATTGTACATGGCCACTATTCTCTGCCTAGCGAAATGAGAATGAACAGCCTATAAATTTATTTACCTTTAATGATTTTTTTATAACCTATTGTTTACTGATAACCTGGCCAGTATCCCAAGAGTTCATGCAAGCATAATTAAATTACCAATATGTATCAAAATATAAAGGGCTATCTTTTTTGGTACTCGCACTGAGGTTTAGATTGGTAGCCCCGGTTTGTTAGATTATAAATTCGGGTCCAAAACAACAGTCTATCAACGGCCGCATATCGGCTACTGTTGAATATTTATTACGCGGCCTAAAAAAATATATTTGGAATGGATCAATTTGGTTGATATTGAGTTGGTGAGTATCAACATTGTTGAGAGTTATGGTTTTGTAAAACACTAGGAATTTACACACATACATATACTCAAGCCGTTAGTTCCCATTGGGGCAGGCAGAGACTATCGATCGCCACTTTGTACGAATCTGTCAAACCTCTCTAGCTTCGTTCACATCAATCAATCTTTTCATACACGCTCCTTCACTCTTCGCAATCTTATATCCACACAAGTTCCAAAAATGGCTGAGTTTTTTTATTCCTGAGCTCTCGGAGGGATTTTTAGCCGTGATTTTATGTATTTATGTGTATGTATACTTCTTTAAAACATGCACATTTTTGCACACAGCATTGGCACGTAAGTTTGATAGTAACAAACGCACTCTCAATTAAGGAATACCAGGGCGAATGTAAAAGGTGGGGAATCGATTGAAAACATTTTCCGAAGCAGCCATTAGCGAAGGTGCAGTGTTATTTACTGCGCCAATTTGTCTCTGTTAAGTATTTGAACAACCTGCGGATATCTACACCTATTTTAAACCTGCTTCCAACTGTACGGTGAATTACTCCTCTGTTTGTGTCGGTTGTTAATGCGCTTTTGCTCGGGTTTTATTTTTAAAAGAGTATTCAATTTATGGCTTCGTGGGTGGTGGTGACCTTCACCTTAAAAATGTCTTGTGCGACTATGGATTGCCAGCGCCTTAAAATCCTACCTATATCTGTGGGCCTAGTTAGGCAAAGTCCTTACCAACTGGACTTAAGCTCCAAAGACTTTTTGTCTGTAATGAATAGGCATTGAAACCTTTGAAGTTCACCTTCACTTTAAAACTATATTTATGTGACTTGCTATGGACTGCCAGCGCTTTTAAGTCTTACCTACATCTCTGGGGTGGTAGAAGTCTCTGCCTGAAGACTTTACGCAGGCTTTTTGTCTGTATTGAATAGGCTTCGAAACCAATTATCAGATTTTAATTTTATTTTTCATGAAAAGAAACCTTAGGTTTCAGCAGTGATTAATGAAATGTTTGAAATTTTAAAAATAACACTAGCCACTCGTGCTAAACTTGAGATCCGCTATAGTATAATGATAAAGTGGTGAACCTATTTGGGTTATGTGGATTCATGGTGCCATCACTACCTGTAGGCAGTGCACCTGCGCGTTGCAATTTTCGGGGAAAATAATTCCGTTTTGTGATTTTTTTTAATTTTCTATATAATTGACATCTACGTCCCAGAAATGACATGAATTTATTCACATATTGCGGAATAGTGGTAGGTTTTATTTTAATTGAAATTAACTATTCTCACTACTAATAAAACATGTTTGCTGAACTAAATGTCTTTTGAATGTTGAATTATCTCTTCAAACTTAAACTAACATTCATTCAAGTCAGTCGCCGTTGGTATAAGTTAATTGGTATTGTTTTGAGTGTAATTGCTGGAATCTCAGATGATATGCTAATGTGAATATCAGAATAAAGCTTGAGGTACCCTTAAAATAGTTACAATTATTTGGTTTTAATACTAAATTAACTTATTTCTTCAATATAATGTTTAATTAATATTAGTTGATTCAATGAACTATGAAACCCTGAAAGCATCTATGTTTATCATCCTTAGCTTATTATTTTCCTTATTTAAATAGTGGCCCTTTTTAAGCTTTTTGCCAATTAATAATAATGTCGACTAATAATAATAATTTAAAATTGATCATAGATTTGAAATAACAATGTGGAAGAGAGTTTCAGTTACATAAATATCACACATTTTTCTTACAAATCAATGATTTTTCAAATATATTTTTTCATTTATTTTTCTCATAATAACAAAAAAACGTTTCAAATTTGCGTCTCTTTTTTTGAACACAAAAAGTTAAGCGCATCGCCAAAATAGCTGCAGTTTAAAACTCGCAGCGAAACTAGACGGCCACTTTCATTATGCATACACTCGTTCATTGCAATGCAATTAAGCCACCATCGGCTTAAATAAAGATAGGATTCTAATGGCCAAGTCATGTTGCAATGCAGATCATAGTTTTAGAAATACCCACTGTTTTGCAATTCAAATGTTTCGCATACAAAAGGTTCTGTTTAGACAAATTGAGAATTCAATACATACGACGATAAATATTCACGGGAATTGGTTAGTGAGACGTTTAAACGAAGGATTTGCTTTGAATGTGGAATATAGTTGGCTTCTGATAAGTTAGTTCTATCCTTGGTGCATGCTAGGTAGAGACTTTGAACTTAGTAAGCTGGGAAGAGTAATATTAATTATATACCTCTGGCTGATATTAAATTTTAATTAATTTATGTTAAAAATAATCTTTACTCTTTTTAAGATGCTAGCAGTTTGTCGGTGATATAACTTAGTAATTCACACACTATCATAAACAAGGTTATTTTTTGCATGTTGACTTATAAACATAACATAACATACATAAACGTTCACGCCGAATATCCCCGAAGGGGTTGGCAGAGGTACTAATACTCCTGAACATCACGTGACTTTGTCACCTGGTGTTCAGAGTACCCACGTTTTGCATAGACAGTGTACTCACGTGATAGGGGGCAGGCCTATCGCCGTTTTGTACGAATACACTGTCACATGACTAAGTGCAACTCAGCCATGTGGGTTTCCTCACGATGTTTTCCCTCACCGTTACCATACTCACCGTTGACTTATACTTAACATTATTACTTGTATTTCTCAAAGTATATAAGTAGTATTGGGGCTTGAAGTAATTCATTCTTTATTTTACCATCTTTTCCCTTTTCGAATGGCTGAAGAGTTTCTTATTTTAAAGCCGCGAGTGTATTGCATCTAAGTATGCAAAATTACGTTTTTTTCCATATTTTTTTATTTCGATGACAATATTATAAATAGCTCAATTATTTTTGACTACAACACATACAAATAACGAAGCCATATCCTGTCTCATAAAAACCCGGTCCATATTTTACCGTCGTCTCCACAAAACAGTCAATTTGCAATTTAACACAACATTCAAAAGGATTAAGGAGCGGTGAAGTTGCTTTTTCGAGTATTCAGCAAATAGAACCAGAGTCGCTAGGACTCGATGCAAATGAGTTAACGGTCGTGTTGAATGTCTGATTAGGTTGGTCTATTTCTGTTGGGACAACGTCGATTCCTATATTGTGGAATGCATTGGTCTGTCATTTTGTCTGTCTGCTATCTGTAACAACTTGATAGGAAATCACAACCACAACAACCGTGATAGCTCAGTGGGTAGATCAGCGCTTATTGTGAAGACGATGGGGTTCAAATCCCGGCTTGGGCCTACTCCAATGTGCCTTTTCTAAACTCATATGTGTGAGTGAAAACACCGTGAGGAAACCTAAGGAGGGCTAAGTTGTACTTGGTCATGTGACAGTGTATTCGTACAAAACGGCAAAAGGTCTGCCCCTATCACGTGAGTACACTGTCTAAGCAAAACGCGGGTAATCTGAACACACCGGGTGACAATGTCAAGTGATGTTCAGAATTGTTAGTACCTCTGCCAACCCTTTCGGGGATATACGGTGTGCACATTTAAGTGAATTCAATAGGTTTATGTCTAAACTTTAGTGTTGATCTCAAAAGTTCTTAAGCACTACACATTTTTATTTAGAATTGATTTTTGTCTCAGATAATAATATCCTGTTTATCCCAATACGATTATTTTTAAATACCTTGTTTCATAACCTTTATTGATGTTGGATACCGGAAATCACTAGTTCGTTGATTTCAAGTTTCAAAATTGTTTTCCGGGTGTGTTGACATATATTATATTATTTTGGTGGCTCGTAAAACACATTTAAATTTGTATACCATAAGGTCAACTGGCGCATACTATCAACTTTCTGCTAACTTTTAAGCGAAATCTGGTATCCATTTATACATACACACATACTCACGCCTTTTTGTTCTTCGTTTACATTCTTCATTACATCTAATTTAGAAAATTTTAAATTTCTTTCTCATATTTCGAGCACTTGTCCTTTTGAGCACATCCTCTATTAACTAAATCACCTCTGCCGTCATCTCCTGATCACGTCGGCCCATATATGACCTCACCGTAGGGCTCTGGCCTACCCTGAAGTGGGTTATTTGGTCATAGCCTACTACACTGAACTAATAAGGGTTGGCAGACTAACGAATACTTACGAAGAAAAAACTGACGACTTAAAGTGCTCTCGGAAGCACGGAATCATCTGAAATTTTCAAATAATCAGTTGGTTCAACCCTGCAATATCCTATCAAACTAGATTAAATATTATAAATTGAATTTGCCGTGTAGTGTCGGTTTAGAATAGCACTACCCCATTTCTTCCGGTGGGTGTACGTAAGAGGCGACTAACGGTATGGGGCTATTAAAGGATTTTTGGGCGATGCGGTTACAGACCCATCACCAACAACCTTTATTTTTACTATCTTTTCCCCACTCAAATTTCCAAAAATGGCGGAGGAATTTCTAATTCTTTAGCTCTGACTACCCCTTCCTGGGATTTATAGCTGTGAGTATATGTATGTGTGTATGTAAATTGAATTTGTAAGTACCCTCTGGGAAACGATCCCAAGAACTCATTATTGTGAGCCGATTGTTCTACTGCCTACCACGGAGATATTTTGCTAGACATTTATATCTAATCCATGAAAAATATTGAACTCCTGATACAAAGTAAGTACGTAACTTAACCCATAATGTCGTCAATGTCCAAGCGGAATGACGTTAGAAAGCTAGTCGACTTGCGGCCAGTGTCTTTGAGACTTTACATAAATTTAGCTGTCGTTACTTTGTGCCTCGATCGGCTCATAGCTATTTGCATGCCTTTAAACTCTACAAATACAATCGGAATTCTTAGGTTTCTCCGTGAAATACTAGCGGGATGTTTGCTTGGTTTCTGATATTTTGATGAGACTTCGTTCACGGCTGTATTGCTAGAAAGGGTGGGAATTTGGAAGTGATATTTTTCTGGAAGCTGGAAGATGAAAAGGTGTTGCAGTAAGGGTTTAGAGTTAAATCTCCTATCAAACTTATAAAATGAGTAGAGATGGCGTAGTGCTATTTTAACCGAACATTCATGAAGCTACGGCTAGTTTCATATTGTTTATTCTGATTTTATGTGACACTTTTAACTGTCGTTGTGTTTAATAATTTAATGGCATTAGTCATATCATATACTTACGCATACTTAATGTACATTTACTCACGCTGTCTGTTCTGTTTACGTTAGACAATTTATCGATCTCCATTCCGAGGTAAAAATAATAAAATTAGTTTGTCCGGATCGTACAGGCGTATCGTACATTAATGGCTTCAGTATTAATAAGTAAAGTATGGATTTCTCTCCATTGCATAACTTGTTGTTTCGTTCACCATCATCAGCTCTCTTTGAGACATTTTGTTTTTGATCCAAACAAATATTAATATTATTAAAAAGTTTTGAAACAGCCGATTAGTGAGTTTTTACGGATTTGTGTTTTGTATAATGTGCGAGCAACACAGACATATTTCAATGTTTGCTGGTACATTAAAATGTGTAACCATTTAATTGTTACAATCATTGATTTTATTTCAAATGACAGCCATATAATTCCTAAAATTGGGAGATGCAATGCGGCATATGGTGCATTCTTACTTGTATCTCTGTACAAAAAAAGATAGCTTCTTGTGATGCCAAAAATTAAATACACATGGCCCTAAACTACCCAAAAAAAAGATTTTAAACCACGCAGGTAGAAATCCGAACAAAGATAATGAACCGTTTGGACCCCTCAATTCCATTTACGGTTTTAGGGCTTTCATTTTAGACCCCACTTTCGCCTGCACCTTTAAAATGCGTTCCATTTCTCCGTTCCATCTTTAAAATTTCCGTGTTTTAACACTAATTTCTTCATTGCAAAACTTTAATAGTTCTGTATTTAAATTCAATTAGTGTTTATTTATTTTTTGTTTTAATGGCTTGTTGGCACAAGATAGGATGAAGCTCGTTTATTTTTATTTGCGTTTCGATCGAAATATGCTTTTTTTATTGCCGCGTAAACTGGAACGGTGGTTGTAGTTATTCGAGCTTTGTAGGTTAGGTTAGTTTTCGTACACCCAGTGGGATGTTGCGCGCGCGTCGTTTTTATATAATTTAATGTGTTTTGTGTGTGTTTCTGTGATTTTGTGAATTGAAAGTGATGTGTTTTAAGGTAATACATATATAGTTATTGGTATTCTTTGTGAAACTGCGTTAAGACAGCTAAATCTTTATAATATAGAGTTGCTGTCATGTTATTTACTTTGAGAGGATATTGCCTTCGGTGCGGTGTATGATTGATGTAGGCGCAAGGTGAAGATGCATTTAATGATATCGTCAAATATCGTCATCCGAGAGTCACTTTTACATCATGCATGATATTAACATATTTTAAATATACTGAGTTTCTATCGAATACTGAGTAATATTAATTTGATCCACTGCTGGTTTATTCTGTTTTCTAGACTGTTTTTTAGACTATACCTGTTATGTTGTTTATTCAACTTCTTCTGATGAGAATGTATAATGTCCACTTACCTAGTGTGCTGTACTTAAAATTAAAAGGTTGGATCAGACTTATGTTAGAACAAACGTTTCGACTGATGTATATAGATGATCAGGTCTTATCATTGATATTCATACATTCCTACATATAGTCACGGCTACAAATTGGAGTCACGACATATGTAGGTTGAGTGAGAAAAAGATTGTAAAATAAAGGATGGCTGGTGCAGGGTCTTCATGCACATCGCCCAAAAATACTTAAAAAGTCCCAATACACTAAGTTGCCCCTTAGTAAACCCAGAAGAAGAAAAGGTTATTGCTATTCTAAGACGACAATACTTTCCTTGGCTGTAAACATAAGATTAGTACATTTCCTCACCTGCAGTATAATAAGAAATTAATTTAATATGATTCAAAAATATATAACATAATAAAATAAAACGTTCACGCCGTTTATCCCCGAAGGGGTTGGCAGAGGTACCAATACTCCTGAACTCACATGGCAAGCGCCATCTAGTTTCCAATATATACTCACGGCCATAAGTCCCAAAATGGGGTATCCGGAGCTGTAGAGTTAGAAACTCGGCAGCCACACTTGGAAGTTGATAGGGGACAAGATGGTAGAAATAAGGTCTCGTTGACGATTGGTCTCCAACCGCATCTCCCAAGAACTTTTTAAAAAATAATATGTGTTGAAACATTAAGTAACGTTATGCTACTTATCTGTTATAGTATAACTTTTTGTATTTAAAGTTTTTGAAGATGTTTCATCGTTTTTATGGAAACGCAGTGATTTACTTTCTATATAGATATCAACATATGCATTTCGAGTGCTCTTCACAGCTCTGTACCATCGAGAACACTCGATTTTTACCCAAACTCTTTATCACAATTCATTCATACATAGTACATACTCAAGCTATTAGTTCACTATTAGAGAATATCTATTATTCTTATATATTTTTTTCTAAGTATCCATATCACTCAATATTAGGAACTATTATACGCTAAATAAGGATATTATTAAATTATTTAATAAATTACTTAATAAAATAGTCATATTACTTGTGTTACGTTATTCTTGGAATCTTTACAGTCTTACTGAGAAACAAAACGTAATTTTGTGAGAACGTCTTTTTATATTAGTATCAAAGAGAATTCTATTAACTCATAATTAGTAGAAAACTCATCAAGAAATATAATTAAGATCTTCAGTGAAATAATACTCTTAGAATAATTTACTTTTTATGACGAACTAGTAAAGAAATATCTTTATGCCAATCTACAATATACACGTTATACAAGATACCTTGATTATTCTGGAGCTTCTAGTAAATATATGATAACATCATAATACATAACATAACATAAACGTTCACGCCGTTTATCCCCGAAGGGGTTGGCAGAGGTACCAATACTTCTGAACTTACATGGCAGCGCCATCTAGTGTCCAGAGAAGGTACCCACGTTTTGCTTAGAATAATCTAATAATGATCGTGATATATTTGAGGTACAACATTCATAACTCATCCCATAAGATTTATTTTGGTGACAGAAACAATCTAATACAATTTTTAATTATCCAGGTTTGTCACTTGCAATTTGTTTATGTTCATAACATCTCAATGCAAATATTACGATTAGTGAGTCACAGAAGGGCAAAAATATTTCAGTATACGTTATAGCTCAAATGTTTGTATGCAGTGTAGCTGTGGAGTGCCGGCTTAGAACAGCACTACCACGTTTCTTCCCGTGAGTGTAAGAAACTGTGTTTAAGAATTATCATTAATCTAAATACTTTGTTAATTTCTAAAGAAACATAAAAAAGTTACTTTATGTGCCATTGATATCATTCTGTTACTAAGTCTTGACTGATAATTGTTAGTAAATGTTTAAGTAGCATTAAAACTGAATTAGAGCAAGTAATAAAATAATACGAGGCATACACTATTTGCCGCCGGGATTCGAACGACCTACTTCTGTTTTGAATGACCGTGCGTGGTGTAGTAGTAAAACTAAGCATCTGTATTTTGCCTATTTACTTTATTGCGTTTTAGCTTGTGACAATTGGTTTGATAGATATCAAAACAAATCTCTTAGACGTTAGAAAACGTGTTGGCTTAGAATAGCACCACTTACTCACTATTTGGGTGGGATAGAAGATTATAGAATGTGTGCTTAAGTAGAGAGCCATTCCGATCCATTTTAGTAGATCAGTGCGATGATCACCGTCTGCAATTCTTCGAGGTATAGATTTTAGTCCTTATTCGGTAATGGGTCTCCAGGTACATAGTCCAATCATCACTTAAAAACCCCAATTCCTAACTCACGCCAATAGTGTCCATTGGTGTAGTAAGAGACTATCGATCGCCACTTAGTACGATCCTAACAAACCTCTAGCTTCTAGTGAGAATGAAATATACTTCGAAATCTTAACCAATTTCTTTTCTCTCTTTCCAGATGTGTTTGTAACAATGTGATGCCCTGCTCCCGCGTGAAGCCGGTCGCAACGATGGGTAGGTCGTGGAGTGTAGTGCTATTGTGTGCGTTGTTGTGCTGTGATGTCGGTGGCAAGCAGATGAGTGAGACGCTGCAGCGGGCGTTGTCGGCGGTCCGCGGGCCCAGCCCAGGGGCCAAGAAGCTGCTCAATATACCGGATGATGGAGGTAAGCTTTACAAGATTTTTAAGAGGATATAGCTAAGCCTTCAAATGTATTTTATATTTTCTTGTAATTTACGATGTGAGTGAAACACAGTAGATTATAAGAACGCAACTATATTGAACAATATTGGTCTTAAATAATCTTTTTTTTAATTGGTATTTTTGGAAACATTGGTTAATTAAAATTATGTTAGGTCATATCAAATATCAAATTAGCGTCATGTGACTGTTGGAAGATTAAGTTGGTTTTCACACAACACACTGGCGTATCTTTGCCACTCATACCAATTGAGCAGGTAGGGTATATAGGAAAATAAGGTCAATCCTGATTATACATCGCTTTCCACATATTCCTAAATTTTCTTATTCCGGCAGTTTTAATCTTCTCACTTGACTCCCACCTTGCAGAACTGAAACTTTAAATTAATGCTTTGCATTTTCCTGGCACATTTGGCCATAAAGGGCACATTGAATCCGGAAATCGCTTTTACCTCTTTTTGGCATGGACATTTCAAATTAATGACGTCATAAATATATAAACAACGCAGTTTAAACTTTAAAGTTGCCGCAGAAAAATAGAAAACAAACATTTTAGTCCGCAAACGTATTTTATATCATAAGTAATGTTTTCATTTTCCCGGTTGAAGTAAACAAAGTAAGAAATCTCTTGGCAACTTTATGAGAACTTATAACAAACATTCCGTCGGCTATGAATTCCGTTTATTCGTTGTTTGAAAGAAACCGCTGGTTTTAATGAATATTATATTTATAGCCGCGTCGACTGTTACCGAGTGAGATGTAAGTCTGTAGGTTGTGTAATATTTATGCAGATTTATTTAAGCCTATACACTAGGGATATTAGCGATAGTAGTGTCGGTTAAGAATAGCACTATCTCATTTCTACCCGTATTGGGCCATTTTAAAGAAGTTGCTGGGCGATACGGTTGATAACCCATTACCAGCAGCCTTTATTTTACAACCTTTTCACCACTCAACTTCCAAAAATGGCTGAGTAATTTCTTATTCTGAATCTCTGACTACTCCTTGTAGTACTAGGGACATATACGTATGTACTAGGGATATTGGTGAGAATATCATTATTTGAAGTAATGCTATAGTTTGAGGCCGTCCATTCTTCAAATCCCTTTAATAAGACGATCACGAATAAAATATTTTCTCACGGCTATAAATCCCAAAGGAAGTAGCGAGAGCTTCTGAATTAAAAACTCCTCAGCAACTTTTGGAATTAGAATGATTAAAATATTGTATGATAAAGACTGATCGATGACAGGTTCCCAGCCACATTGCCTAACAATAACTTAAAAGCCCCAATACGCTATTTAAAACGCCTAAGGGAAGAAATGGTGTTAGTGCTATTCTATGTTTGATAAACCACATAAGCAGCCGCACTGCTTACCGATTACTCACATTTCTTTATCATTTCAATGACTTGACGAAATGGATATTAACATCCGATGCAATATTAAAGTTTATCGTCCGTCACTTTGCGCACAAATCCTTTGTTCAAAGCGAGTAAAATGTTTGTAAGAAATCTGAAAGAAGCAATATTTCTCGTGTAACCTCGTATAAACCACGGAGGCAGAGGCTGTATACGTCATGCGGAGTGCGGCTTAAGCCTCGAAGTCTGGGCCATTCGTCTCATTCAAACTTGAATTTGACTTGTAACTAATGCTGTTATATGTGCGAGTACAGTAGGAGTACTTGGGACAATCTTTAAATAATATGTTATCTATATATATTAAAGAAAGTGGTACATACAAACATACATACACATACTCATGCCGTTAATTCCTATTGGGGTAGGCAGAGACTATCGATCGCCACTTCGTATGGCCCTTGCAAATCTCTCTTGCTTCGTCTACATCCATCAATCTTTTCATACATGCTTTTTATTCTTCATACTTCGGACGCCTGCCTTTTTGAGCACACTCTCAATTTGGTCCAAGTGTGTCCTCTGTGGCCGTCCTCTACTAACATTACCTTCCACATCAGCTCTATAAATACCTTTTACCAATTTCCTATCCTCCATCCTCTCGATGTGCCCAAACCTCAATGTGATCTCAACATTCCTTTTTCTATCTTACAATATCATCTTTTACACCACACCTTTCACAAATCACGTTATTCCACACACAATCATGAAAGAAATGAAAAGAGAGTGGAGTGAGTTACACTTTCTATAACTCGAGAACGGATAAACTGATCTGGCTGAAAACTGTTTGAGAGGTAGCTTAGAACCAGGAAAAGGACATGGGATATATATAATCACGCTTAATATCGTGGGGAGTAAGCAGTAAAAAATATTTGACACCATCCGTGCGAAGCCAGGGTGAACCACTAGTGGTTGATAAACGCTGTGTTTCGATGACACAGTGTGCCAGTCTTTTTAATATAAAATCTAGCTTTTGATGTTTGTGGTCTGCTTTGAGCAGTAGTCGAATGGAATAGAAAACTCTTTATTGCACATCATGTTAAAACGTTTTACAGAAATTTTTGCATTTAATAGAAGTACAATTGGCAGTGTACTTATTTGTATGACATATCAAATTGTAGTGTCTTGCATTGTTATGCAGAGTTATAAGAATGATGAAAAAATCCAAAGAAACTATTATAGCTTTATTATGTAACTAACCACTGACCTCCATTATACTATATAAGTTCGCTGGACTAATTATAGGCCGGGTGACAGTGAGGCGATTTGATTTTCGCCATTTTGGCGCTTACGGCAGCAGTGAAGGAACAAGGAACTAATAAAAGAGATGGGACAGGAAGATAAAATATATCGATAAAATGTTTCTGCTTAAAGGAAATGCTAAGTTTTATCGAAACGAAACTTTACAGCACTATTGATTTATAATTGTTTCTAAGAACCATAGATATATTATGCTTTATGGTAAAAAAAACACTGGCCATTTTGCAGTTTACGTCATATTTAGTTCCTCGTTCCTTCATTGGGGGCGCTTCAAATTGGCACAGTAAATAGCTGTCATTTTGATACGTATTATTAGTCCAGCGTACTTATATAGTATAATTGAGGTCAGTGGTAACTAACTAACTAGGCCAAGACGAATATTATGTACTTTTGAAAACTGAATAAATTTTTATTATTATTATTTATTTAAAGTGAGCATTTATGTAGAACTTATAAGACATGCAAAAATAAATAAAATATATTAAGTCAAAGTAAATTATATTATCAAAGATTTTGGTTTTCTTAGATCACGTTAAGGTTAGTGTACATATACATATCTATGTATATGATTAATAATAATAATTCATTCTTGAATAACCTATCACAAATGTTCATTGGATCCCTTAGTACTTGAACTGGAAGTAAAAAAGACAAATAAAAGAAGTCTCGGTACTATTCCCGATCGATAGCTAAAGTTTACTTAATGTGTGCCAGTGGCGTAAAAGATATTTTTTAGTTCTTACATCTCTACATGGCTTGGGTTCATAATCGTTTCTGTTTGGAGACGAATGACGTTCCTTTATTCTCTTTTAGTGAAATTCTTATGTATTTTACAGTTTGCCAGGATCGTACAAAGTGGCGATCGATAGTCTCTGCCTACCCCAATGGGAACTAACGGCGTGAGAATATGTATGTATGTATGTATGTATTTACAGTTTACATTGAAGTGAAAGTTTTATTTTTACATAGGTAGTTAAAACCGATCCAGACATACCAAGAATATAGTCTTACAAATAAGCCACGGGGGTCATTATACAGCATAAGACAAATAAAATCCTCAAATCAATATCCTCACGCAGCCAATCAGCGCAGTGTCGTCCGAGAGGTTAAGAAATGTGGGATATCAGTGCGGTGACCCAGTTGGAGCAGATGCAGTGAAACAATTTTACTTGAGAGGGCAATAACGCACAAAGGGGTAGCCAGAGCGACATGAAAGTCTATTTGTACGTCTGTCTGTAACTAATCATCATCTAATACTGATTTTGAACCCAACCCAGAAATACCAGAGATAAAAAGAATATATATAAAAAACATGAGATAAATTAAAAATTACATCTTAATATTATCGCGAGCCATAAGAACTCCTCAAATTAGTATCTTCACGCAGCCAATTAGGGCAGTGTCGTCAGAGAGGTTAAGAAATGTCAGATATCAGCGCGGTGACCCAGTTGGAGCAGTTTCAGTGAAACGACTTTACTTGGGAGGACGATAGCGCTTATCATAGGCGTAGGGACATATTCTACTAACGTAAAATAAAAGCGACATGATAGTCCAGTGGGTAGAACACCGCCCGAAAACAGAAGGGCGTGAGTTCCAATCCTGGGACGGGCCTACACCAATTTGTCTTTTCTGAAAAAATGTGTGGTTAATTTATCATGGTTGCTAACGGTGAGGTAAAACATCGTGAGGAAACCCACATGGCTGAGTTGTACTTAGTCATGTGACAATGTATTCGTTCAAAACGGCGATAGGCCTGCCCCCTATCACGTGAGTACACTGTCTAAGCAAAACGTGGGTACCTTCTCTGGAAACTAGATGGCGCTTGCCATGTCAGTTCAGGAGTATTGGTACCTCTGCCAACCCCTTCGCGGATAAACGGCGTGAACGTTTATGTTATGTTATGTAAAATAAAAAAAAAATATCATTTATTTCAAAAAATACTTTCGAGTAGTGTTGACGACCTCCGAGGCTGAGTGGATAGATGACTAGCTTCTCGGTCCGGAGGTTGCGGGTTTGCGAGGTTGCGCTGAGAGCATGTGATGAGCATAAATGATTGTTTCTTAGTCTTGAGTGTTATTTATATACATACATACATATACTCACGGCTGTAAATCCCTAGATGGGGTATCCAGAGTGGGAAAAAGATGGTAAAATAAAGGTTGTTGGTGATGGGTCTCCAGCCTCAACGCCCAGAAATCCCTTAAAAGCCGCAATACCGTTAGTCGCCTCTTACGTACACCCACCGGAAGAAATGGGGTAGTGCTATTCTAAGCCGACACTACACAGCATATTTATATGTGTGTTATATAATATAAATATATCGTTCAGTTAGTATCCCATACTACAAGTTCTAATTAGTTTGGAGCTAACTTTATCTGTGTGTAATATTATGTATATTTATATATTGTTATTAATTTATTAATGTTACTTAACCTTGATAGCTCAGTGGGAACACCAATGCTTCTCATGCAGAAGACCTGAGTTGAGAATCCATTTGTTTGATTGGATGTCAGTTTGTCATGATTTTTTTAAGACAGCTAGGAAATTATGCTTGTATTTTAAATATGTTCTATCCCAGATGTAGCAATGAAAATCTTTATATACCGCCTCGTTTTGAGCAGAATTCGCTTACTTTTATACTTAGTTCACTTTACACATTAGATCTCTTAGTTATTTGTTAGATTCTGTGACGCATAGAGATACGCTAGCTAACTCCATAGGGATAGGCAGATAATAGAAATGGTATGCATAAGCCGTTTCTTTATAAATATTTTGCTCTAAACATCGGCATGCTTTCAATTTGTATAGAATTGGCCAAGTCCGACTCGGCTCACGCACCTAGGGTTCCACTACCCTCAGTCATTTATCACTTAATTACTCACTTATAAAGTAATAATAATAAGTTAAAAGTATACCCCATACCTTAAGTTGCCTCTTACGACAACCGCGGAAACAAATGGGTCAGTGCTATTCTAAGCCGCCACTTCACAGCAACAACCTGTTTTTCATTCCTCTCTATCTTAGTAAATCCTCTTGGTCAATAAAACAAAACTAGGATACATATGACCACAGTACTTAAAACTACTTCCGTTTATTCAAAACAAATCCGAACAAAGGCATGAGTTCAAATAAAATAAACCAAAATATACACCATTGAAGAACAAGTGGCGAAGTATGTTTAATTTAACTGCCTACCGCTGTATTGTAAACATGGTGAGTCTGTCTGGTCATAGTGGAGATTGATGTGGTTGAAGATACATTCGGTCTATAATGGAAATAGTTAGTTACATTTGAGTTTACTTTTTGCTGTAATTGCTTTTGTGTGGCTGCTTTCTTTGTGATTTAGGCGCCGAATTTACTTGGTTTTCATAGTTTTGTAACTGTTTGAGACATACGATAATGAGCGTACATTTGACATTTATCGGTATATCGATTTATAGATCTAATGTTGATGGCAATTTTAGTTGAGGACGACCTCGAAGGACACATTTGGGTAGATCAAATAGAGAGTGTGCTCAAAAAGGCAGGCGTCCGTAGCATGAAAAATTAAAAGAGCATGTACGAAAAGACTGATGGATGTAAGTGAAGCTAGAGGCGTTTGCCAGGATCGTACAAAGTGGCGAGCGATAGCTGCCTACCCCAATGGAAACTGATGGCGTGAGTATATGTTTGTATATTTGATACGCTGATAACTTAGTGGAAACATCACCTTGTGTCATGAAGGAGACGCGAGTTCAAACCTTGAGTGCGTCTGCTCTTGTTATTGTTGTATTAATTTGTCAAGATAAGTATTGGAGGCTCTTTTGAAGTGTCGAAATTTTTCTTTCCTTCATTTATTCTTTATTTATTAGTAATAATCCCCACATGAGATTATCATGAACAAAAAGATTTAAATAGTTTTATTATCTATCAAACCTTTTTGGGAGCAATAAGAGCAGAGTTATATCAATGATATTTGACGAAAGATATAAAACATACCTGTGATTATTTTTCATGCCATTCAACGTTTATCGTCACAAACACACATTCGTTATTTATTAACAACGCCTACAATCAAAAACATTTTCCAAAATTGTGATAAAATAGTTTGTACAGTTAGTAAAACTATATTTGAATAAATAATACCAAAAATCGCCACCAATTTGGAATCGTATAAGGTGGTCTATTTTATTCATTCGACTCGATAATTTCCAGCTACTATTACACACATAATTGTGGCTTGTGAAACCAATAATTTTACCGGCGAGTCGTTTAATAAAATCGAAGCACTTACTCGATATGTCTTTATAAATAAATTGGGTAGCGTTGTTCTTGAGCGTGTATTAATAGTTGCCATGTGTTCTTGTCACGGCTAGAAAATATAGGAACGCGCTTGTTTCTATGCGGCCTCGATTATGATAAATCTTTCTTTTTTGTCGTCGGTTTTTTTTAATGTATAAGTACGTGTATTCAGTTGGGAAGTGTGGTCTCACGTTTATCCCTGCCTGATATAGATTAGAAGAGAAGGGTTTATGATAGAAGAACTTTTTTATATCAGTATTTTGATGTTTTAATTATGAATAGTTGTAACAAATTATTTATAAAACTAAATATTGTGCAAATTTAAGTAATGTGGCTTTATTTATTTCCTTAACATAATACAAGGAATGTAATATTAATAAAATAAATATATCTGATTAAGCTGTAGTAAAATATTTTTTTTGTCATCGACGGTTATCAAAAAGTTACACGTTGATTTTGTCACAAAGTTATACTTACAACCACATATACTTATTTATAGTTAAAACATAGGGTTTTGATCTGTAAACAGTTTTTATTTCTCGATGTTTTCTCTATTGAAACTTTGCTTCGAACCACATCACATCCAAAAATCTAACATACGACCTTCTTTCGTATTATTTATTTAGAGTAATTCGAAATTCGACTCAAAAGATCCGAATAAGTACCGAAACACGACAAATCAATCCTATACGTCGAAAAGAAATGCCCCGTGACCACTCATAAAGGGCAATCGGCTGTCCGACGCAGACATATTAGGGGTATTTCGTCTCGCCGCCGTCAGGGACAAGGTTCAATTGCCGGCCCAGACCATTTGTTATCCCTTAAAAGATTCGTATTGAACCGTTAAGGTTGTTCGATTTATTGTTACAATCAGATGTGTATGTTGGTCGATGGTTGGGATGTTTATGATGGATTGTAAGAAAATTAAATAAAAATAATTATCTTTTTGTACACAAATATATACCATATCCTAATAAGAGTGGCGACGGTAATTTGTGGGGAAGTTTAACTGTTTCAGTATTATAATATTTTACATAAATTTAAAAGTTTGAGATTCGTAATTAACGATTAATTAATTATATCCTACTATAATTTACCACAAATTATATTGTATTTATTATTACCATATACCATATGCTGTGTAGTGTCGGCTTAGAATAGCACTACCCCATTTCTTCCGGTGGGTGTACGTAAGAGGCGACTAACGGTATTGGGGCTTTTTAAGGGAATTTTGGGCGATGCGGTTGGAGACCAACAACCTTTATTTTTACCATCTTTTCCCCTCAGAACTTCCAAAAGTGGCTGAGGGATTTCTAATTCCTTAGCTCTGGCTACCCCTTCTAGGGATTTACAGCCGTTAAGCCGTGAGTATATGTATGTATGTATGTATTACCATCTTTTCCCCAATCACCACCACATTTGTGAAAAAAATAAGTACTTATACAAGAGATGGCAAAAATCTTAAAAAATAAAAACTCTTAATCTTATCTTAAATTTTGTCTCAGTTCTAGGAAACTTACAAATATATAAAATGTGAAATTTAATGTCAATCGAGACACAAAAAAAATTATTAATAATTATTATACCTACCTATATCATCCTATAGAAAATTAGTATCAACTGTATGTGTCTTATAGATAATACCGTAGTATCTGTAACTTTATGTAATCAAGTTAAAAAAGTTCCCACATGTTATCTGAGAAAAGTTAGTTGAGCTTATCGTCAGTGGTGCAAAGCTTAATCAAGTTTAAAAAAGAAGTGTAAACAATAGGAGTTATTGGCGAGAGGTCGGAGCAAGCGTGTCGGTTTAAAACGATGACCAACTTCAACTTTTATACTGAATTGCAGTGCGAAATATTGACTATGTCTTAATTTACTGACTGTTTGAGAATACCTTTGTTTGTATTAACTATGGGAGTACTTATTTTTGAACAAGTATTTTAAGCAAATTTAACAACAAATTTTGTTACAAGCTCTTAGGATCGGAATATGTATTATCATTAAATAATCATATTGTAATACTCTGTAAACTCATAATTAATGTTTAATATTTTTCATAACACCTCGGTGTTTTGATAGTAGTCGGGTAGTCAGAGTAGGAAAGACTTTGGTAGTAAATAAATAAATTAAAATTATTCCTTACGAAGTTTACTATAAGCTTAACTTATTCGATTTTTAAACTTTCCCGTTTCGAAAATTTACATAGATGCTGTCTTAATCTATTTCATATAGATATTTTTATAAATCGTTTATTTTATTTCAAATATATTTATATGCAATATATTTACTGGAAACCGATTGATACGATTAAAAGATAATCACGTTTTAATTTTGATACGGCCAAAATTTTATTCCCGGAGGACTGAATGGACCGCTGGTGTTAATTAAGTTAGTCAGATATCGATAATCAGATTCTATATTGGATAAAGATTATTACAATCTATTAATTTATTCAGAACATCATACAAATTTATTTTAGACCACCTCTTAATTACGCTAAATATATTTATAATAAAAAAATATAATTATACATACATACATTAACTTTAACTAAATCAAAAATAATAGAAAAAAATAATAATTAAAAGTAACACGTCAAAATTAAGCAAACAAACCGCCCCAAGTCATACCCGGCCCAAAGGTTCCCATCACACTGGCAGCATTTCCACGCTGCACAGCGAGCGAAATCCTCTGGACCAGAAATGCCCCTGAGCGGTAGTCCAATCCCCGATCCCTCAAGCGACGACCAATTTCCCTAACAAAGTGTCTACCCTGGGATCCCCACACCCCCATTGTCTCGACAGCTAATGGTACAAACAAGTAACTCCCCATCAGCTGCGCGTACTTCATTGATTTTTGCCGCGCTGCCATCTCCGCCGCGGCCCCAGGATTTAAACTTGTGGAGCTAATGTGGGATGCCGCCAATGTACATACACACGTAGCATCCCATAAAAGGCAACGACCTCTCTCCCACGGTATTAAAGTGAGACCGTCCGGACGTTTCCCGTCGCTGCGACACAAACCTGGTGGTTCCAAAACAGATGGAATGTCAGCAGACACGAGAGCCCTCCGGACGATGTCATTGATTGAATGATGGCGAGAGAGTCTCCCTGCGCTTTTGACACAATGTAGCCCATGACGCCCCAGCGAATCGACCGATGAACCACAAATACAGCGGTGTGGCTCACATATGTTGCATCCAAGACGAAGCGCCACGGCTACACGCAGGGAGTTGTTGTCCAGAAATGTACCTAAATGCGGAGATGGCAACGCATGCAACCAAGCACCCGACTCCGGCTGAGAGACTGCTCTCAGACGAGCAAGCTCCGCTCCCGAGCTCTGCGCTAACAACCCACCGAGGGAGGACTTGCACAGTTCCTCATCCCAGGAGCGCTGTACGCTGGGCTTCTCTGGACAATCTCCTGCCGGGCAACGGGCTTGCCACAGCTGAAAAGCCTCATCGGCGAATGGGATGCTAAAACTGTCACCATCAAAACTTAGAATACGAGTGACAAGCTTCAGCACCCCATGCGAAGAGTATATTATTTTCACAAACATCAAAAGAAAATCTTCACGCCATACATCCCCAAAGGACTGTATATAAAACTAATTTCATAAAATGTAATTCCTTTTTTTTGTGAAATTGAGACAGTGGTAAATACTGAATGATACTTTGTCAGTGTCACCTTTGTGACATCTTTTATGTCAAGCTTTCGCTCATAATAAAATAACACATATTCGTACTACACATGTAGTGTGTGATGTGGGTAAAGTCTATCACACTCTCAGCTACGTTTGAGTGTAGAAAAGAAAGTAAAGTATGGGATCATTGATCAAATTTATTTATGAAAAATATAAATGATGGTCATAGTTTATTGTTTTCTTATATACACAAATACAATACAGATCAAGTTAGTTCTAAGAGAAGTCATCATGACTTGTGGTAAGGGATACTTTATCGACGATATATTTCTAAAAGATAAATAATACATATTTTAATAAACATTTGTTCTCAGGTAACCTATCATATTTAATAATGAAAGAGCTATAAAAAGTGAAAAAGATGAATCTAATAATCACACTAAAGTCAAGTGACACGGGAATTGAAACTCTGCACAAATCATCTAACCTTTCTTAAAAGAACACTCACGTACAATCGCTGAATATAAATATAAGTGATAGATCGCGTATCCGGCTATTAATAAGTTAGTAGCCAACGAAAAGCGATTGCTCGACACATATCTCTCGGGTATTTGAGGAGAAAATGAGAAAGGAATTCTCTTTTATTTACTTTCGAAATTGGATTATCCACTAGATGTTAGATCTCAAAGGAGAATCTTGGATGAAAGGGATTTTTTAATGCGATCGAGGAAAGAGTTTTTAATATTATTCTTTGTTACGGATATGCTGCCGGGTTATATTTATATTGTATCTTGCCCCCATGGGCAACCCCATGGTTTGATTGGAACTGGTTATTTTCGGAATACTTCTTTGTATTTTTGATAATAGATTTATCTCTATGAATTTCACCGATTGAATAAATAATTTCTAGGTAATTCATAATTATACTGTAAACCGATTGCAATTTGACCGTTCTTATGAGTAAGAAAGTAAAATGCTTCGACTTAATCAAATCAGATGGTTGCCTATATGATTTGATTTACTTTTACACAAAACTATGTGTTAATCAAATTATTGCGTGTGAAATAACACGTGTGAACGTAGCCTAGTGTGGATTTGGGTGTATCCAATTCTACCAGAGTCCTTAGGAAGTTTGTATTTAAAAAGCTACACATTTATAAAATGTAATATACTAAGAAACTTTAAAATAGCCAAAGGTTTCTTTTTTGCCGTCGAAAGGCGCTTACGCACCTCATTCTTGTGCTTGATTTGAAATGTAGATGGCGTTAGGTGTTCCTTGCGTTAAGAAATACAATCTTGATTTAAGGTTTTTTTTCACTAATCTAAACATGTTGTGTAGCACAGGTATTATATGTATGTACTTTATAATTATAACACACAGTTATTATGACCGTTGTATTAAATCTGGTCAATTAAGATAAAAAAAAAACGAAGAACATGCATTTTCGGATACTAGGAATTTTAAAGAGTTTCGTTTCATCATGACTAAAGAAGCTTTAAAAATACTATTATTTATCGAAGAAAAATGTTGTAAAATTCTTTGGCCTCTAAAGCTAATTCAATAACTTTAGTATCGCACATGGCATTATCTGTGACTTGTAAAACTTCCTTTCTCTTGGTAAACTAAGCTCTCTACAAAATTTTAGCTTCCCTGCCCGGCAAGCACGAGCCGTGTTTAAACTAGTTATCGCGTGGGATAAAGCAGCCATCTCTTACGCACATACTTAGTATCGTATACTGCCATCTCATTCTAATCGTTATCGTGTCGATAAAATAGCGCTCGTGCTTTACCTTCTGGAGTCTAAAGTATTGATAATGTCTAAATTAACTTAATTATTTGATCCTTATATCTATATCTATACTTATAATAAATCTGTAGAGAGGTCAATTCTGTACATGAAATATATTTTCAAAATAACTATCAGGTGGTGATTAGGGATCGATACTGATGCCAAAAATGCAATCAGTAAAATTTTTGTCTGTCTGTCTGTCTGTCTGTCGGTTTGTATGTTCCTTATGGAAACAAAAACTACTCGACGGATTTTAACGAAACTTGGTACAATTATTCTCCATACTCCCGGGCAGGTTTTTGTATACTTTCCAGCAGAGTAGTAAAGGGGAATTTTGGGAAATTTTGGGAAAACGGGAGAAGTTACTACAGTTTTTAAGCTTCCGTCGCGTGTGCAGCCTTAATGGTTAAACTAACATAGAAATCATGTATGACGGAAATATTCTTCATAAAATTATCTAAAAAAAGAATCGTCCACAGTTTATGTCTATCTTTTACGGTTGACTCACAATAACACGTGTAATTCCTGATAGCTTAGCAGTTCGGAACATTCTGATTATATTTGTTTACTCTTACGTTTGTAATCCTCTCACACATCCCTAATTTAAAAAAAAGTAACATTATTACCTATTCAATAAAAAAAGAATCGTAGAAATCGGTAGAGAAACACCGAAATTATACATAAAATAAGCCATCGCGCCCGTGACCAAAACCGAATCGTTACTAATTTACATATAACATACTAGATGGCGCCAGTAGTTGCATCCTACAACACGTAATGATTTATTTTTTAGATTGTTATAAATACTTCTTAGCGTTTTATTCCAAATTTGCTATTAAACGGAAGTAATGAACCATTCATTAAAGCGCATTAAAAATCACCAAGTTACACTGTTTAGGGAATGCTATAAATTGAATAAATTGAAAACATTGCGCTGAATTTCACAATGCTTGAGCAGTGACTAAAGAAAGAAACATCAGATATTTAAAAAACAACGCTACCCGTGCGAAGCTGGGACGATCCACTAGTATATAAAAATATCACATACATTCGGTAAGCATTTAGAAATGCAATATAACCTCGAAAGGATATCGTTTAATTTACCAGAGTTGAAAGACTTGTAGCAATTTTTTATAAGCAACTAAATGACCATAAAGCGGAGCGATATTGTGGTAGTAAATCGCTATATTTATAGCATTATTCGTTTTATAGCGTTTAAGAGGTTTAAAAATCTAATTAAGATCGGATTGCGTGAGCATTGTTGGTTCACTGGCGACTCTATTAAGGTTTCATTACATTAATCGCGGTTTTAATGCGCCCCACATTTATTGATGGTTGTGACCAAATCATATTTTTCAATTCTGAATGATTGCTCTTTACTGATGAAAGGAATAACTGTTTTACGAGTATTATGATTAGCAATTTAAATTGGAGTTTCGGAATTGTACACGAATTTTCAATATTGAAATAACTTCAAATTATTGGTTCTGAGAATTTTTTGAATGGTCGTGGTATTACATCATACATTGATCATTTAATCTAATTAATCGCATTTTAACTCACATTAATAAATGATTCTGGGAATCATTTTCAATGGTTGCCAATTAATTTGTATGTTATATTGTGTAAATAGGACAAAGCATTTTCAACTAAAGATATGATTGATCAATTGCATTTTACAAACATTTATCCATTATGTTTTTTTTTTTGCCAAAAAGCAAATCTTTGCTGTAACTTATTAAAACTTTGAAATGTTGGCATAGAAAAGCACTAACCCATTTTTTCCCTTGGATGTCGTAAGGGTCGAGGTGGATTTTACTTGGTAACATCAAACATTTCTCTCTTATTTTTGTTTTTTAATTTTTTTCGCCATTCAACTTTCGAAAATTGGAGAATATATTCCTGATCCTAACAATGATTTTAGGGATTTGAAGCCGTCAGTATAAGAAGGTAGCTGTTAAAAGGCCAAAGTAGTAAAAAAAGTAAGTGTAAAGGTACAATATCGCAAGTTCTTCACGGCATTAGTGTTTGAGCTATCTCATATTGCTCTGGGCTTTATTATCGCACGCAAACGCAATATATCTCCGAGATGAGGCCATTTGCTGGCTGCACTACTATGGCCAAGGGTGGAATCTTATAAAGTATGGACAGCTGATGAATTTATACAAAAAAGACTACTAAAACGCTTTTACTTTACGTGTGTAAATAATTATATGAATTAAGTACTCCTTCATATATACACACATACATACATGTATATACTTACAGCTATAAATCCCTTGAAGGAGTAGCCAGAGAAGAAGAATTTTCTCAGCAAATTTTGGAAGATGTGTGGGGATGATTGTAAAAAAAAGAAAAAAATAATAAAACAAACGGGTTAAGCTAAATAAAACCTTTTAACAAAATCACTTATAATCCACAATACCCTTAGCCGCCTCTTACGTACATCCACGAGAAAAATGGGGTAGTGATATTCTAAGCCAACACTATTTATACTTGCGCTATTAAGTTTTATCAGTTGAGGTAGGGATTATTTCTGGGATTACTGTGCTTGGTATAATCCTGTGTGGCCATTCTCTTCTTACAAAACCATGAATATTGGTACTTTAAAAGATATTTTTTCTATCCTACCCACAGAGTATTTTTTCTTACCACACCGTTCAAAAACAAACAACTTCTCTTCACTTGGCTGTCGCAGAATCATACGTTAGTATGTTATGATGTCTGCCAGCTTTACAGCTTACTTCGCTTGTGTATTGAAAATGTGATATTCGTACATGCTGTATATCGCCGCAATCGATGCAAGCGTTTACGAACCGCGCTCATTGTGCTGAAATCTTAATTTAGTACAGTTCTGTTATTGTCGCGTAATAAATCCGGCTCGAAGGACCAATAAAACTCGGAGCAACAAAAGCGACGCCATTTTTAAGAAGTATGACACTCTATACGTGAGTTGTGAGCTCTGGAATGCTCTGGCGATATCGGGCGGTTGTTTTTCTAGAATTTACTGTGGCTCTAGTACAGAATATAGAGTAGGTCGATCTTTTATTATGCTTCGCGGGAGACGTGAAGTTTTTAATAAAATTGGCAGTTTTATCATAGTGTTCTCACTTTCTGCGTAGTTGTTGTTTTATTGAAATTTTAGTTTGTTTGTTGGTGGTTACTTTTTATTTCGTTACCGTCATGAAAAACTAGGACCAATGATCGATGTTATTGTCCAAGATACAGTGACGATATGTGTAAGATACATTTGATAGATTGAGCACACTATTGAGTGTATGTTAAATTTAAGATTTTCGGTTTGCTAAAAGTAAATGTTTATTAATATTATTAATCCTTGTTAATTGTTTGGTAACATAATCGCAACTTGTTGTAGACTTTCATCATTTTATAATATTATATCATCATTTAATAAACCAACAGATTTGATCAACGCCACTTGATTTGACGCAAATGTCAATTCTATACAAACATCTCTTGGGTTTTAACAATATATATATTAATTAATTAATTATTAATTATTTTTATCCTCGCAGGTTTTAATACAGAGGATACATTCACCCCAAAAACCCATTTGGCACTACTACATCAAAGTTTTATAACATAACATAATAATAATATAAACGTTCACGCCGAATATCCCCGAAGGGGTTGGCAGAGGTACTAATACTTCTGAACATCACGTGACTTTGTCACCTGGTGTTCAGAGTACCCACGTTTTGCATGGACAGTGTACTCACGTGATAGGGGGCAGGCCTATCGCCGTTTTGTACGAATACACTGTCACATAATAAGTACAACTCAGCCATGTGGGTTTCCTCACGATGTTTTTCCTCACCGTTAACAACCATGATAAATTAACCACACATATGTCTTTAGAAAAGACAAATTGGTGTAGGCCCGACCCAGGATTTGAACACTTGTCGCTTGCACGATAACCGAGTGTTCTACCCACTGGGCTATCACGGTTGGTTAAAGTTTTATACTCTAGTTACATTGACATACACATATATACTCACAGCTATAAACCAAAAAAAGGGTAGCCAAACATTTTGTATAAGATATTATTTAGCAACATTGGAAGTTAAGTGGAGAAGAGATTATAAATTAAAGGATTTCTTGCGATGGGTCTTCATCCTTTTTTTCCAAAAATCACTCAAAAGCCCCAATACTCTCAATCGTTTCTTACTACACTCGCGGGAAGAAATGAGTTAGTGTTATGAAGCTTAAGCCGACCCACCACAACTTGCGTTAATGTTTTCATTTGTACCATCATATTACTTTTAAGAGCATATACCATGATTGAAAATGCAAACATATAGAGTGATTTAAATACGCTAAGTACACACTCATAAGTTGATTTATCAAACATCGTTCATACGAAATGCAAACATATGGCTCGTGGAAGTTGTCTAAATCCGGAACAGTGATCGGATATTAATTGGCAAAGTGAAAAGTCGATGGGAAACGGCGGAGACTTATTTGAGTTTAATAGGATTGAGCGCGGCAATCACGCGAGTTTCCTGGCCTGGAACTGTTTTCGTGTTAATGTTGAATATTTGTGGGGCCAGGGAATTTTCATTACTGTTTTTTAACAATGTAATGCCGGCTTAGATTGTCACTACCCCTTTCTACCCACGGGTGTCGACTAAGGGAAAGAAGCTTTTTATGTGGTTTTTGGGCGATTCCTACCATCTCGTCCCCCAATAACTTCCAAATGGATTTATGGCCCTGAGTATACGTTTGTATGTTTGTACGTTTTTTAACTCATTACTCGTATTGGGCTAGGTAGATATTAAATTTCAGTTAGTAGCAGTTTTAGAAAAATATGTTTGAAGTGCATGAGAAAGATCCAGTTGTTTAGCAAACAATGTATCATGGTTGCGCGGGCGGGATAGCTACGAAGGACCAGAGCTGGTGAAGGCTCAGCGGATGGCGAAGGTATAGGAAATAGGAAGCAACGTGAGACTCACCTCGTTCTCGTAACGGACGACTTGGCTTGGTCGATGGCGGCGGCTCCGTCAACAACGCTGCTGTTTTTCTCTTAAGCGGCTACACTTCCACACACAACACAATCTTATTCAAATAAACAAATAGTCATAAAACTTCAATATGAAACATGCGGGCGCGGTTCAGATGATGCGGTGTACAGCGGTTTTCGATACGGATATCTAAGTGCTACTGCTCGCTCGATCGTCTCTCCCCTTCCTGGTCATCCCTCCTCCTCGTATGACATCTCACGCGCAGGTAAGGAAAGGAAAAGGATAGAATGAGACGGGATTAACGAGTCCGATCAACTACCCACTTCTAGTTATAAAATAATTTAGGTACGCGGTACGGTAGGTTCGGCGCAAGCATCCCCCCGGGCTTGAAGTCTCTCGAGATTCAAATACAAATAAACGCAAAATACTGTATAAAATCTAACGCGGCTACTTAAACTAAACTAACGCGGTATAAGAATCTGAACTAAAATAATAAAAAAACTTAAATTAATTAGGTAGGGGACATAAACGAGTTGCTGGTCGTACATACGAACCAGAAGCCGTCTTAACGCGGGCGACTCTAACTACTCCATCCTTCGCGGGAAATACGTCTTCAACAACCCCTAGAGGCCAATGAAGTGGCGGCGCGTTATCCGTTACGACAATAACTACAGTACCAACAGAGAGAGGACAAGCGGGAGTGTTCCACTTTTGCCTAACCTGTAGCGTGTGCAGATATTCCGATCTCCAGCGCCTCCAGAAGTGTTGCAAAACGCGATCGAGAAGAACGTGACGTTCGAGAAGATGAGTCCGATCTTCAACGACTTCAGACGCGGGTAAATACTTTAGCGGGGTGTAAACTAAAAAATGTGCGGGAGTTATCGCGAGCGGCTCTGCCGGATCAGACGATAGAGTGCGGCAGAGCGGGCGGCTGTTCATGACAGCCTCGACTTGTGTCAGAACAGTCGTCATCTCTTCGTAAGAGAGCGTTTGCTTCCCGACGACACGAAATAAATGGTTCTTCATACTTTTAATATTTGACTCCCAGTCAGAACCGAAGTGTGGTGCTCTAGGCACATTGAGATTCCACGTAATACGGTTTTCCGAAAGAATGCGAGAAAATTCGGAACTATATTCACAAGAAATCAAAAATTTGTGAAGTTCATCTAAGTGACGCTTAGCTCCTACGTAATTTGTCCCGTTATCTGAGTACATATGCGAAACAGGACCACGGCGTGATAAAAAGCGTTTAAAAACTGACAAAAAGCATGCCGAACTTAAACTAGAAGCCAACTCGATATGTATGGCTCGAGTTGTCAGACACACGAAAATACAAACGTACGCCTTAACAGTACGTATACCACGTCCACGCGAGGGCGTGATCATAAAAGGGCCAGCGAAATCTGTACCCGTGTGAACAAATGGCTTAATAGTAGATACAACACGGCAAGCTTTAAGCTCGGACATTTCGGGAAAGTTAGGCTTAGGGCGTAACTTAAAACATGCAATACATTTAAATATGCGACTACGTATAACATTACGTGCAGGAAATATCCAATAACGTTGTCTTAATATAGACATCATTAGGTCGGGACCCGCGTGACAGTGTTTTTTGTGATAATAATCTATAATGAGATCAACCACATGATCTTTACGCGGCAAAACAACAGGGTGTTTTTCGCTAAAACTTATGTCGGCATTCGACAATCGACCACCTACTAAAATTACATCGTTATTTAAAAATGGTGTAAGTCGCTGAAAGGCACGGTTACAACATTTGCCTGATTTTAAATTAGAAATTTCATTGTAAAAATAAAATTCTTGTAAGTTTCGTATAATCCTTTGCTCAACAAAATTTAAATCATTGGCGGAAATATAATTGCTGCGCGGTAATAAATTAAGGAAGCGGTAAATATAAACTAAAACGCGTAATAACTTCGACCACGAAGAATAACGATCAGCAATTCGTAAAACAAGGGGTCTTTCTGTAGTTTGAACAGCCAACACAACCGCAGGCTTCAGCTCAGGCGGCACCGAAATAGTCGAGGGATCGAATTGGGAAATAGGCCATGCGTCTAGGCTCTCTTTCATCCATTCCGGACCTTGCCACCAGAGCGGGTGGTTTAATATCTGCGCGGGTGTCAGCCCCCGAGACAAACAATCAGCCGGATTATCGCTTCCCGCGACGTGATGAAAATGATCGGAAGATAACTCGGCTTGTATCTTTGAAACGCGGTTAGCTACAAAGGTAGCCCAGCGGTGGGGTGCCGAATGTATCCAACACAAAGCTACAGTCGAATCGGAAAACGCGTGTATACTATTAACACTAACGCGGGCACTACTAACATTCAAAACTATACGTATCAGTTTCGCTAATAAAAGAGCGGCGCACAACTCTAAACGTGCGAGGGATACCACTTTAGCGGGCGCAACGCGGGACTTCGAACATACTAGGCGAATCGCGCGTGAGTTACTATTTTCTACAATAAAGTAAACTACTGCTCCGTATGCCCTTTCGCTGGCATCCGCGAAACCTACCAAGTGTATCACACTTTTACTAACGATGCCTAAATGACGCGGTATGGAAATATGATTTAATAAAAGTAGTTCACTACGAAACTTATCCCAAGCAGAGACAACATTCTCTGGAGGGGTTTCATCCCAATCACATCCTAACAACCATAATTGTTTTATAATTAACTTAGCATATAAGATAACAGGGCCGATAAATCCCATCAGGTCCCACAGTCGCGCGACACAGGATAATATTGAACGCTTTGTAGGACGTTCGCTAGGTAAGCAAACACTTAACGCAAATTCATCAGTCGTGGGTGACCATGACATACCTAAGACTTTATGTGAATCCGTTTTATCAAACTCAACTAAAGCTGATAAAGGATGCGATTCAGGAAGAGACTCCAGAACTCGCGGCGCGTTACTATTCCATTTAACGAGATCGAACTGACCAAGTTTTAACAATGAAATAACTTCATGTGCCGTCTGCACACCTTCTCTGTCGTTTTCGACCGAGTGGACAAAGTCATCCATGTACAGAGAATTATTTAAAATAGCCTTTGCACGCGGAAAATTATCACCTTCATCGTAAACGAGTTGCTTTACTGTGCGAAGCGCGTGGAAAGGGCTGGACTTAAGTCCGAAACAAACTCTATTGAATTGGAAAACATCTATTGGTTCATTAGAATTAAAGCGGTATAAAATGCGTTGAAATCTTTTATCACTTTCCCGCACACCCAGACACAAAAACATCTGGCGTATGTCAGCCGAAAGTGCTACAGGAAACATGCGAAAGTTTATAATAATTTCAAATAAATTACCTTGTAAGTTCTGACCGCTGTATAAAATATCGTTAAGCGATTTAGAGCTGCTAGTCTTCGCGCTAGCGTCCAAGACAATACGAAGTTTAGTGGTAGCCTTATCTTCCCGTAGAACCCCGTGGTGTGGGATATAATAAGCAGGCTTAATCTGCGACTCGGAAGTTTCCCGTGGCACGGGTGATAAATAACCTTTATCAATATACTCGCGGATGACGTCATCGTACGCCAGTTTATAAGCGGGTGAAGCGGCGAGCTTGCGCTCTAAACACATAAAACGTTTTTTAGCGGTTTCCAACGATTGACCTAAAACCGATGGATCATCTTTAAAAGGTAAAGCTACTACGTATCTACCCGTCGAATCCCGAGTCGTAGTGTTCTGGTAAAACTGCTCGCACGCGCGGTCGTCGGGGCTGCTCACGGGCTGCGCACCGACATCGTCGAGCTCCCAAAATCGTCTCACAATCGAGTCAATGTTCGCGTCTACAGAACAGCAAGAGATGGTCGTGCCATACTCAGCCGACAGCACGGGCGCGAGACCGGATACCACGTACCCAAACACGGTCTCGATAGCGTGTGGTGTTCCCGCAAAACTACTGACTTTATTTGGCAGTAATAAGTGCGAAAAGAGTGATGCTCCTATAAGAATTTCGATATCTCCAGTAACCGAAAAAGTATCGTCTGCTAAAGGCAACGAATGTAAATACGCGAGCATCGAAGTGTCGACAGCGACGGAAGGTAAGCGGTCCGTGACCTTATCGACTACTAAAGTGTCGATCTCGTAGTTAATATCACGATTAAAGCGGGAAAATATTCTTAATTTTAAGTACGACTTAATAGTCTTCCTGGCACCCCCAATACCCTTCACGAAGGATATCGTAGGACTTAAATGATTACTCAAACCTAATTTATCACAACACGATTGCGATATAAAATTGCTTTGAGACGCACTGTCTAATAAGCAACGTACTACGACTTCGTTTCCATAAACGTCGTGAGTAATAACGCGCGCGGTGGCTAGTAACACTGTCGTAGGTATATTACTGCTTGAATGGCTAATATTATTGCACAAGGTAATATTCGAACGCGGGGTAAATTGCGTCGTAGAAGCAGACGCGGGAGCGGAAATCGGTTCAGAAAGGCGGGGAACAATGTTTGAATTCGCTGAGTACGTATTAATATTGTTATCAGTTACGTAAACAGGCGGCGCGGGCTCACGCGCAGCGAGTGTGGCGCTCGCGCAGGCGGGTGCAGAATAGCCGAACGCCTCCGCCGCGCCGCGCGGGGCTGAACCGGTGCGGGCGGCGGGGTGGTGCGGTGCTGCATGTTGCGTTGGCGCGGTCGTATAATAACTAATAGATTGCGGACAGCTATAAGCGGGTGGATTAACCATAACCGTATCTCGACCATTACAATTAAAATAATTATTTTTATCCGCGGAGCGTGGTGAAGAAAGGGACGTCATCGCGACTGCGGTGACGTTTCGTTCTATGTGTAGGGCTGTATGGTGTTTACCTCCACAGTTACGACAGCGAGACTGTGAATTGCACGCGGATGTTTTGTGTGAAACACTAAGGCAATTCACGCACACATCCCTCTCCTTGACACACTTTAATCTTTCCTCCACAGGCATTACATTGAACTTTGGACATTTATAAATATGCGTATGCGATGGGGTATTACATAAATTGCAATTACGTGCGGTTGCGGTCGAAATGTTAACGTATGCCTGAGTTTTCGGGAATTTAATAGCACGCGGGGGTTGGAAAGGTTTATTAAGATTTGTATTAGGTTTAGTTGTGGAGCGCTGCAGTAACTTTACTTGCTGGTTAACAAACATAGTTAACTGGTCGAGGGTAGGAAATTCAGTTGTTTTGTGTTCTAATTCGAACGAACGAACAGTTTCAGAATCCAGCTTTTTTAAAGCAATATGTAGTAATAAGTAATCTAATAAATTTGGTAAGTTTAAACCTTTCAGCGCTGAAATGGATGTGAAATATTGATTAGCGAATGAATCAAGGCTATCCGCGGTTGCTAAGTTGACCTGTTTTGTATCAAGAATACGTTGTATGTAGTCACTAGCTAGTGAACGTTTATCTTCATACCTTTTAACGAGCGCTTCAAATATTATGTCGTAGTTTTCACCACAAGGCGTTAGACCGGCGAATATTGTTTGCGCCTTGCCTTGTAATTTACCTAGCAAATAATAAATACGTTCAGAATTGCAAAGACTAGGGTTATTGTGAACGTTGCTGAGGAAGCTAGCATAAAATAACGGCCATTTATTTGGTTCGCCGTTAAATGCGGGTAGCTCAATCGGCGGTAGGTGTGGACGCGCCATTTGTATCTTCTTACAATCAGCGGCTGCGGGTGATGTTTTAGGACATAAAGTCGCACAGCGGTGTTTAACATAACTGTATATATCTTCGAACTCGAGCCATAACTTATGAGAAGGTGTAAAATCCGGATTTATTTGAGCACTGAGAACATTAACAGCTTCGACTGTTTCTAAAACTTTTTGCGGGTAACTTTCTAGCATTTCTACATCAAAAATGAATTTGTCGATGTCGGCTTGGGTGTCTAGTTTTTGAGCGTTGACATAAAGTGATCGAACTCGCTCGAGATAAGCCTCTAATCTCGATTCTAAGTTAGTTAATTTCGCTCTATTTGTAGCCATATTTAATTAAAATTACGCGGTAAATATAAGTATATAATTAACTACTTGGAGATGCGGGGTCGCGGAGTAATATTCAACCTGAAGGTAGAATATAATTTACTTAAATATAAAATCAACGTAGACGTGGTAATTAATCCGGCTCGTTTGGACCAAATGGTTGCGCGGGCGGGATAGCTACGAAGGACCAGAGCTGGTGAAGGCTCAGCGGATGGCGAAGGTATAGGAAATAGGAAGCAACGTGAGACTCACCTCGTTCTCGTAACGGACGACTTGGCTTGGTCGATGGCGGCGGCTCCGTCAACAACGCTGCTGTTTTTCTCTTAAGCGGCTACACTTCCACACACAACACAATCTTATTCAAATAAACAAATAGTCATAAAACTTCAATATGAAACATGCGGGCGCGGTTCAGATGATGCGGTGTACAGCGGTTTTCGATACGGATATCTAAGTGCTACTGCTCGCTCGATCGTCTCTCCCCTTCCTGGTCATCCCTCCTCCTCGTATGACATCTCACGCGCAGGTAAGGAAAGGAAAAGGATAGAATGAGACGGGATTAACGAGTCCGATCAACTACCCACTTCTAGTTATAAAATAATTTAGGTACGCGGTACGGTAGGTTCGGCGCAAGCATATCATTTTACTTGTGTACGTTACATTTTTATGATAGAATAGTTTTTGAAGTAAACAAGTTCGCATATTATAAGACAATGATTCTGAAAGAATAAACCTGCTTTTAGACAATAACTAATAAAAAAATACGAAACTAATATACTTACCATGATAGTTCAGTGGGTAGAACACTCGCCTATCATTCAGACAGGCGTTGGTTCAAATTCCGGTTCGGGCCTACACAAATTTGCCTTTTTTAAAGTCAAATGTGTGGTTAATTTATCTTGGTTGTTAACAGTGAGGGAAAACATCGTGAGGAAACCCACATGACTAAGTCGTACTTGGTCGTGTGACACTGTATTCGTAAAACAGTTTACCCATCATTTTATTCAATCATGGAAACATATATTTGATATCAGCAGGACTTGGAGGACAGGACCCGCAACATTCCGGTCTACGCCCCGGGATCTCCACGTGAGGTTTTATGCACAAAAAAATCCAATAAAATTATTTAGCAACCGGTAAATGGCTCATATCTCAGAAAGCGAGGCATTGTTTGGTACCAATACTTCCGATCATCACATGTCATTAACGTCAGAGTATTCACGTTTTTCTTAGATAGTGTAATCACACGATAGGAACCAGGCCTATCGCCGTTTTTAAACGAATGCATTGTAATATTCTATATTTATCTAACACTTTGTTAACTCTGTAGAAAGACATTTAAAATAAAATCGTAGCATAACCTACCCTCGCTGTATTCATGGCCTACACTAAGGATGATCGCACACAGAACTGAGGATAAATCACGGAAGCTGGCGGCACGTGACCTGGTCTTTCTTAAGTAGGTGTAGTATTGCATCCGAAAAACTTTTGTTATTATATACGTGATCGGCAGATGGAGAGGATTGTGGATTTACTTGGCACGAGTCATATTACGGTTATATAACTGGCGGATAGAAATGAAGGAGGCTTTTGCTGAGTGAAGTAGTTTTGGCCATTTAGTTTTGATTCGAAATTTTATGTGGGCGTTTTATTTGTTATGGGTATAGTATGTTTAGTTAGATAAGCGCTGTAAGCGAAGGAAATAAGACGTAATTATACTTGTGCATCTCAGTTCAAGTTTCCATGTTTAGTTAGCGCAATTTTTGTTAATTCTTTACTATTCTAAAAAAATAGCCCAGTGGGTAGAACACTCGGTTATCGTGCAAACGACTAGTGTTCAAATCCTGGGTCGGGCCTACACCAATTTGTCTTTTCTAAAGACATATGTGTGGTTAATTTATCGTGGTTGTTAACGGTGAGGGAAAACATCGTGAGGAAACCCACATGGCTGAGTTGTACTTAGTCATGTGACAGTGTATTCGTACAAAATGGCGATAGGCCTGCCCCCTATCACGTGAGTACACTGTCCATGCAAAACGTGGTACTCTGAACACCAGGTGACAAAGTCACGTGATGTTCAGAAGTATAAGTACCTCTGCCAACCCCTTCGGGGATATTCGGCGTGAATGTTTGTGTTAAGGGCCTCCCCGCATTTTGCAGCTATTGCGCTCACTCTTACGTCAAATTTTCTGAGAGTGACAGGGACGGAAAAAACGCGCGCGCAGGATAAATGTAGTTTATTTAGTTTTATTGAATAACTATAATGTTTAAATGAAAATTTAAACATCAAAGTTACAGATCTTAAAGCTACGCGTATATAGATACTTAATGAGTTCACATGTATGTTATGCCAGTGGAGCCTATACGGTTTTTATGAAAACAAAGCATGTTCCAAATCAATTTTTTTATCATATTTTTCAACAAATTATTAAAATGTTAAACATCAAATTTTAACACCATGAACTAATCACCAACATATATTTTATTCATGTCATATCAATATCATCAAATCAGACTTTATAGAATTTCCAAACAATCAATATCAACCTATTTTTCCGGGGACGCCCTTAATGTTATGTTTATGTTTCTAAAAAAAATTGACCAAACAAAAATATTCAAATTATCGTAAAATAATAATACGAATGATACTTAATTAACAATAACTATTCGAAACGGTAATTATCTGTAAAACCTGAAAGGAAATCTATTAATATTTAAAAATCTCCCCTAACGTTCAAAAATGAAAAATCTTTCCGCTTCACATCAAACGAAAGATAAATAGTCATCGTTAATAAACTCCCAAACGATCTAAATTCCTGGATATTTAGCTTTGAGAAATCGCACGCCATAAACTTTTTTCGTCTAATATTAAAATATCTTGAAAGGTCCGTCTGCTAAACTGTCACAGCAGTGTCGTAATACGAGCAATTTTTAAAGATGAACAACTTTAAGTAATTAGGGCCCTGTCACAAGTTTTTGACTTTCGAATCCTTTATTTCGGAATCTTGTCGAGTTCCTATTAATTAAAACTCCTGTAATAACACCGTTTCAGGTTTGCCTTATCTCGAGCGCTTTCAGTCTGCTCTCTCAGGAAATTGTTTTATCAGTGAGAAAATCTTTCTTATGTTAAGTTTTCGTTTAAAGTATACGAGATGATGCGCTTTCAGGGATTGTGAGTTTAAAGTTTATTTCAATGTTTTTCTCCTAATTTCTAGTAAGTTATAAACATATTTGTAAGTATTTTCATGAGTTTATTCAAACGTGTAAGTACTTATACTAGTGTGAAAAAGATACAAAATATTTATAGTTTTATTACACATAAATTATCCTCGATTATCCAAAAATATATCATTAGTTTTCATATACCTCCAGTTGATGTATTCAAACAATCCGTCCAAGCCGAAACGCAGGTACCGAGTCTTTGAATAATTTCCGACATATTTCACGAAACTATTCTAAACTACAACGTAGCGCTAACGTGAGCTTAAACGACCGTCGTCGCCTGACTTGTGTATCAGCTAGTTGAACTCGTTGCCCTGTCTGGCCTGTGAATATATAACGGCGTGATGATATTTTTATTTATATTTAAAAATGCGATTTACTGTGTGGGTAGGTAGAGATTGTCTGGCAAAATCCTGATTAGTCCACATGTAACGGAAATTAGAAATGTAATTAGTTTATTAGAGAAGTAGGAAGGGAATTTAGCAAAGGGACTTTAACTCAACTCTTAGATCATCCTTCGACCGAAAAAGTAAGCAACATAAATATTATTAACTACTAAAGTATTTGACAATCACTATTGATTCAGATGTGCATGTAAGAGAAAATTATAGTGTGACTAATTATGCGTTTTCGTCAAAACTCAAAACTTAAAACAATTTATCTATAATAATTTAGAAACTCCTCTAATGTAATAAAATATATTTGTAAAAGAAATATTGAAATTATTGGCTAAGTTATCATCATCTTGTTATTTGACATATGCATCAGCTGATGTGGTTTTTAAAGACTTAACTCAAAATAAATATTGTTTTCTGTCTCCCAACCAAATTCGCTAACAACAGCATACAGAGCCCACTTAAAGTAGTTTGTGGTGTTTCCAAAATAATAAACCTCAAATCTCCAAGAGGAAAAAGCTGTACCCTCCCAAACTTCGCGTCTCGTTCGCACAAAATGTTTCATATGTTTGCGAAATCTAAATGCTGACGATGATGAAACGAAACTTTGTATCAAGAGTTTATCAACACCGATCTTCTACTGAGTTTTCAAACTTCTCGTGAACTCATACCTAAAGTTTAATTATGATACATGGGAATTGTAAGTAGCATTTCATTGTTGGAAATGTGGTTCTTTGAATTGTAAGTATTTAATTAGTAGGTCTTTCATTAAAGTTTCAGAAAAAAATAAAAGAAAAAGTAAGCTTATTATTTAATGCAGGTTGTCAATAATTGGTCAAAGTAATCTTGCTTTTATTTTCAAAAATACAAATAAAATATCCACACGTATTGATTGATAGATGAGCGGTGTTTAAAACTTATTAATTTGCTTACCATTTACTTTTTCTAACATACATTATATGTTGTCTCAATATTTAAAAATATCCAATCTTAAGTATTATTTATGTTGTATATTGTTTGCTGTGTAGTGTCAGCTTAGAATAACACTACCCCATTTTTTTCCGGTGGGTGTACGTAAGAGGCGACTAACGGTATTGGGGATTTTAAGGGATTTTGGGCGATGCGGTTGGAGACCTATCACCAATAACCTTTATTTTGCCATTTTTTCCCCACTCAACTTTCCAAAAGTGGCTGAGGAACTTCTAGTTCCTTAGCTCTGGCTACCCCTTCTAGGGATTTATAGCCGTGAGTATATGTATGTATGTATATTGTGTACTTTTAATTTATCCTTTATTTAGAATTTCCCTGTAACCCTCACGTTCGCATCTTCATTCAAAATGGCGTCATGTTTATAGTAAACACGTGTTTCAATTTCTTTGGAAAATCTCCGTGTTTTTGCATGAAGCTCGCTGAAGCTGAAAATTACACATGTAAAACACGCACCTTTCGCCTTCCAAGATTGTGTGGGCATGATGCTTATAGTTGGGGATGGGTCCGCTCATTTGTAAACTTCAATATATATGCAAAGTTGTTGGCTGAAAATAATGATTTATGAATACTTTTCTGTTTGAATTTATTTGAAGAACGTGTTTGTTTTTGTAAGGTTGAGAAACTATGTCTGTCAACTCCTACTTAGCCAGTCTGTTAGATTATGGTCTGAACCTGAACCAGACGTAACTATGTGCTTTAAAGTTATCTCAAATCGTTTTATATGTATCTATTTTTAATCGATTTAATTGTATTTCATCATACATAGAGAAAAGCTCAGTAGGACTAAGCTGACGCAAAAAAAACCCAAAATAGCTGTATGAGGAATATTTGATTTGATTTATATATTCAGTTTTAAAATGTGCAGTATCTCAGTAAATCTGCTTACATAAAATAAATTTTCTCTTTGAATTTTCAGCAACTAGATACAACAATGACCTTTCCACGACGAAGTAACAAATCACAGCTAACTCCGAAATGCATACTACGCAATTTAAACTTCACCTCACAGTTGCATCAAATCTAAACCCAATTTGCGATACTCTGTCAGGTTGGTAGACAACAGCCGGACATTGGACAACTTATTATTTGATTCGGAAAGTTGGCCAACAGGTTTGCGAAACACAATAGCCGTTGTCCAGAAAGCGATAAAGTTGCACACAACTTTGCAGCTGTTACAGAAGCTCCGAATCATGATACAAGCTCGCCTATTTTTCACTGCCGATTCTGGCGCTTTGTTTAGTCTTTGAGATCTTTATTCAATTTCTTCGCGCGATGTACGGGCTTGCGGAGTAAGAGTGAATGTCTATCAATGCAATAGTATGGATTTAGCAGTTTGCTTGAGTTTATATGGTGGAAGAATGTGGTTTAGTGAAAAAACAGCAATGGGCTTGAGCCTATTACGTGGATGCCCTGTACCAGTAAAACGTGGCTGATTTCCATTGGATAGGCAGAGAATATTGATATTCTCTATTTTTGGGTCTACTACTCATTGGCCTCCCTCTTATTATTATAGTTTTTCCACTTTAGGCACTCTTTGATTACTTGAAATTTCTTATGAACTCCGCTTAATTATTGGCTTAATAGTGTTTAAAATATGTGGTTGATTTCTTTAAAGCGCCTATTTACGACCGAGTGCGTACATATGAGTTTCCACTCGAATTCCTGAACCATTGTCTGAAAAAGGCTTGCATGTCATTATCATCATCATCATCATCATCATCAGCCAATAGACTTCCATTGCTGGACATAGGCTTGCGTTCATATGTTAGCGATCACGAGTAATAAAAGTATAAAGTTTAGGATCAATAAACGGGACTAAAGTTAATAACGTTCATTATAGACAATGGGTCAATTGGTAAACATGTTGGTATTTCGGTCGGCAATTGGTTACAACTCTTTTAAATTATCGTTCGTTGATCTATTTTAATTAAAAAACGATTGCACGTGTCTGTGGGCAGCTAGAAATTTAATGCAGCAGTTGTTGGTTGGTTCAAATTCAAGTATAAAAAATACATAAACATAATACATAAACGTTCACGCCGTTTTTCCCCGAAGGGGTTGGCAGAGGTACCAATACTCCTGAACTCACATGGCAAGCGCCATCTAGTTTCCAGAGAAGGTACCCACGTTTTGCTTAGACAGTGTACTCACGTGATAGGGGGCAGGCCTATCGCCGTTTTGTACGAATACACTGTCACATGACTAAGTACAACTCAGCCATGTGGGTTTCCTCACGATGTTTTCCCTCACCGTTAGCAACCATGATAAATTAACCACACATATGACTTTAGAAAAGACAAATTGGTGTAGGCCCGTCCCAGGATTGGAACTCACGCCCTTCTGTTTTTCGGGCGGGTGTTCTACCCACTGGACTATCATGTCGCTTATAAAAAATAGAAGGATCTTAATTTGGCTAACCATCTTCTTGGATAAAACAACCAAAAATATTTGTTTTCTATCTATCCTGTCGTAAACAGTTTAAAAGCTTTGGATACCTCTGAATTTATAGCCGTGAATTCGTAGGTAAAATATAGCACCGAATCTATCAAGAAATTTTTGGACACAAATAAATAAAAAAGTATTGTGAGTATGATTTTTATGGAATGGTTGGTGGATAATGTGGGGTAGTGGTATTTAAAACCGACACCACAAAACCTATTACGATTTCTATGTAAGTACATTTCATATTAATCTAATTATCAGAATAGGGAAGTGAAAAAAGGCAAGTTGTATTGCCTCCCGGAAACGGCCCTCTTGGTTCTATAAGTTGTGAAAGTTTAGAGTGTCGCAGAAAATAGTTGCTGGTGTTGGAACCTTGGGAGCTTTTCCTTATCGGTATGAAATTAACTTTGCTCTTTTATTGTGATATTGAACAGTTTTTTCTATTTGAAATTGACTGTTAGTGGAGCTGAAAATTCTGGAATCTTGGTCATTCATTCTGGATTTATGATTCATTATTATATATGATTCTTATATCATTTTAATTTACATTAAGTATGTTGAAATGCTGAGTGTTCTATCTGTACGCTTCTTTAGTAATCAAGAATTACACATTCATAGTCATTATATAAAATACAAATTCAGCGGGATTCGAACTTAGCGGACTCAAAAGCTCAACTAGGCTACTACCATCGCCATATGAAAACAACACATTTGACTTTTCACCCAAAAACTTATAACACCCCGAACTTTTTGCTCCATGAACTAAAAATAAAGACGCTCCAAAAGAAATAAAGGCAGATGTTTTTTCATCTTGTACTCTGCTTTTGATGAGTGATATGCAGGTGCTTAGGGTTTTTTCTCATATTAAGGTAACTGTTATTTAAATCCAATTTTCCTATACTTACTGGTTATGGATGGATGTAAATGAAGCTAGAGAGGTTTGTAAGGATCGTACGAAGTGGCGATCAATATTCTCTGCCTACCCCAATGGGAACTAATGGCGTGAGTATATGTATTGTATGTATGTATGTTACTGGTTAAAAGGTGTAGCCAGAGCTTCAGAATTAGAAATACGACAGCCCTTTTAAGAAGTTCATCAAAGATCCGAAAATATTTCGCAAAAGGTAAAGCTTTAATTGCCTCATACAACTCCCTCGGGAAGAAATGGGTTACTGCTATTCTAAACCAATTTTACATAGCAATGATGGTTATAACTTGAGTGTGTATAAGGTGATTAAGGACTATTCATTTCAAGGACTTAAAATAAAATCTCCCCAAGGCATAACTGAAACAAATCCTCCATCTTTCACATTACCATAATAACATATTTTTTTCAAAATTAATTAGCAAAGACTAGTTATAATTATAATGAATACATAAATTCAAATAAGAAACAAATCCAATAGGTTTAATTGGGCCTCGCGAACTTTCAACTCAATTCATCATCCAATTACAAGTTTGTCGAAACTCGAGCGTACACTTTGTTAATTTTTGGTGACTTCCTCTTAATTAAATGAACAAATCGTTACATTAACTCGTGTAAGAACAAACATGCTTTGCAAACTTTGGAAAATGCTTCGAAAAGGTTTTTGGGACATCAATTTTTGATGCGTAAATAATGGGGAAAGGATTGTTGTGGGACAAGAAGGTTCCACTTTTGAATACTCTGTCTAAATTAGAATCATAACGTTATTTCGAATGATGTAAATCTTTATTCGAAAAGAGTTAGGATAGAAGAAAGATTTGTTGTCACTAAAAGGGCAAAGTGAAAAAAAAAATACACAAAAGACTATAGAAATATAAACAGGGATAAAACTAACAATATACTTTAAATTTACAATTAAAACTATATCTATTCTATATATGCCAATTTTACCTTAAATAGAAGCGGTCCTGATTCAGCATAACGTTGTGAGATCGAATTATAACACTGATCTTCAGTAAGGATCGGTAATTGATGATGTAGTGTTTTAAATTCTTCTTCATTTACAACTTATTAGGAATAAGCGTTTACAAAAGCGAGAACCGATTGCCGACAGCAAAAAACCAGAGCAGGTCGGTAAAGAGGTTAATTACTACTTAGTTGATTGGCAAATCATTTGGCACTTCCTTTACGATTTCCATCCTTTTCCCTCTAGTTTGTGAATAGTATTTAAATTCACAATCTTTCACTATCCGCTTTTATCCATGATACAGCAAAGTATTTTACAATTTTTTTTACCGATTATATTAAGTAAATTTAAGTAGTGGATGGTAATGTCAGTAGAGGACGACCATGGAGCAAATAACATGTACTCAAAAAGGCAGGCGTCTGCAGTATGAAGAATGAAAAGACATGTATGAAAACATTGGCCAGGAAGTACACTGTAGCTATCAATAGTCTTTCTTGCCCTATGAAAACTAACTTTAATAGCGATGGTCACCTCAACTTAACAACAAATTATATACTAACCTTTCAGCTTTTTAGTCTTTTGTAAGTCGTTTGCGTGGTGAATTTATCATGGTTGACAACAGTGAGGGAAAACATCGTGAGGATACCGACATGGTTAAGTTGTGCTTAATCAAGTGACAGTGTTGTCAAACCAAATGGCGATCTATTCAGGAGTACACTGTACAAGCAAAATGTGGGAACTCTGAAGAGCATGTGACAATAATGTCACGTGTTGTTCAGAGGTATTAGTATCTCTGTCAATCCTTCGGTACTATACGGTGTGAGCTGAGTCTATACAGCGGTTTTCTTTAACGTTTATCTCTAATTTGATTACTTATAGTAGCACCTTAATCAAACCAAATATAAAACAAGAATTCCCATGTCTATGAATACCACCCAGTATTGTTTAAAGCTAAATCCCGCTCGTTGCGACGGCACCAAGTAGACAGTAGGTGTGCGTCGTAGTTGTTCAGCTGCTTACCAACTAGAAATTTATTCCCGAACACGTTTGTTCTCGTCCCGTGCTGTGTTGCAGCCGAAATAGTACGGCCTTATTCTGTTTATTTGGTGCTTAGACACACTTTATATAGTAGACTTTAGAACAGAATATATCTCTTTATTTCAAAGATTTGTGTATCATCAAATTAAAGAGGTTTAGTGGCTTGAATTTAATTAGAGTTTGTTCAGGATCATATAAAGTGGCGATCGAAATTAATTGCCTACCTTAATGGAAACTAATGGCGTAATGCTAATATAACATTAGATTTTATGAAGTGATAAATGTTTGGTTTTGTAATGTGTATATCTTTGTGAAAATATAGAATAATAAGTTTCCGTGATCCATCGTAGTCGCCAATATGCTACGACGTAGCTGATAGCATACTCGTAGACGAGTGTTACAGTGTAGTTAGTAATTCATTCATACATTTACTCACAACTTTGCTTCCCATTGGGGCAGACAGAAACTATCGATCGCCACTTGGTTCGAACTCAGTGATCCTCTCTAGCTTAAACCTCTCTTCTGTTGGTAATAGTAAACGCAAAGTTTCAAATAACCAGAATAAGTGAGCAACATGAATCAGACAGGCAGTAATACGTTTCCTTGTAGTAAACTAAATTATTTCCCAGATAATTCACGGGATGATATACAGTGACGCGCTGAATTGTTTATTGGAGCGATGTGTATTATTTATTGTAACGGAACGTTCACATTCACTATCTGTGTGTTCTATTTATCACTTTCTACATACTTGTTCTTTACATGACATATAAAATATTTAATACCTTATCTCGAAACTTATATTTTTCGTCTTATATTTTGCATCTTATTTCTATTTGGCATCCTAGCACAGGCCATTAGGATGCTATTGAACTCTCAATTGTGCAACTACAAAGTTAAGTATATAACGGTGGTTATAAATGTCAAGTAATTTTTAATTTGTAATGTGTTATCTTGTCTTATTTGTTAAAATAAACTATTATTTATTTATTATTATTTAGGGTTTTTGCACGTTTCATCCGACTTTGTGTAACTGCAATAAATTGTATGCAAATATTCGTAGTTCCTGAAATAACTGAAATTGAAACTAAAACTACAGGATACTATTACACTGAGCTTTGACAGGATATCATAAAACATTTAGCTCATCGTGTTTCAAACTTACTGGATATCTCTATTACAAAAGGGAACAAAATTTAACTTTTTTTTGTTGCATGTAATTTTTTTGCCTGTTGTTAACTAATTTGAGGTAGCTTATTGTAAATCTACCCTCATTTTTTCTCTAACAGCTTTCGTTTTTGATATACAGCGGTCACACGTATATTTTTACTAGTAACACTTTAAGCACAAATCAATAGTGCTAAAACAAAAAAAAATTTTTTTTATCAATGTCAACGGCTAGGAATAATTGTAAAAACGATCCCAATTGTAAAGTGTATACTTGTGATCTAACTTCCTACATTAATTTGACCTTTAAAAAGATGAGATATATTAAAATATAAAATGTATGCCCAGAATTTCCTAAATAAATTCCAAGGACACTGTTGGCGAAAAAGTCGCAGGAATTAAATTAATATAAGAGAGAAGCCCTCTCAATATCCGAAGGGTGATAACCCTTCATTGTGTAATAAATTGCTCGTATTGTACTTTGATTGAATTTCATTTATTTGTAATATCCTATTAATATTTGGCTTGCGATAGCTTCTGAAGATTGGGATGGATAAGTGAGCGTATTAATTAAAACCCGTTGATTTAATATAATTATTGATTCCAGTTCTCATCTTGGTTATTCTTGATTATAATATTTTCTTTTCATGAAGATATGACAAGTAGATGAGTGTATTATTATATAGCTCTGATTTATCTATTGAAGAAAACATTCGAATCCTTAGAAAATGGTGCTTTTGTAAACTTTTATTTTCGATGATCATTATTGCTCTAAAAATAGTTCACAAACGGATATAATTGAGTTGATACTGAGACATGTCACGAACTTGATTTACGATAGGCTTGCCCCTCTAATTTAGTTATTAAGTGTAGTAATACAGTTTTATGAACCAAAATTGTTTAACAACTACTGTCACGCCTTTGGGAATAGACGGCACGAATGGAATACTTTTCTTTGTAAATAGTATTTCCGCATGTGCTATGCATCTTGTAAGGGTGTCATAAAAAAAGCAAGTATTTATCTGTTTTTAACTGAACTATTTTAGAATTAGTTTCGAAAGACATCTCTTGAGCGCAGCACTTGTCTCTCTTGACATCGATACTTTAAAGAATATAATTCAATTATATTCGTTTATCGTACGCTAGACATGTTCTGAATATAGAGTCGGCGGGTGCCGATTCTCATTAGCAAAGTGTCTGATGTTTTTTCTACCTGTCGCGACGTGAACGTATCGTGAAAGAGTTGTTTTCAAAACAACGTGAAACGAATGGCTGAGGTTCATACACTGATTTACTACTTTTAGTAAGGCAATCCATTATTATTTTTCTTTCAACATATTATTAATTCTAATAAAGGGTAACCAGACCTTCCGAAAAAGAATTGGCCGCTTTTGAAAATTTAGAGGGGAGAGAAAATAAAATAAAGGATGGTTAGTGATGGACCTCCAATAGCATCGCTAAGAAATCACTTAAAAGCCTACGAAACCCTTAGTCGTCTATAGAGGCTTAAAACCGATTCATGATTTAAACCCATTTCTGTATCAAGGTTTACTGGGAGCTTTATTTGAATGAACTATCAATACATATTTTAAATATTAGTAGTGCAGGATTAGAATGTCACTACCCCTTTTTACCCACGGGTTTCGTAAGAGGGGACTAAGGGTGGGGGGGGTTTGTAAGTGGTTTTTGGGCGATGCGGTTGGAGACCCATCACCAACGATACTTTATTTCCTCCACCTTGTCCCCTATCAACTTCCAAATGTGGCTGAGGAGTTTCTGGCTCTGAAGCTCTGGCTACCCCTTTTTGGGATTTATGGCCGTGAGTATATAATATATGTATGTGAAAATGACTTATAAGAATTCAGCTCATCTAAAATAATAAATCCTTCCATCTGCTAGCAAAGAAGTGAAAACAATACTAACACAGGTCCTGTTTCACAGTTCACGTTTCTAATGAACGAATCACACTGCAGCTTTCACATGCATCTACTACGTTGTACTTGGATTACTAATTGTTTTTAGTAGGATGTTTTGTATATCTCTTTTTGAGATAGATTTTATTTAACTAAATGAAAATAGCTTGTAAATAAGAATATAATACTTGAGATCAAAAGCTAAACTTTAAACGGATAATTCATGTAGTAATTTCAACTAAAGTTTAAATACAACGGAGATTTAATTAAACTAACTTTTTGAATTTGTGGTAAACATGATTCCTCTTCAAATTTTTGAAACAATATAGAATCACTTGGCTATACATCCCAATAAGGGGTAGCCAGCGCTTTAGAATCAGAAAATTCTTCGGGAAACAGATTGTAAAATAAGGGTTGATTGGTGATGAGTTTTCAGAGCTATCGCTCAAAGTCTTAATAATTTCCGATTCCATTAGTCGCCTTGTAGGACACTCACGGAAAAAAATTGGCTAAAGATATTATAAGACAACAGAACACAAATGAAATTGATAACAAACTTCTGAAAAGATTTTTAAATAAAGATTATATCGCTAATGCGAATGAAACTCTTAAATTATTTATTATGTTATGATTTTCGTTAGTGGTGATTTTTGTTTTGTTCATTCTTTATCAACTACTGGAAGATTCGTTTAGATACCCATTATAAGTTTTTGCCGCCAAAATTGTACATACATACACACATATATACTCACGGCTACAAATCCCTTAACGGGGTAGCGAGAGCTTTGGAATGAAAAATTCCTTAGTTACTTTCGGAAGTTGATTGGGGAAAAGATGGTAATAATATATGTTTTTGGTGACGGGTCTCCAACCACATCACCCATAAATCACTTAATAAGCCCCTATACCGTACACCCATGGGGTACCCAGTAATGAGGTAGTGCTATTCCAAGCCGACACTACACGGCAAAATTATTTCAAAGTTTGTTAATGCTAAAGTTTTGGCCACCCCTCTTAGACTATGAGGATTTGTTTATATATTATTTATGTATGCGTTAAGAAATTATACAGTTGCTATTAGTTCAACTAGTTCAGCTAAAAATGAGTTTGTATTATCTTTTTAACTGTTTTATTAATGACATTACTTTTGTTCCAGGTAATTTGTGTTTACAATATAAATCGATTACATCCTGGCGATTTAAAGGGATACAAGGTAAATAATCAAACTTCATCGTATTAGTAAGTAAATTCAAGCTAATAAAGCTATAGCGATGCTGATTTCCAAGTAGTGTGTTTTGGGAAAAAACCAATATTAATAGTTGCACAATAAAAACATACAGTTTCCTCATGCAATTAGTCAAATAAAATGTTTGGTAACCTCTTTTAAATGAAGGCAATAAAAGCGTTATCATTCCAGCAAAAATATCGCAAATTTAAAATAACAAAATTCAAAAAACCTTTTCTAAAACTCCGGAATAACAATGAACCGGGGTGACCATTTTTTTCCGTATCCTCTAGTTACGAAATATTCGGATACTTCGAGTTTCAAATTAAAAAATGGAATTTCGAAGCGATTGTATCGCGCGGCCGTTTGACATTGTTTCGACAAAAGAGTTGAACGAAATAAGGTTTGCTTCAATCATCTCTTGCAGTTTTGTATTCATGGCTGGTTGGGCTCTATTGTGCAGTTTTTGAGCACTGTGTTTGGTGGCCGGGTACAAAGAGGCGTGTTAATGCTTTATTGGTCTTTTAGTTTTCAGTTAAACTTTATAAAAGAAAATTTATTTAGTGCGTTTGGTATTTAGATATTTTAAATATGGAACGGTTTTGCATACTATTAGATTGTTTTTACTTAAATATAATTTTTATAAGATTATAATACTAGATTGTTTTTACTTAAATATAATTTTTAGCTGATCCTCTTGATACTCGCAGCCATAAATCCCGAACAGTGGGCAGGCAGAGTTTAAGAATTGGAAATGTCTTAGACACATTTTGACGACTACACCACTCTTATCCACTTACTACTTACCTTACCAAATTACTTAAAAAACCGCTAAGTTGTCTCAGGTAACCGCGGAAGGAACTAAGTTACAGATATGCGAAGCCGAAACCACTCAGCTAGAATATCGTGAATGCTCGAGAGACCACTATAGTGCATTTTTTAAATTCTTAGTTATTTCTCCACGATATCGAGCCCCCATTCATTAAATAAACAAAGAAAGGTACATCGAAATGCAAATAAAAAAAAAGTTACACAAAGCGCCCAAACACATTCGCGCAAATTCCAAAACCAAACTTAGTGCTGATAAGTCCGCGTTACACCGTATCGTAAATACACCCAAACACCGTTTCAAAATTCCACAGTGGAAGTTTAATTCGCGTTTAACCGTAACCGAAATCCCCCGGACAAAGTTTGACCGGTACCGATATAGTTTGGTTGTTAAAAAAACACGTTAAAAGTTAACCGAATTCGGGCTGGGTGATCGATTAAACAAACGCGTCGAACAAAGAGTGGAGTTTGATGAAATAGAAGTGTCACTCTTTTGGAGATTGTAGTTTGTTTAGTTTGATTATTTTGTTATACTGTGTGGACTGAAATAGATCAGTTTTAAAACTATCAAAAATGGCAGATTTATCTATGTTTTCGAAGCAATGGCTAACCTCACGATGGATTCCTTTACCGCTTCTAACAAACTCGAAAATTACCAGTAAAAAGAAATTAATTCAGTTTAAAATAAGATTAATAGTCATTTTTAAGGATTCGAATACATGATGCCTTATTAATTAAACCACGTGAGGTTTCATGCACAACAAAGTCTAATTAAACTGTTTGAGTCGTTTAAAACACATTTATTTATCAATTCCCATATAGTTCAAAACAAAATGTTGCATAACTAAAATCCGCTGAAAGTTAAGAATATTTGCATATATACAAAAGGTGTATACACCGGTCTGTCTGGCTGTCACAATAGAGACTCGTCTGGAGGACCCTCATACAGTCACTTGCAGGTGGGGAGGGGGTGAATTAGAATACGCAACCCCTAAACTTCTGTGGGGTAAGTCATAAGCATAAAATATGCAACGGTGATTTTAGTTTGCCGCGAATTCCAAGAATTTCAATATGCTTAAGGGATTATTAAAATAAGCTTACTTAAAAAACAACCGTTATATAGGCTCTTAATGTTATTATTGTGTGAGAAGGAAGTAATTAAAGAAATGACCAAAATACATCTTTACACTACCAATGAATAATTCAATCAACTCATAAAAAAACACAAAAGGATCATTGAATGATTTCCCTGTGTCTTACTTATTATAGTACCGTAAAATATTGGCTAACTTTTTGCTCTTTTGTCTGAAATTGATCCTTGTGAGTTGTTTAGACGCTTACTCGTATTTATAATCAAACACAAAACAAAAAAATATATATTTTGACCTACAAAACTAACTAATAAATGTTTAATTCTTAGCTTATGTAAAAAAAAACATTGTAGTTTATAACTTGCCCCACAAACCCTACTACACCCTTGCATCCTCTTAAGGTGGAGAAGCTGACTTTGACTGAAAGATTAATATTGCATCGACGACGTAAAGATTCCCGGATCCGCTTAATAATACACTCATCTTAGTTCCATTGTTAACAACAATCTGTTTTCGCTCTCAGCCCTTCTAAGAAAGTAGCCTTTGTACTCGATGTTATATTCAATAGCTGTGTGGCTGGGAGAAATTTTAAATTATGTAGAAAAATATTATGCGATACTATTTTAGTATCCAATTTTTACTTATATTGTGTGGGTGGAAATGTCAGTAGAGGACGACGACCAAGAGGACAAATTTAGAACTCAAAAAAATAGGCGCCCGAATAGTGACTAAGAAAATCATTAATGTAAACGAAACTCGGGAGTTTGCCGGGATCGTACCAAATGGCATTCGATAATCTCTGCCTCCCCTAATGAAACTAATGGCGTTAGTATATTAAGGATGTGTTAACTGGGTGCGTAATTTTTCACATGACTTTATTAGTCCTATTGTCGGAAAGGCGTGAATTTAACTGATAATTAAGTTTGTTTGTAATTGTAATCACTAGTTTTAACGTATTAAAATAAATACATTTCCCTTTTATATTCCTTCCATGACTTTAACAACAGAACCATTTCACAATATTATTTAAATTACCATAGTTTAACAAAGAATCCCTTGTTTCACTTGTACACATTTCCATGGTACCCCTTACATCCGATTCTCAGCTTCAATGTTTGTCGTCCGCACAAAGTGGTCCCTAGTTCGATTTCCTGTCTAGACTCGTGATTGTCTGACTGTGGCTAAGCATCCATTGCGACTTCATTTGCATCTCGTCGGCGTACTTTGTTTGAGGAACCGGCAATGGTTGCTGTTGCGTTTGTAAGGGTTGTTTGGTGTAGGTATTTGAATTGATTTTAATTAAATAGTATGTAAATTCAATATGAGAAAACATTGTTTGAAATTAATGTTCATCATGATTTCTCAGCCTAGTTTTAGTTGTAATGACGAGCGCTTATTTTATTATTTTGTTTCTGGTGGTCGCGGGTTCGACCCCAGATAAAGACAACATAACATAAACGTTCACGCCGAATATCCCCGAAGGGGTTGGCAGAGGTACTAATACTTCTGAACATCACGTGACTTTGTCACCTGGTGTTCAGAGTACCCACGTTTTGCATGGACAGTGTACTCACGTGATAGGGGGCAGGCCTATCGCCGTTTTGCACGAATACACTGTCACGTGACTAAGTACAACTCAGCCATGTGGGTTTCCTCACGATGTTTTCCCTCACCGTTAACAACCATGATAAATTAACCACACATATGTCTTTATAAAAGACAAATTGGTGTAGGCCCGACCCAGGATTTGAACACTAGTCGTTTGCACGATAACCGAGTGTTCTACCCACTGGGCTATCACGGTTGCTTAAAGACAAATATTTGTAAGATAACTCTGTTTCCTATGCGCATACAAATGATTGAAGATATTATAAGCTAGCACGTTACTCGTACATCCTACACAAGATTAAACCATAAACTCGGAACATTATATTAACTTACATATTTTGCTGATCACTTACATATTGTGTTAGGTAAATTTAAATACAAAATCATATGAAGATAACATATATCGCAACGGAGCATGCGACGCGGAAAGCTAACCTCATTTCATTTCAATTCCTTCATGCGATTACGCTTCAAGTGGTGTAAAATTGAAAAACGACGGAATCTGTACGGTGACAATGGTTTAGGCAGAATAAGAATGTGTGAAAACATAAGCAATAGGAAAACTAATGTAGTTTCTTATTAAGGCCGATTCGGTGGCAAGAGAAGCTTTTTTTGAGGCATTTTAGTGATTTCTGGGCAATGTGACTGAAGACTATGGATTGGTTATGACAAACCATTATTTATTTTCACTATCTTGTCCGTGCTAAACTTCCAAAAGTCGCTCTGAAATTTTCACTTCTAAAGCTCTGCCTAACCCGTTTTTTTGGATTTATAGGCTTGGGTATGTATGTTATTTTCGCTGCCTGAATTGTAACGTTGATAATAAGTACTTGTCGTTAAATTCGAGAAATGGAAAAAAATATAATATTTGTAAAGCTTTCTATGTATCATGGTTACCCTTTGAAAATTCGTATTATACCCACAAACGAGATTTGATATCATTTCTGAGAAATCATATCAAAAATTACATTATAAAAGGGGATATTCGTTGTCGTCGTTATCAAAACTTAACGAGAAATCGTCATATTTGAGTATATCTTCAATTGCGTCCAAATATAGAAAATTTGATACAATTTAGCTTTTTCGCAATTATTACGTTACAAATTAATTATACAGCTACGTCAGTCCTTTTAATTTCATTACAAAAGAGATTAAATTGTAAGAAACGGCGATAGGCCTGCCCCCTATCACGTGAGTACACTGTCCATGCAAAACGTGGGTACTCTGTTCAAAAGTATTAGTACCTTTGCCAACCCCTTCGGGGATATTCTGCGTGAACGTTTAAATTATGTTATGTTATAAAAAGATTTTTTCTCCCATGAATCGCTCTCAATTTGTTTATCGGAAGTTTTACATACAAAAAAGATTCTAAAACCAGCTATCGTTATTTTACGTAATAAGTTAATCGTAACGTCACGTTAATGTGTGGTTAATTTGTCATGGTTGTTGACGGTGAGGGTAAACATCGCGAGGAATTCCACATGGCTGAGTTGTACATAGTCATGTGACAGTGTATTCTTACAAAACGGCTATAGGCCTGCCCCCTATCACGTGAGTTCACTTTTCAACCAAAACGTGGGTACTCTGAATACCAGGTGACAATGTCACGTTATGTTCAGATGTTAGTTCCTCTGCCTTCCTCTTCGGGGATATTCGGCGTGAACGTTTGAGTTGAGTTGAGCAAAGCATGTCAGTTAAATTAAAACAATTATATCCTTATTGTAGCTTTATAAAATCCTTAAAAATCAAGCATCTGATGTAAATTATGTTTATAATCATAATTGTAAATCGTGCATAGGAACAAAACATACAGAATAAAGATAAAATGTTAAAAGAAGATGCAAAATAAATTCATTTCTCAAACCATTATTTCAAGTCGCAAAATGATGTTGTAGGCTGCATTATATTACACACTTTCAACGTAATTATGTTCACGTTAGCACTTCACTGACTCCATACCTTGAGATGGCGGCTTTTACGCTGCACGATATTTTATTATAAGGCTTTATGGGTTGAAGGAATATGTTAGAATAAATAATGTGTGAGGACTAAATTCATCGGGTTTAGTTGTTGGTTTTGATGATTATTTAATAGTTTTTTTGTATGGGTTTACTGAAATAGCTTTATTGCTTATCGCTCACAATTATAATGTTAAAAAGGCTAGGTCGGGTTCCAAATTCAACAACAGCCACTTTTGGAAGTAAACGGGGTAAAAGATGGCAAATAAAGGATGATTTAGTTAAGGCTAATTGCATCGCCTAACAATCACTTAAAAAGCATCATACCCTTTTAGTCGTTTCGTAAGTCTCCATTTTTTTTACGTTCTTTTCTACTGTAGTGTCACATGTTAAATGTAAGAGGTCCCGGTTCCTGTATATAAGTGTTTTTTTCAAATGAACTTACATAAAAACATATATTCACGGCTACCAAGCCCTAAGCGGGCTAGCCAGAGCTTCGGAATAATAAATCCCTCAGCCACTTTTAGAAGTTGAGTGGGGAACAGATTGTAAAGTTAATATTTATGGTGATGGGTCTCCAACCGCATCGCCCAAAAGCCACTAATTATCGTCGTATTTTACGAACACCTACAGGAAGAAATGCGGTATTGCTATCTTAAACTGACACTACACAGCCTATAATGTTTAATATATCGGACAGTTAATTTGTCCAGTGATTTTTAACTAGTCCCGGGTAATGCCTATTATTATTTTTTGAGTATATTAACCAAAACTTAATGAGTTTTTGTTAAGTTTCACCCGTGAATATTTTCACCTGTTAGCCTGAAAACGTCGAATCGTGAACAGTAAATAAACTCCTAACTTGTATTAAAACTCTCACCCACCGCCCATGTACGTGTCAATTGACAAGTCCTCTCGTCTGTCTGTCTGTCACAATGGCGAAGGGGGTCTGTCAAACCCATCATTTCTCGTCGAGTGTTATATCCAGTTCCTGTCTAAAGTGTTCTTTAGAGATAGCTTGAAGATGAGACAGGGAGAGAGAGGTTTTTAGGGATTCAGAATTAAGTTTGTGTCGGGTTTGAGTGTGTAGAATGGAATGCAGTGAAAATGAAATTTGATCAGTATTAAAGGGTTTACATGATCATCAGAATTTTGTGTTAAATAAGGTGTTTTTTAATTATACTCCTTTTACCTTGGGTGGGGGCTGATTTCTAACTAATGAAGATACAGTAGCCATTTGAGTGATGTGATGCGAATGATATCACTTGCCTTTCTTTCACTATTTTTATTCATTAATAAATAATTTAAGTTCTCCAACTAACCGTTTTTAGAATGATGAGCGTGATCTAGTTTTTGAAATCTAACATATCTCGTTATTTTTTATCTATAGCAAATATTTCAAAGCCAACAACAAAATCTATTCACCAAACTTTCAATAATTACTTCTCGCATAAAACAAAAAACCCGCTGTAATTAAAAACCGTAGTGAAATCTCTGCAACCTACAAAATAAGCGTAAACCAGTATTAAGCGCCTAAGCACAATGGTGTTGGGAATAAAAGGCGAAGCGTACCCCGGTGGCGAATTTTCAACGGACAATTAACGGAGAAAATTGCATTTTATAATACCACCGTAATGCGTTTAGGTCTCCTTTGTCACTAGATTTTATGCGATGTATTAAATGCGTATCTTTACGCTTTGCGAGGCGGGGTAGGTGGAGATGTGAATGTGTTACTTAACTAGAACATACGTACTTACACTCATGGATATAAATCCCAGAAGGCTTTATCAGAGCGTCAAAATTTACAATTCCTCAGCTGTATGTTGAGTGGGGCAACGATCGTAAAATGGGTCTCAAACCACATGACTTAAAAACACTTAAAAAGCCCAAAACGTTAAGTCCCCCTTACGACATCCGCGAAAGGAAATAGGTTAGTACTATTTTAAGCCGGCATTACACAGCTATGTCTATGGGCAAGCGTGTAGAACATTTTAGCACCAAAACTGAAAAGCTAGTTAGCAACCAATCAAAAAGTAAAGTGCCTAACCAACTTCGCCTGATGAGTACCCCGTTAAGCCCATTATGTTAGGAGTAATCCACTAAACTGTCTATCATTATGGGAGGAAATTGTGTTATCTCCTCCATCGGGAGGCAGCGGGTTCGATACCCGATCGCACTAATCACTGTTACGTGATTAAATGAATTTCCGCATTACAGTTTTGATACGTTTCATTGCGATCGCTCGCGTTAGTGCGAATAAGGAAGTGATATGCTGGCGCGTTTAATTTATTGACTTGCTTTATGGATGCTGGACTAGTTGTTTTGTACAAATAACTATGAAAAGTTGGAATAAAATAGCGCTATACGTTTTCTTTCCTCGGGTATTGTAAGAGATTCGAATCTGCATTGCGGATTTTTCTGAGATTTTTGGGTTATGTGGCTGAAGACCCATTACTAACCCTCCTAAATTTTACAATTTGTTCTTACTTAAGTTCCAGTGGTTTTGATTTTAGATTTTGAGGCTCTGGCTACCCCTTTTTGGTATTTATAGCCACGAATATATGTATGTAAACCTCGCAAAATCTCTAGATTAGTTATCATTTAAAACAATCTTATCTCGATAATTATGTTATAAAAAAATATTTCCTTTCTAAAAGTGGCTGAGGGTTTTCTAATTCTTTTGCTCTGGCTACCCCTTCTAGGGAATTATAGCCGTGAGTAAATGTATTGTATGTAAAAAAATATATAAATGTTGGTTATTTTGATGTAATCAAAATACGAGACTAGTTAAATCTTAATATCTAAATCACCTTTAAGATTAAAATAGATGTACTGGCCACAGGCGTTCTTAAGTAATAAATTTGGCATAGTGTCAAATGTACATGGAGCAATTAATTGTCGGTTACCCATTGCCAAATAGGGTTGCAGGGTTATAGAATACTGATTGACAAATTGCTGAAACGAACCGACCGGAGATAAACAAAGCTCGTTTTTAAGCTCTGGTTGCGCTTTGTTTTTATACGGCATGTGTTATATTTATGACTTCGCAAACAGGAAATATTTAACTGATAATATTTAACTAAACCAAGTGTATGGAAAGTGACCTAAGAATTAATAACTACAGAGTCAGTGATTATTTATGTGATAAAATTTGCCAAGTAGTGTCGGCTTTGCCGTGTAGTGTCGGCTTAGAATAGCACTACCCCGTTTCTACCGATGGTTGTACGTAAGAAGCGACTAACGGTATTGGGGCCTTTAAGGGATTTTTGGGCGATGCAGTTGGAGACCCATCACCAACAACCTTTACTTTACCATCTTTATCCCACTCAACTTTCCAAAAGTGGCTGAGAAATTTCTAATTCCTTTGCTCTGGCTACCCTTCTAGGTTACCTTACCCTTATAGCTGTGAGTATATGTATGTATGTATGTATAAAATTTGACGCTATAATGTGAATATTGTTGACATAAAATGTATCTATGGGATTGAAAGGTATTGACTGAATTATATAATAAACTTTGACATTCACCTGCCTCTATATTTATGAAGCTTGTTTGTTTGTGAGACAAAATAATAATCTTTTTGCATGTTACCCCAGTAATACTAGACAACATTCATTGGATCCATTTAAACTTATAGTTCCAACCACTGGTACTGCTTTGGGAAAATGAAATAGCAATGTAATGATAGCTAGGATCTATAATAAGATACCAAGAGAATTTAAAACAATAAGACTGAATATACTGAAACGTGAGCTAAAAAAATGGCTGATAGAGAAATGTTTTTATGAACTTGATGATTTTTTTTTTCTCAATAATAATATAATTTGAAATTCACGGCTGTTTGAGTTAAATAAATGTAACTAATAAATTTATTGTCATATTTTTAATTTAAATATTTGCATGCTAGCACATATAGTTAAATGTGATTGACCCATTATAATAATGCATCATCTTCATTGTACCACATTTATGCAAATAAAAATGATTTAAGTTATGATTTCATTGTTAATTAATGAATAAAAATAAATACATACATATACTCACGGCTATAAATCCCTAGAAGTGGTAGCCAGAGCTAACGAATTAGAAATTCCTCAGCCACTTTTGGAAGTTTCGTGGGGAAAAGATGGTAAAATAAAGGTTGTTGGCGATGGGTCTCCAACCGCATCGCCCAAAAATCCCTTAAAAAGCCCCAATACCGTTAGTCGCCTCTTACGTACACCCACCGGAAGAAAAGGGGTAGTGCTATTCTAAGCCGAAACTACACAGCAAAATAAAATAAAAATAAATCTATGTTTAATAATTAAAATTTGACATATTAAATACAAAATAAAACTAAGTCTGTAAATAATAATATGGAAATTGTCTATGGTGCTGTAATGTTAATTTTGTTCTTAATTTCAAATTATCTTTCTATAGGAAGATAATTTTGATGTTAATATTTGCACGCTAATCTTGTTAGCAGAATAAGCAAGGACACTTTTGTAACTGTTGATATCTCTATTTACTCTTATTCTGGCAAATAAATGATTATTTGATTCTATTCTACACCGATCTAACCAATGTCCTTTCGTCCTGACCTTCGATTGACAGACAGATATTTCGAATTCATACTAACAGTTCTACACGCACACACATTATCTTATTTGAGCCTACTAGTATATTTCTAATTCAAAGAAAACTTCTCTATCACATCTGAAAGTTGGTAAAGTATCAAATCCCATTCTAGACTCATCATAAGTAAATAACTATGAAAACTTTTTTATTCCTTGTCTTGAATTAGAACATTCAGTCTAGACTACAATTTGAGAATTTCTTCTCTTGAAAATTTGTGTAATCACTAAAATTATTGTTATCAAACATAGCCTAAAGTAATAACTGAACATTAGACGGAGATTTGCGTCAGATATTTAATAAAGACTTGTGCATTGTTACGAAATATTATGGAACGACGCGTCGGTTCTGTCTGGCAACTTTATCAATTCAGACGGGATTTAAATTGATTTTAATTTAATATTTGGTGTTGTGAAAATTGCGTGGCACTTCTTATTAATGTTTAGATATTTTTGTAGGATCTTTTGCAATCGTTTTTTTTTATTTCTGCATCGGAAGCGGAGCCTAGTGAACGTATTAATATATAGTAGGTTTTCATAGTATCCATATCTCTTATTAGTTATCTCAGTGGTATTCAACGCCAACACTATATTGAATGTTTGTTAAACACTAATTTAATTAAGGATTTAAGTAAGAAAGTATTAAATCAATCGCCGGAATTCCTTCGGAGACTATGAAAGTGCTAAAGGAAATACCCAGTGATGTATGTTAATTTCCCAGCAAAATTAATTTCATCTTAACCCGAGCATCAAACGTATTATAATAATTATGAGCACAACGTTCAAACCACAATGTCCACGTCATTCGCAGTAATTGTGCGCTGAATCGTAAATGGTTATGACAGTCTATGTGTATTATAAAATAAGTTTATATTACGTTAGCCGTGTAGTGCCGGCTTAGAATGTCACTACCCCTTTCTACCCTCGGGTGTCGTAAGAGCGACTAAGGGTACGGGGCTTTTGTAAGTGGTTTTTCGGCCATGCGGTTGGAGTCCCATCACCAACGATACTTTATTTCTACCATCTTGTCCCTATCGACTTCCAAATGTGGCTGAAGAGTTTCTAGCTCTTAGCTCTGGCTACCGTAAAGTTGATGAATCATCCCAGAAGGGCCTCGTATATGTCTGGTGAGACTAACTTCTACGTTGTCGATAAATAAAAATATTAGGATACTTAGATAATTTTGCCTATAGTAGTGTAGCGACGCGCTGTCAGTACACAATGACGCGCACTACATAGAAACGCTGACAGTGCAAGAATCACATTCCACAGCAACACGAAACCAAGTAATATACGTCACACGCGTCATCAAGACTCGCCATACAAATCGTACATCGCGCAATCGAAGTTTCTAAAATGTTTACTATATATACAAGTTCCAACTTAATACAGTTGGACCGCGGTCCCCAGGCATACCACCGCCTGGCGGAAGATCTTCCCTTTTCCTCCACATTGGTGACCACCGACTACAGAACACGATGGCGTCCTTCTAAGCACAAGGAGTCATTTGGATTGGCCAGACAAGTACGAGCAGCAAAAAGGATATCAAAGGACAGCAGACAAAGCGCTTCGAATCCACGGCTCAAGAGACACGACTCGCAGCACGGCAGCAATGGGACACGCAACGGGGCACCCACACCGTGGCTGTTGGAGTCAGCATTGAGGTTCCGGCAGACAAGGCCGTCGAGCATACACACACTGGCACGAAGATATGGAGTCAAAATTTCCTGTTGGAGGGGGAGTAATGTAGCGACGCGCTGTCAGTACACAATGACGCGCACTACATAGAAACGCTGACAGTGCAAGAATCACATTCCACAGCAACACAAACCAAGTAATATACGTCACACGCGTCATCAAGACTCGCCATACAAATCGTACATCGCGCAATCGAAGTTTCTAAAATGTTTACTATATATACAAGTTCCAACTTAATACAGTTGGACCGCGGTCCCCAGGCATACCACCGCCTGGCGGAAGATCTTCCCTTTTCCTCCACAGTAGTATGAATATAAATTCTTTGTTTAATTGTTCTACGCAAACATGGCTTATTATAATAAAATTATTCCTGGGTGTCTGGGCTGTAAATACTTCTCGGAGCCGTTAAGATCTCAGCAAAAATATTCAAGAAAAATTAAATGGGTTACGATAAAGATGTCATTTGAATTACTTATTTTACAAATTTTGGATATACCGTTTAACTTGTGGGTTTGGTAGCGCAATTCCGTTATAATGTCATTATCAATAAGGTAATATAGGGTCATGGGTCATTGCAAATAAGCCGTTGTAATTCAGAATTTCTAAAGGCACCCCGTAGTGCGGTCACGACTCCACAATCGACATCGATTAAATACGATTTAAAAATATCGATTATCATAAAATCTCGATAACCTTTCAATTTTAATGATCAATGTGCGCAGCCATTGAGTTGGATAAGCTTGGGAATTGATTTTGCGATGATGTTATGCAATAATGAGCATTTGATAACGATAATGGATTGGCAATAAGTGAGGATGTTTCGCGATTTTTTATTACGGCACATAGTTTATTCAAATATTTTAAAGTTGTTTTAATTCCAAATGCTGGTATTGTTTATTTATTTATAAGTAAGTGATAAGAATATCCGTTATGGCTTAGTGGGGAGAACCACCGACACTGAAGCAGAGAGGCGTGGGTATAAATCCTGAGTCTGGCTCACACCTATGTATCTTTTCTTTAGTCATATGTGTGTTTATTTAACATAGTTGTTAACTGTTAGGGAAATAATAGTTATGTATATTAATAGTTAGTGAGGGAGCCGGCATAGGTGTCATTATTTTACGTGCGCTTCCGAAGTAGTTTCGAGTAGATAAGAGAAATATATAAAGTTGCGGAATTTCTAATACCACACACTAATAAATCCAGCCAATTTAATATAAAAACGCAGCAGCATAGCTTCGGGACTCGTAATACCATGCTTTGTGTAAATAAACATTCGATTATAATATGATACATTATTATTATTATGTATATAGGCTTACACGCACATAAACCAAGTTATAAAACTATTGGGTTGACGATTTTCTTCAAGTTTTTAATAAATATATCGATAACAGCTATAAACTATTTGACCTCGTTTTCTAAAATCCGTTATGAATCTATTCACTCAACTCTAACAAAGAACATGTCGGTCTACCAAAGATGTTTTTTAAACTAAATAGGAAAAAACAACCTCATCATTCTGATTCCATTAACATGTCCACGTTTCGAAACTCTTGTTGTGACTGATAATTATCGATAACCGACATCATTACAATCCCCATTGGGTAACATCACTAAACGAACTATACAATGATGGACAAATATGAATAAAATCACTTGGCTGTCAAACACATCAACACATATCAGTATTTAATGGTTAACATTTATCTATTATTCGTGTATTTGCAACTGAATGGTTCATTGCGGAATATTTTGTGTCGGGTTAAACGTGGACGCCCCGATTCGGGTGTGTTACGTTTTCAAGGAGAGAACTTCAAAACGTGTATGATTTTAATGAACATGTATGTTGTTGAGTGTTTGTCTGTAATGGATGGATAGATGATCTACGAGAGGTTTTTATTTAGTACTCTGAAATGGATGTCAATCATCAATGACCAACTCATTTTGAACTGACACGAACAACTATTGACAAAAATCTATTTATTTTGATTGGTTTACTATTATTGTTTCTTTGCACATTTTGATTTAATTTATAGAAGAACTGTGTCTTGGAAAGTTTTATGTTATTGAACATGATTCTGATTAAACAATTAATTAACAGAGTATAAAAAACGTTGATATCGTTGGATATACTGCATTTTTTGCGCTCTTTTATTGTAATTCGTTCATTTACAATTTGTGATTGGATTTTTGAAAAAGTGACACGCGTAAAACATTAATATTATTGGAGTATCATGTAAATCATCTAACATTATGAACTGTAAAACCAAAAACTCCTGTCAAAAGTAAGAAAACTTGGTAAGATTAGTTTTTTAAAAAAAAAAAATTATATATAACGTATATACTACTACTACGGTAGTAGTCGTTAGTCTGCCAACCCGCAATTGGCCAGCGCCAGCGTGGTGGGCTATGGCCAAATCGCCCTATATAGGGTAGGCTCGAGCCCCTTGGTGGGGACATACATGGGTTGTGAGGTGAGGTGATATGCTATTAATTCGATTTTTAATTCAAAAATACATTATCTAGGAATTCATAGAGCATCATCGGGAGTTGTGATAGATTATTGTCTTTAGATATTTTTTATAAGTTACATCTTCGGATAGATTGGAATCCATAAAATAACTGAAATGCCTAGTTTTCTTGATATAGTTGCTGTCTCAAAAGCCAAACGATTCGACAAGTTTTCGAAAACGCAAAACAAGCGAATCAAGCCTTAAAATTCATTTGCTCGGGTCAAATGTCTGTTGTGCAATATTTAATGCGATGTGATTTTGTTTGAATTTCGATTCGTCCAGCCCGACCGCGCCATTTTGCAATGCACCGAATAGTTTTGATTTGTATATTTAAATAATTTCATCAATTCAATACAATATACACGCACATATCCTGTTAATTTCAACAGAAATGTCTTTTTGCAATTTTCAGATGCTTTTGTATTGTAAATGCATTTGGTACGGCTTTATGAAAAATTTAAGCCACAGCTTTTGAATCAAAGATTCATCAGTCAAAGTTTTTGATTTAGCAATAAAATGAAATTGATTTATATGACTCATAAATAAAAGATGTTATTAAAGGAAAGAAAAATTTCGACACTGGCGGGGTTCGAACCCGCGACCTTCGGGTATACGCCCCCGTCGCTCTGCCAACTGAGCTACAGTGTCAGTTGGCATCCAGCGCGAAATTTCTCTATCCTTTGTTTCTTTTTTACACGTTCAAGTAGTTTATTTATGAGTAATAATCCCCACATGAGGAATTCATGTCAAAAAACATTAAATTATTGATTTATATGAATTGAAATGAAATTAAACATAAGTATTCACACCCTTCGTTCTCTTTGGGGTAGGTAGAAAATTTTGACAGCCACTTTATATGATCTCCGCAAACGTCTCCAGCATCGTCTTTATTCATCTATCTCTCATACAAGCCCATTTTGTACAGGAAACTCTTTATAAAGCAACATTTCAATATATCAATACATAACGGTTCAACAACCGTGATAGCCCAGTGGGTAGAACACTCGGTTATTGTGCAAACCACTAGTGTTCAAATCCTGGGTCGGGCCTACACCAATTTGTCTTTTCTAAAGACATATGTGTGGTTAATTTATCATGGTTGTTAACGGTGAGGGAAAACATCGTGAGGAAACCCACATGGCTGAGTTGCACTTAGTCATGTGACAGTGTATTCGTACAAAACGGCGATAGGCCTGCCCCCTATCACGTGAGTACAATGTCCATGCAAAACGTGGGTACTCTGAACACCAGGTGACAAAGTCACGTGATGTTCAGAAGTATTAGTACCTCTGCCAACCCCTTCGGGGATATTCGGCGTGAACGTTTATGTTTATTATAACGGTTCACAGTTAAGTCAGGTTGTGGAAATCGCATTCAGAGATAAAAGAAGGAATATAGTTCTTGTGGAACATGAGTATTCTTGAATTTCTTGATAATTAAATTGATTACATGAATTGTTTTTGAAATAAAGTAAAAAGCATGTTTATAACGATATGTAAGATGTTATATATATGTAATGCAACTTACTGGACTATACTTACGCTTTTAATTAGAGAAGACATAAAAATCTACATGGAACTCTTCTTAAATTTCAGGCTTCGATTAATAAAAGCATGTCTATATTCTCGTTATACAATACATCCATCCGATGCTTATTTCAATAATATTGTTTAACTTTAAGTTATTAGATCATCACAACATCACACACAAGAAGAATAAAAAACTTTGATGTTTTAATAACCGCAGATGAATATTTTTAATTAATCTTATGAAAACGTACATCAACTTTTTTAATTATAATCATTTATTAACTCCTCTATCTTGTTGTCACATAAGAAATCTTTTATTAAATCAGTTAAGTCGTGATGTGAAAATTTGAATAAGTATCTAATTTAATTAGAATGTAACCTTTGTTGCTTCGAACTTGTTTATTTTAATTAAGTTGCAGATTTTAATTATAAGTTGGAGATTGAAGGGCAACGCTTTGTTTGTTACTTGGAATAACTTTTTGATGACTAAGATTTTAGGTTTGCGTTTGGCAACCCATTACAAATGACCCTTTATTTAACCATCATTTCCCATTTTGTACTCAAAAACTTATTGAGAAATAAACATAAACATTCACGCCGAATATCCCCGAAGGGGTTGGCAGAGGTACTAATACTTCTGAACTTCACGTGACTTTGTCACCTGGTGTTCAGAGTACCCACGTTTTGCATGGACAGTGTACTCACGTGATAGGGGGCAGGCCTATCGCCGTTTTGTATGAATACACTGAGAAATCATTAATATTTAAGTTCCGTATGCTACCTTTTAGGTTTACCATGACGATATCAATGACATAGTAATTTCTATACTGTTTAAGCTCTATATCTACTAAGGGATGGCAGATGTGCTTAAATCCCTCAGCTCTATTCAAATCGACGATATGACACCTCTTGTTCACACCACAGTTTCCACATTGCCTGAACTATGAAAGTAATAGACGAAGGTTAATCGCCATTTGTATGTATAACATAATTTATATATACAACTATATACATAAACCAGCTAGTAAGATACTTAAACACAATATACTTACGGCTATAAATCTTAGAAAGGGGTAGCCAGAGTAGAATATGAAATTAGGTATAGAAGTAGTATCTGTACTACTTCTATACCAGTTAAGTATGGAATAGATTTTATAATAAATGTACTAGTCAAATACCTCAGCAAGCTACATGAAGCTGTAGTAAAAGCCTCATCAATTTTCACTGAGCTTGCACTATGTCCATAGCTTTAAACGCTGACGTAAGAATGGCTATTAAAACCGCAATCTGGAGGCTCCACAGGATAGTTGAGTACTCTCGTGTAAGTTGCTAGTCAGCTTTAAACTGTATTTAACTAGGTTATCAGATGATAGACATGGCGGTCTGTATGACTTTTATTTTATATTTAACTTTAGATAAGTTTAGGACGTTAGATTGACGACCACGGAGAACACATTTAGATCAAAAAAGAATGTGCTCAAAAAGGCCAAAGTCTGAGAATCTGAGAAAGAAAAAAAAAGTATGTAAAGATTGATAACGTAGATGATGTTTGAATATATATTAATAAATAAATTAAAATAATCGTGATATTGGGATACGGTTTTTAATATACCATATTCATAGCCTCCTATCTATAATTTTTGTATAATATTATAGTTAATAGCTTGCATTTGACACATTCTCGATTACATAAACCAATCTATAAATTAAATTAACTTATCGACCAAATCTAATTCACACTATCACACTATTAAATTTCCTTAAAAGTATAAACAGTGTCGTTTAGTGTTAAGTAACATGAGCCTATGTACCAATCGGGGTCAAATTTGTAACCTACCGTAATTTATAGTCAAATATATTAGTGTTCTATTTTGACATAATTGGTATAAAAAATAACGCAGTGTGTGGGAGTTAATGTGTGAACATAACAATTTTAATGCCTCTCGAAACGGAAATCCTTTACATCGCTAAATATTCATAACGCGATGTTACCATAATGTTGTATTTTAGAGAACGTCTGAAAAAATCACGAAGCGACATTTTAAACAAACAATTCTGAAGCCGCCCACGTCACTTCAAGAAGGCAGCCACGCATATAAAATGATGTAAAACTTCTAAGACCTAGTTGACGTAAGTTAGAAGCAGTAGCGTCTTGTTGTTAGATTTTAACTGGAATTGAGTTATTAATACTAATAATAATCAAATTACTAAAATCTAAAAATCTTAGTGATATAAACATAAGTATAGGTAAAGAAATATAACCTTAATTCGCGATCATTGCTTTCCCTTTAGTATTTATTTTCCAGACCATTAATAAATACAATGTTGTTAAGTAACTTATGGATATTAGATTAGACAATATTGCTCAACAAATACTCGTAGGAAAGAATTGTTAAAATTTAAAAGGCAATATTGTAACGGTATATCTTTTTTAGCTTCGAGACAGGAAATAATGATAAAATACTTGGATTTAGAATTTTTATTTTCAGAGTAGTGTCAACGCTATTAATTGATTTTACAGTCGTGAGGATATTTAATGTATGATAAATGGTTTATATCGTACTTACACTTAGCCAAAGCCACATATCAAGTTTCTCTTATATTCTGCGTGAAAAGCTTACCACCGCCATCGCCTTCCACTTGCACCACCCCTCCGCCAGTGTTCTCACACCATCGGCACGTAATGTCGGTTACGTTAGATACGACACTTTAACACTGCGCGAGTTATCGACTCGCATGCCGCCGCGCCGCTGATTATATCGCTCGCTTAACTACTAAGCGCATGGCCTTTTATCCCATATTGAGAGCATTTCCAAAATTTTCATTTTTTTTTAAGGAAATATTTCTATGATTTGTATAATAAATGACTCAAAGACGCAATGGTGACACGGTTCCATCAGCGCATTTTGTTTGCTTATTTTCTCAACTAATTTTATTGCTATTGTCTGATATATATTTAGTAAATTTAAAAATCTTCTTTTAGATGGACTTCTAAAAATCTGACTGCATTAACTCATAAAGGCTATTTTTATTCTATGAGCGACATCTCAACTCAGTTTCTTGACAGTATCTTTGTTATAACAGCCTAGTTATAATTAACCTCAAATATGCTTACTCATCGTCATGGTCGCTTTAAATCTTTTAAAATGTTGTAATTTCATAATTTTGGCATGTAGGCTTTCTGTACAAAGACCCGGTAATTAAAATGCGACGTGGGAAGTAAAGGCCTCACGCGCATACTTGAATTAACCATCTTTTTTGTTCAATCGGATAAGAATAATAGGGATGTCAGTTTTGACAAGGGCAAATTAGTGATGATTTCATTTTTGGTTAGAGCATACATTTTGCAATGATTGCACAATGTAGTTTTTTGCTTGTTGCCAATTAAATATTTTTATATATTTAGACCTTAGCTTTGTAACGATCTTTAAAAGCAACTTAATTTACAAAGTTTTTAATGGACTATCAGTACTTTTTACAAAACTTACTTAAAATACAGTAAAAATGTTTCGATCAAACTGAAGTTTGAACTTTACTTTACTCATTCATATCCCTACAATGGGGCTCAAGCCTACCATGCATGCATAGGGTGATATTCCACCACGTGGCCTAATGCGAGTTGACAAAACTTAACTACTACTAAGATGATAAGAGCCGGGACCGACAGATAAAGTTCCTTTTAGAGCACGAATAAAGTAAGGGATCGAAAAGGGGTAGTTGGTTGTAAGTATTATATTATTTATAGTATATATTTATACCGTGATAGCCAAGTGGGTAGAACACTCGGTTATCGTGCAAACGACTAGTGTTCAAATCCTGGGTCGGGCCTACACCAATTTGTCTTTTCTAAAGACATATGTGTGGTTAATTTATCATGGTTGTTAACGGTGAGGGAAAACATCGTGAGGAAACCCACATGGCTGAGTTGTACTTAGTCATGTGACAGTGTATTCGTACAAAACGGCGATAGGCTTGCCCCCTATCACGTGAGTACACTGTCCATGCAAAACGTGGGTACTCTGAACACCAGGTGACAAAGTCACGTGATGTTCAGAAGTATTAGTACCTCTGCCAACCCCTTCGGGGATATTCGGCGTGAACGTTTATGTTTATGTTATGTTATGTTATATTTTATTAATTAATAGTATTGAGTGGTATTAACAAACACATCAAATTTAAAGACTTCAGTCGTCTGATCACAAGCAAGGTGTTATAACTGTTCCATTTATGATACCTAGTTACCAAACCAGTCAATATGCAAATTTCTGTCTATTCAATTTATACGTATGTGTGTAATCTTTTCAATCACCATCTGCGTTTAAATGATTAAAGTCGAAGCCTAAAGCTATGCAATATTAATGGTTTAATTTCGACTATTTGATATTTAATAATTAATAATAAACATATGTTTAATGTGCACCAACACAGAAAGTGGTAGACCATGGCCTGGCTTAAACAAGACGTACAGATAATATTTACATATAATAAACAATGATTAATAGTAAACATATAGACAATACGATTTCATTTCAACTTATGTTTAATTTATTAGATATGTGGTTTTGTTTGAGAGTGTGGGGTTCAGTATGTTTGAAATGAATAATTTTGTTAAAAGTAGTGTATTATTATGATTAATAAACCTTCACGCCTTACACTGAAATGGATAGCAAAGGTTTTCTAAATTTTTATTATTTGATAATATTATTTTATTATTTCATAAAAAACATCTAAGTCATTATATGCAGACTTTTTTTTTTATGTGTCATTTTAGTTTTACTGTTAGTAAATAACCCAGGATTCATATATGAGCTATCTAAGTAATTGCAAAAGAAAAACACTTATACTGATATAAAAATACAAAGTAAATAGGCGTTTCTACCATATCATTGGAAGAACAACAGGTTTTTTAAATATAGATCTAACGAAATTCATTACTATGAAGAACCCAAATACTTAACGTCCACCTGATACTTACAATGACAGTATTGTTTAAGAAACAGATCTCTATCTTACGTGACCCAGATATGTGAATTGATCATCAGTTCTATTTACCCTAAAGGTTCTTGCATTGTACTAATATTTAGTTACGTAATTGTATTTGAGTAAAGTGATTTCTTATTATTCCAATGGCGGCTCTGTACTAGAAATTGGGTTGTGATATAATTATCATGGCTTTTAGTTGTAAAGCTATTAGTTGTACTTTTGTATATGTTCTTCAAAGTTGGTTTTATTTATTATATCAAACGTGCTCGTGGTTCATAATAAGTATTTTAATAGTTGTTTAATGGGTCGTCTCAAGATAACACCTGAATCTTTTTCTAAACATACATACATAAACTCATGCGAGTATTTCTCACTGGACTAAACAGAGACCATCGAGCGCAACTTTGTATGTTATAAAGATACGCTTTGATGAAATGTTTCAAATAGAATAGCTGTAATAGACGCTTACATTTTTTGTTACTTTGCTTTTATATTATATTTGCGTTCGTAAAATCCTGGTTTCTAATTTTGAGTATACAAACATTCACTAAGGACATCATCCCCAGATACGCAGATACTAATATTTCGCCAAACGAATCGAACGACCGATGCTTTTTATATTTTTTCTGAAAAAGAAATGCAATTTTATCTCGGCAGGCCAATGTTTGGATGCATTCCTTTTTAGAACGGCCGTCCAATTCCACTGAGTTTTTATTGCAATAACAGAACGCGCCCGAAATTCCGCTCACGTTCGCTTTTCAAATCTCCGAACCGCGAGTGGAACGCGCCCGCCCTCTTTTTTCAAATTTGAAATTTTTAAAGAATAGATTACTTTTTTTTCGATCGGAATCGTTTCATCGTTGAATTGTTATTGGCTGCCAGTGGTATTGAAGAGTTTATGGACTTTGATGGTGTTGTGGATGCGTTCATTTTGTTTTGAGTTTTATCGAGGTTAAACGGATCATGATGGTCAATGATTCGATAAGATAAAAGAGTTATAGAGATCGTTTTTTTTTTTAATAGTTCAATGACACACACGGCTAAAGTCTCCCTCAAAGTTTGTAAGCGCTTAAAAATATTATTACAATTTAACATTTGTAGCGTATGAAATTAAAAGAAATTTGTAATAGAAATGTTTGATGCCGAAGGGTAAATAAAAGTAAAACCACAACTTTTTCCTGACTTAATGTATGGCCTATGACGTGCTAAAGTATTTTTTTGCTTAACAGCACTAATATTTTACAGCTATATTTTTTATCATAATAACCATTTCCATTAACCAGCCTAAAAACCAGCTTTGTAAATTGAAACCCAAGTTTCTAAAAGTCGAATACAAAACCTGTGCTGAATGTCAATCATACAGGAAAAATAACAGAAATGACAGCATTTTCCCTCAGTGACTCAATCACCTTAGTCACAGCACAAAAACAAGTGTAATTTGCGGTTGTCGAATAAACTTCGCTATTTAGTTTTGTGACTCAGCAGCTACTTCGTCGAATACGTAATTGATTTTTCAATCGGCATTTACACAAATTAACACTTTACATTGAATTTCAAAGGTATGACTATTACAATACAAACAAAGGTATAACAAAAAGTGGCCAGAGTTTCAGAATTGGAAATTACTTCGGCACTTTGGATTTTGAGCGGGAAAAAGGTTGTTGGTGAGGGGTCCCCTGCCATAGCTCCCTAGGATCACTTAAAAAACCTCAATAACCTAAGTCGTCTTTCACGTTACCTGCGAGAAGAAATGTGTTTGTGCTATTTTAAGCCAATACTATTCAGCTTACTACTACAATATTGTGGATTTTTCATCTTCATCATCAGCCAATAAACTTCATTCATAATTCAGTAACCTCTTATTGAACTTTATAATACTTATAACTGATGGTCTCATTGTACATTTTCTTTATTTTATAAGGCCTCACTGTCGGCAAACCTTTATTAGTCATTGAAGTTCAAACATCGCATGACATTGCTAATAATCGCTAAATATTGCCCCTCATTTGCGCTTTCATTTAGCCCCAACATGTTATTGGGTACATTTCGAATACCAGTGATAATTGTGTTGCTAAAATAGCGCTTCTTTTGCTTACCGGGCTGGGAAAGTTTTATCAACTGTGTGTCTTTGTGTATATCGATCAGTCATTGGTAGAACTTTTTAGGTTAAACATACATACATATACTCAAATTATTACTTCCTAATAGGGAATACTCTATCGATCGCCTTTTTGTACTTCATTCTCAGCATCATTAATATTAGATTGATCAATATTTTCATACATCCTTTTATTTTTTATACTTCCATACAATACATTTTAATTTTAATGTGTGTTTCTTACATCCCATATTATGCATAAAGATCAAAAAACACGTATCTCGGCAATAATAGTTTTATTTCGTCATAATAAGATTTTCGATGTTCTTTCAAATTTATAGCATAAACATAAGCTAAAATATGAACCAATCACATCTCTTAAATTTGTCGTACCGCTGATAAATACGCAACGTCATTGGTGCAATTTATCCTAGCTCAATTTGATACGTAACGTGCCTTATCGCGGCAAGTGTACACGTCAACATAGGTTTTATTAGGAAGCTTGTTTGTACGGCGAACAGTGTTTTGCATTTTAATTAGGTGTACTGACCGCGATTAAGAGTTTTGTCAATATTTGAGGATTGTATTGTACCCACAGTGGAAGTGTGCACATTGCATATTGCATACGTGACAGTGTTTTGGGATTTTCGTATTGGAGTCTTTTTAGGTAGTTTGATTACAAAAAGGTTTGGTGTGCAGACGGGGAATAGAAATGTTAAAAAGGATGGTTAGAGAAAAAATGTATACTAATAATAAAATAGCACAATCATTTTTTATTTCCATAGAAGAGCAGAATAATACGTTGCGTACATAGCATGAATAAAAAGTTATGAAGAATATTTTTCAGAATGAGTTCTATATAGTTTGTAGTTATATCAATTTTAGATCCACTAATACCATATCCTCAATCAATGTGACAAAAAGTGAATGGTACACTTATAGAATGTTTTATTGGACACAATAAAAATTTAACGACGGTTTAATATTATGCGACTTTGATTAGAATAAAAAATGTTTTCGTTCATTTTCTTTCAAACATATTTTGGTGTTCTCTCACAAAATTATCTTACTTTACATCCCTTTTATGTTCTAATACTCCGTACATAAAACGAAGACCTCACTCAAAAAAGCGGACGTCTAAAGATAAAAGAAAACTTTAACTTGTCCGAAAATTCGCTATAAATTATGTTGACCCTACACTAGGTCGTAGGGTGACCATGTTACACGAGAAAAGGGCACACGTCACATGTCGCGTTGATCGTAGATAAACCACGATACATAATACACAGGATGACTAACCTTTTTTCTTATTAAGCGGATTTTCTAATGAATTTTGTAAATTGGTTTTCTACTGGGTCTTTGCAATGCAAACATATTTTTTAATACTGAGACTTATGGACTTACGCCGTGTAGTGTCGAATAACACTACCCCATTTCTACCCGCGGGTGATCGTAAGAGGCGACTCAAGGTACAGGAGCTTTTAAGTGATTTATGGGCGATGTCGTTGGAGCCCCTCACCAAAAACATTTATTATTACCATCTTTTCCCCCATTAACTTCCAAAAGTGAGTATATGTATGTATGAGACTTATGGTTCTTTTGAGTAGTTTTTATTTTTGATGATCTCTCGCTGAGAATATCCCTATATATATAAACTTCCTTCGCTGGTTAATAATCTAAAAATTTACATATGAAATAGAAAAAAAGAAAAAAAAGAGAGATTTTTCTTTTGTTATATGCTTCAGTCCGAGTTCAGTGTTATCGATTTGATCATTATTATTACATAATATATAAATTATGAGTGAGGCTTATAAAAATATTCCGATACAATAAAAGTACTAAAGTAAAAGACACTCAACCAAGTTCATACACATATTAAACTTACAAAACTTTTTATTTTATATCTAAAACAATAGAATAACAATCACCCTGTACCCTAAAAGTATATCCCAAGGCGTCGCGCCTGCGCAAATGTAGATTAAAGCGACACAAAATTACGTTATGATAAGTTTCGCGAGTTGTCAACAACTTGGTTGTACGTGGGTGATCGTTTCGGTGATAAGGAAGATATAGCTTTTGTAACTACCCCAATGATTACCTATATTATGTATTAACGATCCATTTATGCTTTTCTTTTTCGTGCACAGTCTGAAAGCTTTTTTCTGATAAAAGAAAAGTAAATGCTTATCATTTGTAAGATGTCATACATGGAAAAAGTATTTTAAATACTTAGCTACGTACCGATATAGAAATATAGTTTTGAATTTTTCGAGTTCAGCTTTTTAATTTTTTTAAAGTTTCTTCCATACTAATAAATCACCATACTGGTGACACTGGCACGTGGTGCTCAGAAGTATTAGTACCTCTGCCAACCTCTTTGGGGATATACATATACGGCTTGAAAGTTTGAGTTTATAAATCACTAAATATATTAGCGGTGTACTGTCGGCTTAGAATAGCACTACCCCATTTCTTCCGGTGGGTGTACGTAAGAGGCGACTAAGACTACGACCTTTATTTTGCCATCTTTTTCTCACTTATCTTTCCAATAGTGGCTGAAAGATTCCTAATTCCTTAGTTTTGGCTACCCCATCTAGGGATTTATAGCCGTGAGTAAATGTATGTATGTATGTAAATATATTAAATGTAAGTTATTAGGAATACCGTTGTAACTATGTCACATTAAAAAGATAAGGTGCCTCTACCTACCTTCAAAGCCGTAGTAGCCGTGAGATACCGTCAAGGCAATGTTTTAACGAAGAGTGGTTTCAGGTAGGTGTATGCTGATACACATGACGATTGAGCAATTCCACTGACGAGGCGAACCTCTATTGCAATGAACATGATACTCATATACATCACGATTGGATACTTATTCTGAATGGATTCCATTATTAGTAATGATAATTTAACACTTTTGCAATGTCGTTAATTGTTTATTATGATTATTTATTCTTGCTTCGGGGATAAGGTAATTTAGGATAAATGAAATTGAATAAATTCTACTGAAGGGATATGAGTTCATAAAAGAAAGATACAACCTTACACAGCACCTTAGAACGAGTAGTTGTCCTTATCCTGCAGATGCAACAATAAAAAAGGTACATTTTGTTATAAAATACGGATGCACTATATATCTGCAACCAAATCGTTGGGGATTACCATTCAATATTCAAACAGGGGGCTGATTACGTATCTTTAGCGACCGCAATTGAGTCGCAAGTTGTAATATTGTCGCTGTCAAAAGTGTTAAATTACATACAAATTTATGACATTGACAGCGACAATCGTGGAAATTGCGACACAACCGTCAGTCGCAAAAGATACACAATCATGGGGCAGATCTACTTAACTAATACATACATACACATACATATACTCACGGCTGTAATTCCCTAAAAGGGGTAGCCAGAGCCAAGGAATTATAAATTCCTCAGCCATTTTGGAAGTTGCGTGGGGAAAAGATGGTGAAAAAAAGGTTTTTGGTGATGGGTCTCCAACCGCATCGCCCAAAAATGCCTTAAAAGCCCCAATACCGTTAGTCGCCTCTTACGATCACCCACGGCTAGAAATGGGGTAGTGTTATTCTAAGCCGACACTACACGGCAAAGCCGACACTACAGGCAATTAAATTAACTAATAGAGCTTTGAATATCACTACCATATGTCTAACCGTTGGCTAAGTCCAAAGCCACAAGAGTAATGCGGAGAGAGAAAACATTTTAACCCAAAAACCGCAAAGAGCGGCGATAGTTTTTATTACAGTTATCCTCTGAGCCTCTGTGTGTGTGTGTGTGTTTGTGTAAAAAAATAGTTTCATACGGCTTCAGCTATGCCTATAACCAGACAACAAGTTTTTTGTAGGTAATAAAACGACAATAACCCAAAACATACAGAATAGTCCGTCGCTGATGTGACTAATGGTCACGCGTCCGCAGTCGTCGTGACAAACAGACAGACACACAAAACAGGTCTGATTAACGATCGGCGCTATGAAATCCGATATTTGTTCATACTATTGCGGTGCGGAATTTCGCATTCGTCAGGTATTGTTCGATTATGTTTCGGGAAAATATGGCAATTTGCTAGTTTTGAACGTGGATTACTGTTAGATGAATATGTCTATGTAGAGAGCGTGCTAATTCTTTGCGGATTTGAATGATTGGTTTTACAACTCTGTTTGAAGAAATAATACGATGTGGTCAGAATTTCTCAAGTTTAAAATTGGATATTATACCTACATCATCAGTCAAAAACGTTCAATATTAACTATTATATTGTTCATCAATTCAATATCATCTTTTACACGGCAAATTTCATTAATAAAATACACACTGGTGGATATAATAATTCAGCGATGGACATCTATCGCTAGCCATGTATGTTAATGATAAAAATAACGTTATTACAATAAATTGAATCAAACGGGAACAAGGATGCGGAAACTTCGCATGATCAGATATAATAAAACTCTTGGTTATAAAACCTTAAACGTTTGCATTCAAATTATGAGTATTACAAACAAAAAGTATACGGTAAAAAGTCATGAAAATATATAACTAAGAGCGCGATATGAAAACTAAACACTCTTATCGAAATTATGTTCAAGTATAATAGTTAGCTGTGTAGGGTCGGCTTAGAATAGCACTACCCCATTTCTTCCGGTGGGTGTACGTAAGAGGCGACTAACGGTATTGGGGCTTTTTAAGGGATTTTTGGGCGATGCGGTTGGAAACCCATCACCAACAACCTTTATTCTACCATCTTTTCCCCACTCAACTTCCAAAAGTGGCTGAGGAATTTCTAATTCCTCAGCTCTGGCTACCCCTTTTAGGGATTTATAGCCGTGAGTATATGTATGTATGTATGTATAATAGTTTAGTGCGGCGATAGGCCTGCAACCTATCAAGTGAGTACACTGTCCAAGCAAAAGGTGACAATGTCATGTGATGTTCAGGGCAAAAGGTGACAATGTCATGTGATGTTCAGGAGTATTAGTACCTCTGCCTACCCCTTCGAGGATATATGACGTGAACGTTTGAGTTTGAGTATAATAGTTTCTTTTGTATCTAAATAGGAAACTGTCTCATTTTAGGCAATAATAACTTAAAAGGAAACAACAGTGCCTTCCATTTAAAAGCTGAATGACAAGCCATATTGCTTTACTTAAAAATATTTATGTAATATTTTTTTGACCCATTATACACCTCGAAATCTATTAATTTTTATCTCTAAAACGTGGGCTTAGCTATATTAAAACAAATTATGAGCTATCTGTGAAGTTAAAGGCCCCATTAAGAGTTATATCGATTTATATTATCTTTATTAAATTCACAACATTACTCTTCGATTCATAACAATCAAATCGCCATGTAACCATTAAAACGTTGATTGAAATCGAACAGATAAGAGGTACAGTAACTTATAATAAAAACCATGACATTTAAAGTGCAGATAAAAACATAAAACCGACCTTCAGCACTTTATATCAGCAAGGTTCATATCTGAGTGATATTAAAATTAAAACTGCGTACACGAAATTTTCTGAGGTAGATTAGCAAAAAGAAAATGTCAAACGTGATGTGTTATTAAATAAAGTAAACTGAAAGTAAAGTTGTAATTTTACCAACTCAGACTAAAATCCAGTTTTTTACCTAGTCTAATATATTAAACCGTGATAGCTCAATAGGTTAGAACACCGGTTATCGTGCAAACGACTAGTGTTCAAATCCCGGGTCGGGTCTACACCAATTTGTCTTTTCTAAAGACATATGTGTGGTTAATTTATCATGGTTGTTTACGGTGAGGGAAAACATCGTGAGGAAACCCACATAGCTGAGTTGTACTTAGTCATGTGACAGTGTATTTGTACAAAACGGCGATAGGCCTGGCCCTATCACGAAAGTACACTGTCTATGCAAAACGTGGGTACTCTGAACACCAGGTGACAAAGTTTATGTTTATGTTATGTCTAATATATTTATAGTCTAAGTGTCATATTTGCCGTGAAGTGCCGACTAAGTGTATGGGGATTCTTTGAGTGTTTTTGGGCGATGCAGTTGGATACCTATCACTAACGGTGCTTTATTCCTACTATCATGTCCCCTAACAGCTTCCAAATGTGGCTAAGGAGTTTCTAGCTCTGATGCTCTGGCTAACTTTTTGGGATATATGGCCGTTAGTATGTCTAAGAAAAACACAAATTAAATAAGAACTTTTCTTCACTTTTATTAAAACAGAACGCCAGTTTAAAACTGTACATTTTCGTATGTTTGCAGGGTTGCTATGAGACATTTTATTTTAATTCTTCATTTATATAGATCTCATACATTCAAAACCCAAAATTCAATGAATTTCGAACCTTAACTGAATATTTTGTTTCCATCCAAAATAACACCTGCGGGCGTTATCAAACCAATCAGATGCAATTATGAAAGCAACATGAGTACGACTGAAAACCACGATGATATAGGTACGTCCATGTTATGTCATTGCACTGATTAATATGAGCCGCTGTCTACCCCGCGGCGGATTGTCATGGAAACAATGGCGGTTCCATTAAATAGGAATATGTTGATGTGGTTTCATAGATATTGTGTTTCTATCATACTGTATAGTTATGAAGAAGTGGTACAGATGTTTGATGTATTTCGTGTAATTTGATTACTTTGCTATCAAAATACTTATTTAGTGATTTATTATCTCCTAAGTAAAGTAAGATATTTATAGAGCTAATATGGAGATGAATTAGAAATGAGCCCAAACGAGCTTTGAAAAAATAGATGAATGTAAATGGAGCTTTAGAGGTTTAGGGATCCATAGACTCGATAGACTCTGCCTACCCCATGGTATCTTACGATGTCTGTATATGTATGTACGAAACTCGACAGTCGCGCTTGGCATTTTAATTTATTAATTTCCTTTTATATTTATTTATCTTCGTGGATCATCATATATTTTAAAGGATTGAAAGGATGAAAGTGTATTACTAATTATTGTATTTAATGTACTACATACATACATATACTCACGGCTATAAATCCCTAGAAGGGGTAGCCAGAGCTAAGGAACTAGAAATTCCTCAGCCACTGTTGGAAAGTTGAGTGGGGACAAGATGGCAAAATAAATGTTTTTGGTGATGGGTCTCCAACCGCATCGCGCAAAAATCCCTTAAAAGCCGTTGAATACCGTTAGTTGCCTCTTACGTACACCCACCGGAAGAAATGGGGTAGTGTTATTCTAAGCCGACACTACACGGCATAATGTGCTCCATTGTTTTAAGTCACTGGTGTAAACCAAGCCTACTTGGGATTATTATATCTTACTCTTACAAGTAGAACTGCACTTTCCACACAAATTTCTGTCTGCAAATCAACTTAGCTGACAAACTACTTAAGTTAGTGCTATTAAAAGTTTACTCCTACTAAGTTGCCTGTAGAGTCGTCAAGTGCTGGCGTATGAGGAAATATTAGAGTTTAGCTGATACCAACATTTAATGTTTACATACATACATACATATACTCACGGCTATAAATCCCTTAACGGGGTAGCCAGAGCTTTGGAATGAAAAATTCCTCAGCCACTTTTGGAAGTTGATTGGGGAAAAGATGGTAATAATAAATGTTTTTGGTGACGGGTCTCCAACCACATCGCCCAAAAATCACTTAAAAAGCCCCTATACCCTTAATCGCCTCTTACGATCACCCACGGGTAGAAAAGGGGTAGTGTTATTCTAAGCTAATTAACTACGCAAGCTGAGTGTGTTAGAATAGCAATAACCCATTTCTACCTGTGGGTGAGCGTGAGAGGCGGGGGCTTTTTAAGCGATTTTTTCCTACGTAATTATTTCCCACCTTTTAGTTAAATCTGCTTTAAAAGCTTGTTTTTCAGTTTTTTTAAACTATTATTTATTGTTGTGGTAATATGGGATACCTTATCCATTGAATGTTAGTAGTGATTGAGTAGACTCCTATGTTGGAGATTAATAATTCGATATAACAATGAATGAGTCAGACAAACTGTATAGCTATTGCAATATTTTGAATGGAATACTTACTTTGAATAATATTTTTTTCAACGTAATATAACTACACAGTTATAAGACGTGTGTTCTCAATAAGTATTCAGAGTGTACTGCTCCTTTTTTACCCTTATACATACATATATATACTCACGGCTATAAATCCCTTAACGGGGGTAGCCAGAGCTTTGGAATGAAAAATTCCTCAGCCACTTTTGGAAGTGGATTGGGGAAAAGATGGTAATAATAAATGTTTTTGGTGTCGGGTCTCCAACCACATCGCCCAAAAATCACTTAATAAGCCCCTATACCCTTAGTCGCCTCTTACGATCACCCACGGGTAGAAATGGGGTAGTGTTATTCTAAGCCGACACTACACGGCTGACTTCCCTTTATAACCAACCATATACTTATTAGCCTATTTAACTCCTAATCGTTATGGGTTTTCAGTACTTAAAGTCTGATGTATTTGTACATATTCCATAGGGTTTATTACCAGTAGCTGCCTTACGAATATTTATCGACTGGCAATCCAATCTGAATGACAATCCCGTTTCATTAAAGTATATCAACCGTATCCAAGCCCTTTTACTCTTTTAAGGAAAATCTCATTTTAAGAAACTCTCTTCTTTATAAGGAACATGTTCAAACTAACGTCCACTATTAAAACAAAGAACAACAGATTACATATACCTGAACCTTAGTTCCAGGTCACAAGTGTATCGTAAAATAATACCGCGCAAGTATTTAAGTATATTAAAATGATGGAACACATAACCGCAGAGGTCGAAGGGTCGAGGTTCCCTTTCACTCCTGACGCAATAAGCTAGCAATGTGCCTATGATGATACATGATTTTGCATGTAATCATGCATGTGTTTTTGATCTTTGTTACATGAATAATAAAACGTACATGCAGTTGTTGAATTGCAATGCTGACAGTTTAATTTATCATTTACTAGGGACACAGTATTTGTAGCAGAAGGTTCCAAAAATAGTTTGATCGATTCTTATAAAGTTATGTTTGTATATTAAGTAGGTACGAAAATAGGGCGCTAACTATTTTCAAGTATGATTGACCTTTGTTTTTCTTCATTCATTCGGTAAGCTGACATTTTTGTTTCTGCTGGTTTCTATGTGAGGTAATTAATGCTAACTATGACATGATTCGTTTTAATCATACGAATTCTTTTGACAGTAAAACACATGAAGTGAGAAGTATAGTTCAAAAACAATATTTTTTTATTTTATTGGTCATGAACAATATACCAATTGATGACCACTCCTAGTCGAGAAAAGCGTTTAAGTTCAAGAATATTAGAACAGCGCAAACTATTGATATAGACTTTATAAAGTTTAATTATTATATTGCTTAATTATTAAATTGCTGTGTAGTGTCGGCTTAGAATTGCACTACCCCATTTCTCCAAGTGGGTGTACGTAAGAAGCGACTAACGGTTTTGGGGCTTTTAAAGGATTTTTGGGCGATGTGATTGGAGACCCATCACCAACAACCTTTATTTTACCATCTTTTCCCCACTTAAATTTCCAAAAGTGGCTGAAGTATTTCTAATTCTTTAGCTCTGGCTACCCCATCTAGGGATTTATAGCCGTGAGTATATGTATGTATGTAATTATATAGCTAAGTAATATTTAATTTACCATTTACAAGCACATGTCAAAAGACACTACAAAGGCAAGCATTTTCGCCTTGTGATACTTAGTAATACACACATGGCCAATAACAAAAGTGATACCAAACATTACGAGTTATAATATAAAAGCTTTAATAAATTTGCGCTTATAAACGCTTCCATTATTACAATAAAGTACTTCTTTGTATGATTGGCATAATATTGACCTCGATTGTTCATTTAAAAAGATAGGCGGGATTCGACGCCTGTACAAGGTTAAGTGGTTCTTTTAATGCGTCTAGATGTACTAGCAATAATAATCTGTACATTAATTATGTGGTTGTGCGGTTCCAATCATTTATTTTTTATATTCAAGAGGGTTAAACAGAGGTCAAACAAATCTGAAGCTTTGTATTTCTTATTAGTACTCGTTTTTTTATGTTTCTCTACCAACGAAAAAACGGTGTTTTCTTTGAGTTGGTAGGTTTGAGTAGTAAACGTATATTTTGATTGGGTATAAAGAAAGAATTGATCAAAGTAAAGTGGACCATGGCACATTAAGATCCAATAGAAAACATACTTAAAATAGGTAGGCGCCTAAAATTTTAAGAATAGACAGCATGTATGAAATGATTGGGGAATGTAATTAAAGCTGGCAAAGATTGTCAGGTTCATAGAATATCTACGAAGTGTTATATTTTTTGCAATCAACTTCCAAAAATGCCAAGAAAAGATTTTCGAGTACTGGTTTAATAGAATAGCTGTCAGTAATAATCAGTTTATTCCTGTTTCCTTGTTTTAAAGTCAGGATCGAAGGCGGGGTTACTTATTAATTACTGCCAGACGTCTCTGTTGCGGTATGACATTATGACCTGGGTTTGCCTCTAACCGGTTGGATTTATACATACATTTCCTTATTTAGGAGAGACGTGCTTAGATAACCATGAAGCAATGTCTTTATAATAAAATAACTCCCTAGCACAGTTGCAGCTATAGTTGCTAAAAATGTATTTAAAAATACATCATTTATTTTACAATCCTTTCCCCACTCAATTTAAAAAAATACTGAATAATTTCTTATTCTAAAACTGGCTCCGTCATTTTGGGATTTATAGATTATTTATATGTTTGTGTATTTAGGTATGTATAATTTATTGTAATTATGATTGAATATAATTAAATTGTGACGAAAGTAAGAGACGATCTCTCATAATGAGATGTCAAGCCAATTTCATTATTATAACTTTTCGTTATCTAGAAATAATAATAAAGATGTTTCTATGCTATAAATACCAAGTATCTTTCTGGCTAAAATCGTTTAAAGCAAGTCTTCGTTCTCAAATAAATATGAAATGAAAAGGTGAATCTAAGTAAAGAAATAATGGACATTGAAATTAAACCATGCCAGATGAACACCAAGCCTAAGTAATATCAAATGCAACAACATACTCTTGCAATCGCATAGCATAAATCTCCACTTTTACACATGGAAATTAGCCGTAAATCACACAAACAGACACACCTGCACGAATCGCTGGCGGCGAATCGATTTGTATAACGATAACCAGCCGCATCGATTCGAGTTGAGCAATTCGAATAATGCTTTAGTAACTATTCTGTTCATTGTTTTAAAACTGTTTCCGTTTGAGACCTTGGAGTTTAAATGCAGCTTTTAATCCTGGCGGTTTTTTTGTTCTTTAAATGTCGGAATGTTGGACAAAGTGGTCTTGCCAACCCATGGGTATTGTAAGTTATTTTGTATTGTTATCGTTATTTAAAGATTGCGTTTTGGATAAACCGCATAAAAAGTTAAATATTTTAGTTTTTTTATGGAAATAATGAAGGCAAGTTTTATATGATCTTTCCCTAGAAAGCAATATTAGTTAGAGTAATAGATATTCATAGCGCAACGACCTTGATTATTTGAGAATATATTAATTGCTGTGATAGTCAAATCGGCTTCGTAAGTGCTCGGTTTTCAATATTGAAGTCTCAGATTCAATACCCGGGGGTTAAACTCACAAATTTAATTTATAAGTATTCCCCTAGCTTGGCTGGTTTCAATGAGCTGATAACCCGAGAATCACGAATAATCGGTTGGCGGATTGCGAGTTACAATCGAAATTTCGTTTTCTATCAAGGTTATAGAGTTACATACATCTGAGTGGAAGCAATAATTATATGTGTCTCTATTACTCCTGTTGCTAAGGATAGCGTTACTTTACTATGGCGTAAAGTTAACTATACGATATAACTTGCAATCCGCCTACTGTGTTACGGCGAGCACGTGAAACCGTCCATCGTAGGATTGATAATGTATATTTAGCGACCGCGATTGTGTCGCAAGTCGCAATATTGTCGCTGTCAAACGTGTCAAATCGCATACAAATTAATGACATTGACAGCGACAATCGTGCAACTTACGACACAATCGTCAGTTGCAAAAGTTAAGTAATCAGGGGGCTTGACTACTATACCAACCCGCACTTGGGCAGCGTAGTGGTTTATGACCAAAACTCACTATATACAGTAGGCTAGAGTCCTTTAGCAGCGATATATATGGGCCGCAAGAAAATATATTTCATTATAACAAACTTCGTCAAGATCTTATATTTTATAAGTATTTTTTCATAACATATATTGGAATGTAATACAATCATAAAACGAGTCTCCATCAGCTTCGTATTTCTTTAATGACTCGGTGCCGTTTTCTTTGTGTTTGCGATCTCGACAATAATAAAGTTTTTCTTTCTAATAAGTCGCAATGTCCAATACGAAATACAGTATTCTTTGCCCATGGGATGGGTTGCGAAAAATTGTTCGGCGGTCTATCGAGGTGAAGAAAAACATTCTTTTGTTACCAGTTGAACAATATTTTTAATGGCGGAGCTCTTTCTATTTTGTGGCGAAATGTTTTTATTAAATTTATTTTCTATTGTGAAATGTGATATAACGAGAAAGTTATTTGTATATTGATGATTCTAAAGGGAACTAGAAAGGATCGTAGAAAGTGGATATCGAGAGTCTGCTTAGGCCATCAATGGGAACTAAGGTTTTAAGAACTAATTAATTTTATGTTGTAAAATTTTAGTTAAGTATTGCAGGTGAAAAATACCCTATATTGTTTCATGGCTTGAGTAAAAGATAGATTTAAGTTCTTCTTTTAATGGATATTCTTTTATAGTTTCAAATGTTTGTGGTGGAGAAACATCTTTATACGTCGTTTTTTATTTTTTTGTAGAACAAATTAATTGCTATCAAGGTTATCACAGACTCACTCACTCCATTAATCAAATTAATACAGATTTATTAAATCCAATAATATTCGTTTGGCTTCGCTAACATTCATTGATCTTTTTATGTGATAAACATATACTCAGGACTATGAATCTCAAAGGGGTTGTGTAAGCCTCAGAATGAACCATTTCTTAGCTACTTTTGAATCGACAGTAACTGTGAAGTGTCGTTTGTGATGCCCAAGGGTTACTTAAAAAGCCCCATACCCTTAGCAGCCTCGTATGCCACCCGCGGGAGGAAGTGCTGCTTCGGTGTTGTTCTAAGCTGATGTTATACAACAAATATGAAATTTCAAATAAAGAAACGCCTTATAATATTTTATATCTCGGCAAATAGGTACTAGTACGTTATTACGCTATGTGAATGACCTAATTGATCAATAAATTGATTTAATAGCATATTATGTTTGGATATTGTTGGAATGCTATGTGAACTTTTCCGCGATTAAACCTTTTGATTCTATAACTACGCCATTTGTTCCTATTGGGGTAGGCAGATAATATCGAAAGCAAAATTGTGCAAAGCGAAAGCAAATATATATTTTTTTTAGACATACAATTACACAAAATTACGTTGTATAATATTACTTTTGGATTGTATTGATCTGTGAGGCAGTAACAGATTTTTATTTGTCTGTAAAACTTGCAATGAAGATCCTGGTAGGGGTGATCGAATAATATCATCAACATCATCATCATTTTAGCTCAAGGACGTTTACTGCTGTACGTAGGTCTCCTTTGAAAATCGTGATCTGTCAGCATCTATCGATTTCCCATGACCTTGATCATAACTGTGTCTTGTCATGTCAAATTATATTTATTACCACTTCAATTCAATTCAATCGCGAACTTGACACTTACCATTATACCTTTCATCATTTCTTATGGCACGACTTTGTCCAACATTACCTGGGCTTATGTCCACCGCCTTGATTGTGATACAAAGTAATTCACTTGCATTACTGTAGAAGTTAGCTCAATGCAATTGGATGTGTACTCAACAATAAATTCTCTTTATTACACACCGCACAATAAGAACGCATGTCAAACTGACCACAAATCAACCAAATTACCGTTTTATTCGCAAACTGTACCGTGAGAATAAAGGGCATTAATACGAAGAAGTTGCAAAATTTGAATTAGGTAAAACCACAGGCAATAAGCAACTCCAAATAACCGGTCAAGTAGTTTCGCAATCATATCTTGAACTCTGGTCTCTTAGGCCGATCTCATTGACCCGGGGTCTTGGAATAATGGTAGGAAGCGGCAGACAATTTCCATTATTATAAAAGCTAATATAATTGGTACTAATAAGGCGCGCATTCAATTCGGTGGCATATATAGCAATTGATGTTACTCGTATTAATGGTTTGGCTGGCCTTGATAACTATAGTTATTTCGCTTGATTATAGTGTTTTTGTCTGATTTTTTCGAGTAACAAGAGAATTTGGTTATTTGTTCGTGATGAGCTTAGGTTAAAGAATTTCAACATTTTTGGTAATCAAGGTAATGGTTGGAGTGTTTGATGGTACTCATATAGTTTTTAGTGGTTACTTTGAGGATTTTAATGGTGATTCCGAAGTGGGTTAAGTTTAAGTTACGTTACCAAGGGTATATCCATATCTCATAGGGTTTCAAACGATTATATAAATACGGTAGAAAATAATTTTTAGTAATTATTTGTTTTTTTCTTCAAAAATAAACATACTGTACACGCAAATAAATTTTAATCAGTCTGAATTTGAAAATGAATCCAGTTTTTACTCATGGTATACGTCAGGATGTCTTGGCCCACATGTCAAGTATGTTAATTCACATTCATCTTCAGATTCCCCAAATCTATTGAAGTTCAAAAATTGGAGATATATTTATCTATCTGAGTTTAAAACAAATTTAGTTTTTACTTAATATATATGGGAATATACCAGTATTTCTTGCCTCACGTTTCAATAAATCCAAATCACATTCATCTTTATTGCCCCACATCTATTGAAGTTCAAAGTTGGCAGATTGAAATAGCTGCTGCAGTACTCCTAAGGGCAGTCCAAAATTTGGTGTGAACATTTAACAGTCTGTTGGGATCTGACACTTGTACATGCTGGCAGTGTCCGCGCATATGCACTGTTTGTTTTAAACTGTATCCGATGTTTTTTGGTGCGAATGCTCCTTTATGTGATAATTTTGACGTGCGGTATATGAAACTCCACCTGCAAACAGACACACTGTAAAAATAGTTTTGCAGATCTTAGTTATAAGTTAATTGTATACTATTTAATAATAATAATAATGTGGTATTTTTGACATGCTATACAAATTTTTTGATTGGCAAGTTGTGAAAATTAATTTAGATGTATGTTTATTAATGATGTTTATTTTTTTTTCAGGTAAGTCTGCATAATTTTTAGCTGAACTACAAATGAATCAACAGTAAGTCAAATAATAGAACGTATTACTTTATGCTAAAATAAAAAAAAAAAATTACTAAAAAAAATAAACAAAGAAGTACTTCTACTGTTAGAAAAAAACACCGTGGTAAATTACATGGCGATATAGTATATCTTTGAGTATTTAAGACTTTTAGTGATAAAGCTTGGCACTCAATCAGGCTTGACACCTATCAGCAATGAAAGTAATGAAATAATTCTAAGTCTACAGCTCTGGCCATTGCTTTTTGTCATTTATAGCCGTGGGTAAACGTATGTATGTATAGTATATTTTCTCAACAAAATTCCGTACAATCCAGTCTGCACTTCATTTGGGAGAGCGAGCTGTAACATTGCTAGACTACAGTATTCATAGGACAGACCACTCCTAGATGCTAAGCTTAGTACATTCCTGACACCCGCATCCAAAAAACAACTTACACCTCATTCGTATAAAGACGATTTTTGATCATCGTGGAACTAGTGAAATTGGTTATTACTAGGGAAGAGTTTTACTAAATCCAAAAGTTTATGCAAGGCCGTTATTAAAGGAAATATATTGGTTTTCGGATACTAAGTCTTTCGAGATTTGCATAAACTTGCATTCGGAGAAAATGTAAGGGATTGAGGTAATATTGATTGTAAGTTCTATTTATCGTTAATGTAAATGTACATTGTAATTAAGTAGTGAAGTAACGCTTGTAGAAAGTTAAATTTATGGTTGTTGTTATTTTAACAAACATAAACAAGTAAAACGTTATAGATAATAAATAAATCAAGGATAGTTAAAATAGAGTTTTTTTTATATAAATCATTTTAAATCGGTTTTTAATTAAACATAAAGAAAATATGTACTCACAAATTAATACTAAAAACATGGTAGTCTGAGCTAGGGAACCATCACTTAGCCACTATTGGAAGTCGGTCGGGGAAAAGACAGATTGGTGATAGGTGGACACCTTTATATGGCTGGAGGCCATATCGCGCAATCTGATTATTCTTATTCAAAAGCTATGTGATATGAAACCACTCTAAAACACAAACTTCGTTTAACCCAAACTCACATCAGCCAGGGGATATACAATAATACATTTCCTATTAAAATATAAAAGGACTTTGTATGGACAAAGAATGAATTCATCCTGAGGGATGTTGCAAACAATTATATAACTTACAATATTCCTTAGGGATGAAGAGCAGCGAAACGGATCTTTTAAGGGAAAGCTCTCGTTAAAGTGGCCTACTTAAGCGATGTAGTGGTTCCTTATAATATAAATGTCGGGAAAAATTCAGTTCTGTAAACATTTATGCTGTTTTATTAAGGTATAATTAAAATAAGATTTTTTATTAAAGTAAAAAAAAACATTTGGACAAAAATATGAACCTTAAAGACTAGAGTTAGTAAGCAATGATGTGACGAAAAGATTCAAATTCCTCGAAAATACAACGATAGTTCTTTGGATAACTTACGCTTTATTTTTCACCATTTTTTTTAATACAAATGATACCCATAACATACACATACAGATATTCCGCTTTGTAACTTAGTACAAAGTCTGTTCGTTTCCGCACCGATATATAAACTAACTTCTATGACTTACCAAAGTCATTGATATGTAAACCCTAAACTGGATTCGAACCCAGATAATAAATTTACCAAAACGAATACAAAGACTAGAACTTCTCCTTATCGCGGCAACTTGGTAGAAATAAAATAAAGCTAACTGGCCTTAAGCCAGTTTGTTAATTAAGTGGAAGTAGAGAATGTACGAAATTTGCTCATAATAATTAAAGGTTTTATTTGGTAATTAATATAACGGAATGGTTTGTTTGCGAGACACTGTTTAGAAGTGTTTAGTAGGCTCTAATTTAATTTGGACGAATTCATATTTTATTACCGAAGTTGGAATTATGAATGTATTTCATTGTTTAAAAGAAAATTTGGGGCAGTAGAAAGACTCACTTAAATGGGCCGGCAGAATTACTGCGTTTCTCCGTATTCTCTCGTGATAAAGATAAGTGACATAAATTAGTATACTCGCAGCCATAAATCACAAGAAGGGGTAGCCAGAATTTGAACATTATTAATTCTACAGCCACTTTTTGCAGGTGAGTGAGCAAAATATTGTAAAACAAAGGAAGGTTACACTACAGCCCCAACACCGTAAGTTGCCTCTTACGACCATCACGAAAAGAAATACTATATTTTAAAGTGTTTAACGTGTTCTCGGTGTAAGTTTAAAAACAAATCGACTTATACATATTTATGTTATCCACCGAATTGTCGTGAAAAGGAGATACTTGTAAGCTAATATTACCGAATCGGAAAGTTATTTATCAAACGATCCCAGCATGCGTGCCTACGAGACGAGTTTCTTCCCAAACGATTAGATTTTTTTTTCATTTTATAATATTTGATTTGTCTAAGAACATTACATTCATACAAACATAAGCAAGTAAAAATTAGGCAGTAAACAAAATAATTATAAATTAATAATACTCACGTTTATAAATCGTAGAAAGGGGATAAAATGGTAGGAATAAAGTATCTTTGGTGATGGGTCTCCAACCACATCGCCCAAAAATCACTTAAAAAGCCCCATACCGTTAGTCGCCTCTTACGACATCCGTAGGTAGATAAGGGTAGTGACACTCTAAGCCGGCACTAAACGGCAATTATTAGAACATTAAATATAGATATTTGGTGATCGATATTCATACACATGGCCTACCAAACCATTAGATTCCTTAGGCTTTAAAAATGATAGTATTTTATTTCCCATGCCGTCTTAATGGGTCGTTGCTTAAAGTCCGGCCCATGCAGTACAATTTCAAGATATTTATTTTTCACCAAATTATTTATTTTTATTCTTACATAGCCTTTAACTAGTTTTGTGGTACGCGATACTAACTTTTTTTGTATCAACCCCTTAAATTTAAAACGCGCTTTATTTTTGTTGGGACTGACAAATTTAATGAAAGCCTACATTTTTTAAAGTAATGTTTCTGTTTATATTTTGTTACATTTTTTTATCAATGCTGCAACAACCGTATCTCTAACAGCCTAATACATAACACGCAAATAAGCGACCGTTGAAATATTGGCGGGTTTCGCTCACGAACGATTTTTATAAGGCGCATAGTATAGCCCTATGTCATTTGTTACCTAACAGGTGTCGTGAAGATAAGCTTTATTGATGTCGCATTTACTCGAGTTGTCGGGTGATTTGGAGATGTATGTTTATGCTGTTTATCATAAGAGTGATGGCAGAGTCTATTTATTTAATTAATACTAATGGAAATCAAATAGACGATGTATTAAATAGTAGGCTGCCGAAGTGTGTTGAATAATAGGACATGTATGATAAGATAAAGGAATTTAAATAAAGCGCGCGAATCAAAAGTACCTACCCCTACAGAAAAAAACTCATTATGCTCACGGCATTTCAATTGGGAGAATATCGATGGCCACTTTCCTCTCATATGTGCTTCGTACCAATTAGCGTAGGTTCCATGCTATTAGTTTACTAATAACGTGAATAAAGTATGATGTGACATTAAGATTGCTAGCCTTTATTGATGTTTTGTTCCTTGATGTGGGCCCTAAAACAAGTATAGCGAAGGCTGACTAACAAGGCAAGAGGGAAACGCTCGATCCCACGAGTTCCAACCAGTCATTCCCGTTAGGAATGAAGGTTTGGTGCCTATGCCTTGGTGTCTTGTCTTTGGTCATTTGTGCACTTATACTACTTATTGGTATAAAGCAAGGCTGGTAATGCTGAACAGATGACTTACTTACATTTAGGTATTCGAGACAATAAAACCCAAAACGGGCTAGCAAGAGCTTCGGAATTCAAAATTCCTCGGCTACTTTTGAAAAATCTGTGAGAAAAGATGGTTAAATAAAGCAATGTTGGAGATGGGATAACTAGAAAAGCCCCAAAAACCCTAAGTCGCATACATACATACATACATATACTCACGGTTATATTTCCCTGGAAGGGGTAGCCAGAGCTAAAGAATTATAAATTCCTCAGCCACTTTTGGAAGTTGAGTGGGGAAAAGATTGTAAAAAAAGGTTTTTGGTGATGGGTCTCCAACCGCATCGCCCAAAAATCCAATTCAAAGCCCCAATACCCTTAGTCGCCTCTTACGACACCCGTGGGTAGAAAGGGGTAGCGACATTCTAAGCCGGCACTACACGCCTAAGTCGCCTCTTATAATAACCCTAAGCCGTCACTATACAGCTTCAACACATAGTTGTTAGTATGTATTGGGAGTTAACACGACCCAATGCTAAGTCTCCCAGAGTGTTGCAAAACTGAAGTGAAATGGGCAGGGCACATTTCACGCAAAACCGACGGCCGTTGGAACTCTACCGTTTTGGAGTGGCGGCCACGTACCGGACGCTGCAGCGTGGGTAGGCTTGCTATCAAACGAAGGGCAGAGGAAGCCAACGGAGGAGGACAGCCCAGGAGCGTTCGTCTAGCCCAGGAGGTGATATTTTGGAGAGGCATAAGTCTAGCAGAGGACGTTGATGATGATTATCACATGTTAAGTGAAAAAAATATTGGTACTGAGTTAATTATATACATTCAATTTCAAATCCGGTATTGTCTGTTTGTTGAAATATAGGTGTAATTACCACCGTGCAATATTTTGTTAATTGAAAACCATGGTCCAAAAATAACTTCTCGATTTTTTATTCTTTTAACATTTACTTTCGGATCCCATATATAAAGGCATTTGCATAAACAAATGAATGTATTAGCCCTTTTATAGTAATTGGTTGTATAATGGTCGTTTAATTGGGTTTATACGACTTTTATAGGACGCTGTGGGGTCTTGCCAGTATCCTAATGAGTTGTTAACGTTTTTTTCTCGAGGATTTTAATTAATTATGTTAATGTGTTGCGTTTATTTATAAATCTTTACTGTTTATATAAAAGGGGTCAAAGCATTGGTATTGATTTTATTACGAAGTATGCAGCTCTGCTTTATTAAAAATTTTCATTCGAAAATTCACCAAAATACGCATTAGTAAAATATTTTTAGCCAATACTTAGCTTCATTATAAAACTCCGATTCGAAGACCTAAGTCATCTTACATTGTGCAAGCTTTTCTTTAGTTTTAATGATAAAGCTCTGACTACCCTTTTTGCAATTTTTAGCCTTGATTATGTAAATTTATTGTAAGGAAATCCATAAGTTCTTTTAGGTAGGTAGGTAAGAGGTTTGAGAAACGTACTTGTTAATGAAATTGCAACATTTGAAGCAGATAGACATAACATTAGCTAACACAAAAAAACCGAGGGACCTCATATTTTCTTTACTACGTTAAATCTGCTTCTATACTTCTCGTACGATGAATAACAATAGATTTATATTAAAAATCTGTACTTGTACACTAAAACAGGTCTTTTTACATACATACATACATATACTCACGGCTATATTTCCCTAGAAAGGGTAGCCAGAGCTAAGGAATTATAAATTCCTCAGCCACTTTTGGAAAGAAGAGTTGGGAAAAGATGGAAAAATAAAGGTTGTTGGTGATGGGTCTCCAACCGCATCGCCCAAAAATCTCTTAATAGCCCCAATACCGTTAGTCGCCTCTTACGTACACCCACCGGAAGAAATGGGGTAGTGCTATTCTAAGCCGGCACTACACAAGTCTTTTTAGTAAGACGTATTCTGAGCTTGTCAGTAGTGTAGTTTAAAGTTATAGAAACGTAGTTGCAAATGAAAACCCCCTGCATTTCTCCAGTCAAATGCAAAGTCATCCGTTTTAGGTTCGCAGTACTATTAATCATCCGACGGGAATAAAGAACTTTGTAAACAGCTAGCAGCGAGCTCGTGGTAAATCCTTTTATCAAACTTTTCAGATTTGTTTTATCTTATCTCGGGTTTTTTAAGTATTGGGTGTTTTGTGGCAAGTAATAATGATCGGAAAATTTATACTTATATACTCTGCTGTAGTATATAAGTTCAAAGTATGTAGTGTATTCGTACAAAACGGCGATAGGCCTGCCCCCTATCACGTGAGTACACTGTCCATGCAAAACGTGGGTACTCTGAACACCAGGTGACAAAGTCACGTGATGTTCAGAAGTATTAGTACCTCTGCCAACCCCTTCGGGGATATTCGGCGTGAACGTTTATGTTATGTTATGTTACTCTGCTGTAGCTTTAGAAACCACAATAAATAAGCCGTAGAAAAATACATACATACAAACATAAATTCTAGAAACTCTTTAGCCACTTTTGGAAGTTGATAGGGACAAGATGGTAAAAATAATGTATCGAGTAAAGTATCGTAGAAATAAATCTGTTGTTTATGTATGTAAGTGGTCGAGTTAATTGCGAGGCTCTGCTCACCTCTTTTTGGGATTTATAGCCGTGAGTATATTTATGCATATTTCATTTTGTGTCTTCATCGGAATTCCAATTCATTGATGGAATAGTTCTCACACCTAGTTTTTGTGATGGACAATTTATTTTTATTATGTCAAACAAGCGTTTGGTTTTGTCGCATAGAAAATCTTTTATAAAGTAGAAACATGTTAATAAACTGAAATTGTACAAACCATGTTTTGAAAAAATGAAAAAATGTGAATGTAAAGAGTTTCTTTGTTGCTTCTTCTCTTTACGAACACCTTCCGAAGCAACGGACTAATGATAAATTTAAAAACATTTGACGTTCAAAAAATGTTAGTTTTTAACTTAATTTTGAAGAATAAACTTTTTGACTTTTTTTTTTTGACCCTAGTTCATCATCTGAACTAAATTGATAATAATTGTTTAAATCACAAAGGCGTTAACCACAACACTTACTAAATCCGATCGTATCGACCATGAAACTTCGACCACTTATGGATAACCTAGTCACTCTTGAACCTCGATTAATATACACTTAAGTTATTGTTAACCCTATAAGGCAAGATCGTTTTGTTCTGAATCATACTTAATACGTACGTCCGATCGCCCTTCAATCAACCCATCGACCAATCCCAATTTATTCCCACAAATCATGTTTTTATAGAGATCCTGGAATCGAAGAGGTATTTCCGAAATGCTATGAAAAAAATATGCAAATGAGGCTACCGGAGATCGGACAGGGCAATCTTGCGTCGACGTTAAAACAATGATTGATGATTATTACTCCGCGAGTCAGTCAGGTTGAGATAACTTGGTAATAATAGTGCGAGATTTCGAGAGCTCGCCGTGTTGTAGTTGTGTAAAAAAAACGGATCTAAGAGATGTTTGATCATCACAACAGTTCATGTCGAGTACTGAAAATTTGCGTTGTTGTACTGTTTTGGTGCTGGATCAGCTATGTTGTTATTGTTATACAATAACTTATCTAAGTTTTACAATAACTTACTTATTTAGGTGATAATTAGGATCTGCGATGGCAACCGATACATATTTTTTTTATGATGGTTGTAACTATATAGTTTTAAATGCTAGAAAGAACATTCAAAGAATCATTATCCAAATTCTGGCTATACAATTTTATTTAAGCAGCAACAGTTAAAAATAAATCTAGTACAATGTCATTTCTTTTCTAATTATAATAAAATACACATACAATTACTACACTAAAATGTATGTTGTTGGTAACTTTATGAATGTGCTGCGAGTGAAACTTTCGTTGCTCATTTACCAAGTTATATAATAAATTACTTCAAAGTGGAAACATGTAAAGCAAAGCATGAAATTATAACTTTTCTATTTCTAATTACTTCTACACCCACGCCCTTTGCTTGGCGTAGTTTCTGTCTCATTTTAATATATATGAATAAAAAGAGAAGGCAATACGAAAAAGAAAGTACGAGAAACAAATCATATTGTGTAATAAATTAATATTTAAATAGCTTTTTAATTATAAGCCATTATGCATTTAGACAATTGTTTTAGGCAGCCGCAAGCACAAATTAATAAAATATTCGGTTATTAATATGGGTATTTTGTTTGTTTTACCGTTTTTATAAGAAAACATTACACAATTCAAAAACCGGCCACGTGCGAGTCGGATCGCGCACTAAGGGTTCCGTACTATCATATATATAGAAAATCCCGTTTGTGTGAAAATCATAGGAGCCAAATTAGGTAAGTAATTTGATTTATGACGTTTAAAAATAGAACTACGGGCTAGATCTCATTCAAACCAATTTTCGTTAGTAGTTTGTATAGTAATACACATCATATATTTTTTTCAGTATTATCATGCCCATATTTTAGAAGTTACGGGGGGGAGACACACATTTTAGCACTTTGAAAAAGTCTCTCGCGCAAACTATTCAGTTTTGAAAAAAATGATATAAGAAACCTCAACATCATTTTCAAATACCTTTTGATAGATACCCCACACGTATAGGTTTGATGAAAAAAAAAAAAATTGAGTTTCAGTTCTATGTATGGGGAACCCTAAAATTTTGGTTTTTTTTTCAGATTTTATTTTATAATCTTAATGCAGCTTGTGGGTGAGATACACGCAGAGGGCTTTCAGCGCCCTTCGAGTCCAGTACAACAATGCGTTCAGGGTGATGTTAGGGTTGTCACGTTATTGCAGCGCCTCTAATATGTTTTTACAAGCGCGAGTAGATGGCTTTTTAGCCATTATAAGAAAACGCATAGCATCTGGGTGGAGTCGCTTGCGTGACAGCAATAACAGCATCCTGAGCAGCATAGCTGAACGCCTGTATTGTCCCATTCTAAGGCATTGGTTGGGTATGCACCTCAGGACTGTTAATGTGTAAATTTTGTATATAACGTATATCAATTTATTGTGTCATTTATTTATGTTCTAACATAGTTTTTAAGTAAATCTTTACTAACACTAGATTGTATTATTTTGTATGGACTGTATTTGTCTGAAATAAAGATTTATTATTATTATTATTATTAATGCGGTTTACAGAATACATCTACCTACCAATTTCCAATAATGTAGTTCTTATAGTTTCGGAATAAACTGGCTGTGACATACGGACGGACGGACGGACAGACAGACAGACATGACGAATCTATAAGGGTCCCGTTTTTGCCATTTGGCTACGGAACCCTAAAAATTATGTGTGTTTAGTTATAATTATTAAATCTCTCCCCAGTTAACTACGTGATGGATGCTCGATCGGTTTTATTTTTATACAAATATTATGCGATCATGTACTTTAAATATACAACGCTAGCAACATACACTTTAAATATACAACGCTGAATTATATATGCTATATATGAATTATATATGAATTATATAACATATAGGTATAATGAAAATATACGATATTTATGTCTATTCCTTCCGATATCTTCTTATTTTGTTCGTTCCAGCTATTGTATGTTTGTGTTTAAAACGAATGAGTCATCACTTTCTGAGCCAGAGAGGTGGGCCTTTCATGTTAATTAATTTTATCATTCGTGTCCGACATTTAATAAATTATTGTTGAATCATTTCACTCTTCACAGAAAATAACATTGTTGTTGTTCCGGTGTACAGAGATGGAAAACCTTATTCATATCGCATCGTAAATTTTATTTGAATTTATTTATTTATCTATTGCATTTGTATATTTACCTTCGAGCCTTCGAGACCTAGCGGTTAAAGTATGAGCTCACAATCCGATAGGCTTGGGTTCCATTCCCGAAGGGTAGACTGATAGATTTAATTTTGAAACTGATGTTACATTTAGTTATATACTGTAGTAGCATTTCAGCCGCGACTTTATCCGTAGAGAATAAATATTTTTCATCCATGTTAGATAAATAATATTTAGTTTGAATTGCGAAATAATATGGTAATAAATGGTAAGGTCTATGTACGAGGTAAACCTTCATACAATATTTAAAGCTTCATTAACCCTTCTTAGGGGTTGAAAGTCGACAGAATAGTTTCCTTCCCTCTTCACTAGGCCCCTACATACATTAAGTTATTAACAAACGAAATTTGTGAATTTAACAATTAGTAATTTTGCCTTTGCGTTGTGTTTGTGTTAGTTTTATATGTTAAATATATGATATCTGTATTCTATTATCATATTAGATTGTAATAGAAAAGTCCGTTACCTTTTTACTATAATATGTAAAAGTTGGTTCTTTATAGGGCTGAAATAATTATATACAATTGGTTATGACAAGTTTTACCAACAAAAGACAGAGGCAAACGTGTTGAATCGCATGATATTGCTTCTATAATAAAATGTGCTCTGAAATATCGGAGAAGGATGGAAGTGAAGTATAGCTCTGTTAGTGAGAGCAAAGTGCCAAATAGTGTAATTTACGAGTGTGCCTAGTTCAATAATCGGAGCGTTGCGTTCGTTGAATATCAAATCTAAAAACTATAGTTTCCTAAAAACATAACGTGATAGCTAGTGTTACACAAGTATCAATTGACTTCGAAATAACTACTACTCCATACTCCAGAAGTGTCTACCATACTCTATAATTATTAGTTAAACATTCAGTATTATTTATTTTTAAAAAAACTATATCTTTGTGAAAAAAACAAGACTTTGAACAAAGAAAAAGGTTTATTTGAGCGAAGTAAGAGAGGTTGGTCGGGGTTGTACAAATGGCTCTTATTTTGTGCCTACCCCATTGGGAATCAATGGAGTTAGTATACGTTGGTTGAGAGTTTTAACTTGTATAAATTTAAACACTAAAATAATCCTTTAAAATTATAAAGATTAGAGGAAGCCTGTACGTTTTAAAGAGTATAAAAAGACACAAAAATCAATACAGGTTAGTTCCTAATCAAAGATAAGTTAAAAAGTCTCGTGGGATGTTAATGAGCGTATCAAAATCGATAAAGCTTTGAATTTATAATAACAGTAGCGTTAATAAACGTATGAGAAATCTTTTTATAGTCGGAATGACATTTTTATCGATAAGAATCGACGTTCGGTGACATCACTATAAATGAGGGTTTAAGTGGCAGATGACAGTGCGCCTGTCAATCGGCCATTGACCTCGAGTATTCTTTATTGTCTCAATTGTAGTTTTAACGACTAGCCGTTCTCAAACTTAAGTGGCTTTTTAGATACTAGTTTGTGATGATTAATATTTGGTATTTGAAGGTGTAGACATTGGTACTAAATCATATGGCATGGAATGTAAGTAATTTGAAGTTGTTTACTTTCTATTTATCAAGGTAGATGACGGTGAGGGCAAATTAAGTGAGGCGTCAATTAATTCCTGCAATGTTACAACAGTCCCCTATTTTATTTGACGAAAATATTACGTAGTACATTTTATTATTATAATATGTTAGTATTTTTATATTGATGTAAACCTCATATCGTATTTGTTAAGTCAGAAAATCGTTTTCATATTTTACTGTTATCAACCCTTGCTTTGAACTTAAAACGTTACCGAATGATATATTTTACAAATCATACCTTTTATACTTTCTACAACATTGTAAAACCAGTCAAGAAATAAAAAGTACTTAATATCACTTCGCCTTATCCGAGCAAATCGTATTTATTGTTGATGAACTTTAAATTGACAACCGCTGGTCGTTCAGAAAGAGCATTCTGACATGTTATGAGCGAGTCTTTCATGTCCCGTCAACGTCTCAATGTTGTATTATTGATATTAAATCGTTGAAATGAACAGCCCTTTGAAATATTGCTGCGACTGAAGAAATAAAAGTCGTTTTGTGTATCAGTTTTTGGATCAATTGAGTTTTTTTTATACTGTGAATAAGGTTTTTTTATGTCATTGTTCAGCCATGTGGCTGGAGGACCGTCAAATCATCATTTATTTTATATTTTTGTGGTTGAGGAATTTATAATTCTTAGGCTCTGGGTATCCTTTTTAGGGTTCCGTAGCCAAATGGCAAAAACGGGACCCTTATAGATTCGTCATGTCTGTCTGTCTGTCCGTCCGTCGTCCGTCCGTCCGTCCGTATGTCACAGCCAGTTTATTCCGAAACTATAAGAACTACATTATTGGAAATTGGTGCGTAGATGTATTCTGTAAACCGCATTAAGATTTTAAAATAAAATCTGAAAAAAAAAACAAAATTTTTAGGGTTCCCCATACATAGAACTGAAACACAAAATTTTTTTTTTCATCAAACCTATACGTGTGGGGTATCTATCAAAAGGTATTTGAAAATGATGTTGAGGTTTCTTATATCATTTTTTTCAAAATAGTTTGCGCGAGAGACTTTTTCAAAGTGCTAAAAAGTGTGTCCCCCCCCCGTAACTTCTAAAATATGGGCATGATAATACTGAAAAAAATATATGATGTGTATTACTATACAAACTACTAACGAAAATTGGTTTGAATGAGATCTAGCCCGTAGTTCTATTTTTAAACGTCATAAATCAAATTACTTACCTAATTTGGCTCCTATGATTTTCACACAAACGGGATTTTCTATATATATGATAGTACGGAACCCTTAGTGCGCGATCCGACTCGCACTTGGCCGGTTTTGTGGGATTTATAGTCGTGAATTTGGGTAGGAATAGGTTGGGTATATTTTACTTTTGAAGCCTACAACTTTTCATCTATTTTTATAAACAACAGACCTAAGTTGGGTAGTGTTTGGTTTGGAATAGTCCTAAGTATCGTTTCTCTTCCATGTAGATATCTTGCGATGCTTTAGTGATATTTTGTTGAACGTTCTATTACTAGCAATTTTTATATTTTATTTTTTGTAGGCTAGTAATCGCGGCGATTTTAGATTAATTAGTCTCTGATTGATCTAGAGACATAGTTGCTATTTAAAGTGTTTACGTCTCTTAAAACGCCACAGTTAACAGACTGAAATATTGAAAATTTTCATCATACCATTTAATACAGTATATATTTCATTTGAATATCATTTAGACCTAGGTAAAAAAGTTTCACGAAAATATTATGAAGTTACTTGCAAAATCGCAATTGTGTAACTCTTTGTCATGTCAGTAGCACACTTTTGGATATTGATGGGAAAGAGACGTGATCCCGCATTATATCGATGTTTCAAATGAGTTTACGTTGAATTTTATATTATCGTGTTTAGATGATATCGATTTACTTTATTGCAACATATAGTAAAGTCATACAGTAGATTTTTGTTATCTTGAAAAAATGGTAGACTCTTGTATATATTTTTTGTTTTATGTCATGTTTTTTTTTTAATTATCTTACTTAAATTATACAATTAATTTATTTATATTATTATTGTTTTCAAGTTAATATATCGATATGGAACGTACACATATCCCAACTCTAGATCACTTACGACAAAATACAGAATCGGTTTCTGCCAGCGACATTGTTGAATCACTCCAACTTTTTCTGTTTGAAATTACAAATTATATTTTTTGGATACTTAAAATATTTCAGTTGCAGCTTTCGGAATATTTTTGTAAAAAATAAACAGTAAAATTAATGGTATGTTGAAGGCAATATATCGTTTATCAATTCATTTATTTGGCATTGGTATACATGTATTAAAGACAGCTCTTATTAAAAAAAAACATATGTAATTTTATTCTAGTTCTCCACGGCAGTTGATATCTTGACCGCATCAAATATTTGAAAAATAAGAATACACATGTTATGTTTTAAAATGATAACATTACCCTTCATTATTTTGTAGCACATCATATAAAAGCTTGATTGAGTTCTCATGTCCCACCTGCCTGTATTACAACTATATAGTGGCAGTGGCTGTAATAGGAATAGGTTTATACATATATATACTCACGCTGTTAGTTACCATTAGGGTAGGCAGAGACTGTCGACCGCTACTCTGTACGATTGTGACTAATAAGTTTATTTCACCCAATACTTCCCTAAGATTTCTCAACGGGTAGAATACATTATATCCTTAAACTTTCAAGTTATATAGTGTTCGTGACTAAATGTTTATTGTTACACTAAATTGACGTAACCTGTCTGCTTATTACATTCCTCTGGGTTGTAATTACGCTGTCATATATTTAACACCGGGTTAGGAATTAATTTGGAGCTTGGCTGTTCTGTTGTTGGCGTTTTATCGTGTAGTTATTTTATGTAGTTGAAAGGTAAGTAGATACGCTTTTATAAATCATTAATTTCACAAAATTTAAAATATCTATATCTATGTACAAGTACATACAAACATACATATACTCACGGCTATAAATCGCTTAAAGGGGTAGCCAGAGCTGGGGAATAAGAAATTCCTCAGCCACTTTTGGAAGTTGTGTGGGGAAAAGATGGTGAAATAATGGTTGTTCGTGATGTTCGAACCGTATCGTCCAAAAATCCCTTAAAAGCCTCAATACTGTTAGTCGCCTCTTACGTACACCCACCGGAAGAAATGGGGTAGTGCTTTTCTAAGCCGACATTACACAGTCTATATCTATGTAGGCTTTGTATATATTGTATAGCTATGATTATATACTATATATTATATAGCTTTGATTATATATTTTTATCTACGATCCTCACTCAAAGTAAATTTATACACGTATAAAATAGAGGAACGTTACAGACATACCCAATTTTAAGTAAGTGACTTTCTCTCAAAACAAAGTTTCGCAGTACACACAGATCACAAAGTAAGCCATACTGCGTACTTTACCGTTTCCTACTAATCTGGCAACATACAAGTTAATATGGAGTTGAACCTAACTCAGTGGTTCCCAAACGTTTCGCCGAGTTGGCGTGTTTCGTACGTAAACCATTAACTTCCTGCGTCATCGGCGAACTTGGTCCGCCCTCCTCGCCCCGCCAATTACAAGTTCGGGAATGCAAGACGTTCCGTTTTTGAATTTGTAATAAATTAGCATGCGTAGATTGGATTGTGGCGAAAGTTTGGGAAACTTTTTTCATTTCATATTGTTTCTTGTTTTTCTTTGACCAAATTTCTCTTGAACTCGGAAATAAATTGTTTACGTTGCTCTCTGAAATTATTCGTTTTGTTTAGTGTTTTTGTAATAAATTGGAAAATCGACAAACTAAGCAAATATTATTTATGCTAGATTCGTTTGTTTTTGTTTGAATTCAGATCGAAGTTCTTTTTCCAACTTAATGTCATAAAATAGCTAGTCTTAATTTTGTCTCTCGTATTATTTGTGTATGTAACACTATTCACTTAGATTTTTATCATCGTATGCTTCTTGCTATGATTATGTTGATTAAGTTCTTGCTTTATCAAGATTTTTTGCTCGTGTGCTAAATGATATTCTGATATCTAACCTATTAGCTATTAACATACGTTCATGAAGTGTTACAGTATCTCTGCTGTCCTCTTTAAATTTAGTAAAGAATAAAGTCGTTATTGTAAAACTTGAGTAATGTTTTAATGAGTTTTCCAAAGAGAAGATCCGTTCGTAACCAGGAAGACAACGGCAAATTTATTGCAGCTTTTTTGTTCGTTAAAAATAATAGCGTTTAAATGTGAAAATAAAAACTTTTTTTCTGCGAGGCGGTGAGGATTTGGACGGTGAATGTATTCGTTTTTAAATTGTCTTTTTAATATATATTACTTTGCTGCTTAACTCATATAGAATTGACCTCCCCAATACATCTCTACTCTTTATTTTTTTGTCTCGTTATGTTTATATAATATTTAGTTCTCTCGGCTTCGAATAGCACTGACCCACTTCTTGTCGCTTGTGAAAAGAGGAAAAATTAAGTTATTAGGGCTATTAAATTATTTAAATCCGTTTTAAAAAATGAGACTAATGAGACATAACATAACTATGTTCAATATAAGAAAATATACTTAGAGCCAAAACTATCTTTAATACTACTTAATGTGAAGTCATCAATAGTCCAACGTCTATAATTGTTTTGGTCGTGGTTAGCTCCTCGTTAAGATTCAACAAACGGATCCTACTAAATCCGGGAGTGAGCGTTGAGTCATATTTTTTACGCTGAAAAATGATATTCTCAAAATTTTTCAACACTAAAGCGTTCTGAATAGTTTTTTTTACTGCTAGAATAACCTCATAAATTTATATTATTGTCTCTTTATATTCATATTTTATACCAAGATTTACGAGTTGATACTTACAAGTGTTTATGTAAACGTTGACAAATTTAAAGGTATGGCGATTACCTACGACCTCTCAAAGAAAATTCTAGAAAATCCAAACGGTGTCTATGTAAAGATTTTGAAACTATGCAGTGTTCGGAATAAGAGGTATTTTTAGCCACTTTTGGAAGTTGAATGGGGAAAAGATTGTAAAGTAAATGATTTGGTGATTTTTCCCACCGCATCGCCCAAAAATTACTTAAAAAGACCCTCAGCCGCCTCTAAAAACACCCACTGTAAGAAATGGGATAGTGTTATTCTAAGCCGACACAACACAAACGGAAAGCAGTCTTTGCTTCTCAAACTCACACTATCCCTTATCAAAACGGAAAAAAACTGAAGTTAGCGAACAATCTTTTTGCGTATTTCTCTTACTTATTTTTTTGCTCTCTCGTGCCATTACGTGGCTCTCTAACACCTTTGCGGTCATTCGTCTTCCTTGATCATTTGTCAAACTGGAATGCGGGTGCCCCAGGGTGCTACTATCGTCCCCTTAAACATAACTTTCGTAACTACCCTCTCTTTTCCACACTATTGGCCGAAAAGAGATAAACTTGCGAACTTTTAGAAATTGAGTTTCCAGTTATCCGGTTAACACCAGTAGCCTTTAAGGAATTGAACCATCTTCTAAGTTTTCATATGACTGAGATAAATAGATGAAGAGCAGATAAAACGAAAGTTTACGCCTATTTTTCTTCGAGCCTTTCTTTTGAAAAAAATATTTTATGAAAATGGAGCCTAGACTGAGTTGATTGTTAACCTAGCTATTTTTAAATGGTTAAACACTTTGATTAATCGCTTCCCTGAAATAATAAAGCTTTAGCGTTTTAACGACTATGAAGTTTACTGCCCTTATTCAACACTGGCCGCAACTGTACAGTTTCAAAGGAATCACTCTAACTAATAACTTAAGATTTAAATCTTTTTGTTCATGAAAACCTCATGTGAGGATTATTAGTAATAGCTCAAGAGTCAATAAACTATTAAAAAGTGGTTTATTTTCAACGTTTTCTGTTAAAAATTTAATTAAAGAAAGCAGAAGAAAGAAAAGTTTATTCGCCAATTCATCGTACATACATACATACATACCTATACTCACGGCCCGAAATCCCAAAAGGGGTAGCCAAAGTTTTAGAGCAATTCATCTTATCCACTTATTTTTAGTCAGTACCAGTATCTTATCGCCAAACGATATTATTCGATACCAAATGTAATGACAAATTGTCTTTTAATAATAACTGACATGGGATTTATACCCAGTCTGAGACTTGTTTGAATCATGAGAAAACTCTGTTTCTCTGTAACTCGTTTAGATGATTCTTTTATTTTTAAAACATAATGGTGCAGAATAATTATGTTTGTCTGTAAGTTAAGCGAAGGATTTAATACAAAAGATTGGTTGTATATACATGCTATTGCTATAGCATCATTCATAATCATTGATCTTCTTCCCTTTTTTCATTTTAGATCACATTATCAATTGGACATGTCTTCCATGGTCGTCCTCTACTGTCATTATTACCTTGCTTTACATGTCTATTTCACCTCACTTTCATCCACTACTCATTCTTTGTGGTCATTACCATCCAACTTGACTCCACATATCTCTTTCACCTTACGTCCATCCACTCATCCTTTAAACACCTCAGATGAGAAATAAAATCCTATTCGTCACTCCAAATGACGTGTTAGTATGAACTCAGTGAGATCGGGTGCACTCACGTGGAGCTCACCTGAAAAATGTCCCGCGTGATAAGTGTGTCGCCATGATGGATCACGTGACGTCAGACTCGGAGTAGGGTCACTGACGTGCGCGATAATGCTGAGCGGAGTAGGAGGACAGGAATTAGGGGTGGCAACAGGCGCATTTTGATTTTTGGCATAATAAAAAAAACGGACTATGGTGATAAATCAATGGAAAGCATCACCTCATCCCATTCAAAGAGTTGTGGGTTCGAGTCCTAAGTAAAATTACACCAATTTGTTATTTCTAGTCTATATAAATTTATTTAAAAAATGTATGTGTGACTAATTTATTATAGTTAATAACAATTGAAGAAAACTAGGTGAGGAGATCAACATGGCCAAGTTGTACTTAGTTATATGACAGTGTATTCGTACAAAAACAATGATAGGCCTTCCCTAGGTTTACCTAGATCTAGGGATATACGGTTTGAACGCTGAGTGGAGGTTGAAACTGTATATTATTATGTTATCAGTTATCTTTATTATATATTTCGTTTTTATCAGGGTCAGGGGTATTATTATGTAACATTTAGTGACAAGGGGTATAATATGTATTTCTCTATGCACTAAGGTCACTGGAAGTCCATTATCATCTGCTTCAATTGCATTGTTTTTTGGACGTTTTTATAATCTAGTTCCTAGATCAAAAATACAAAACCAAATAGTATAGAGAATCAAAAAACTGGTTTCACCAATCGCTAATATTTTGACAAATGATTGCAATCAGCCTCCGAAGGCAACTAGTACTTACCTGTAATTTGTAAAACTGTAATTTAAAATTACATTGAGCTGCCAACCCTATCGAATCGTGTGAAAGTGGAAGAGCCGCATTAAAACACACATTAATCATTCACACTTACGGATTGATAAGATTTTTATACGAAGATAATTCAATTATGCTGCTCCTCATCACACTCGGATATTCCATCATCATTTTGGAATTTGAGCTTCTTCTTTGTTTTATTATCGTATTATAATATATATGAGTAATTTGAGTTTGATTAGTGTATCGTCTAAAAAGTATTTTATTATTTACAGACATACAACTCAACATATATTTATATGAACGCTATAGTGCTCACATTTTTTTTTCCATTTACTACTTAACAAGATTTAGTGAAACAGCATAGTAAGGATTACAGTTCATCCCTCTCCATTGCACTCAATGTTCAGTAAAATACATACAGACATAGACTCACGGATATAAATCCCTAAAAGGGGTAGGCCAAAGTTTCAGAATAAGAAACTCTTCAGACTTTTGGAAATTGGGTGGGGAAAAGATTGTATAATAGAAGGTTTTTGGTGACGGGTGTTTAACTGAACCGCCCTAAAATCACTTTGAAAGCCCCAATCCCTTAGCCCCCTCTTACGAACACCCACGAGAAGAAATGGGGTAGTGCTATTCTTAGTCGTCAGTACACAGCGTTAAGTGAAATAGTGAATAATAATAAGAGATATTCAAAAGCTACTTCGATTGCAAATCATAAAAACTCAGTTCCACTATAACAAAAGTCTTCGCCTTATTTCTGATTGGACAATTGTCTTGTCTCTACCATTATTGTACTTGAGTTGGCGGAAACATTCGTCAGACGTTGACACAATTAGTTATACAATGGAAAGGTTCACCCTATTATTATATTAATAAGAAATAAACACATTACCGCATTGGTAGTATTATGGGTCCTTTCTATTTATTGTGCCGCCGTAATTGTGTAATATTAGTGTTCGGTATAAAGTACTGTCTGAAGTTTAAAAAGTACGTGTGTCAATCAGTATTTACGTTTTCTATCTTTAGGTTTTTGGGGGTAAAGTAAACTATTGTGGGAGAATTCTTATGATTTGCTCAAGTTTGTTTCATGTACAAGAATATCAGCTGAAGCGGTGATACGACTTGCCCCTAATAAAGTAGGCAAAATGTGACTACTAAGTCAATATTATCTCATGTCTTGTGAGGTTCTGAAAAAATTGTAATACCTACTTTTATATACCTAATACTTTTATATGTCTGAAACTAATATCTGTCTTCTATAGTCTTTAAATAAAACTTTACAAAATATTATTTTTCGAGTGTGATGCCAAAGTTTATTTACTTATCGGTTAATGAATATTTTGATTATTGGTTTAATGATTACGATATGATTTCGAAACCGTTACAAAATTAAAACTTTAATTCAAACTCATAAAATTACAGCGCATACAATTTCATTTGCCAAGGCATTGAGCTGCACCATAAAAGCTGTCCATAATTAAATGCGTTGCAAGAATAGGTTCCATTGTAGAAATAAAATGAGAATTCCAGCCATTGCGATGCGGAATCGATTCGAAAGGAATCAAAACTTCATATTGTCGTCTTACAGTGTAATCTCAGGCGAACAGGCCAGACGGTTGCCGACTTTATGCAACTAAATATTAAAAGGAATGACGCTTTTCTTTATTGTTTTCTGTGACATGAATTTGTTATTTACGTGTCTTTGATTTTTATTGTTGCTTACGTATATACTTACAACTATGCATCCTGAATGGGGTAGGCAAAGCTCGGTATTTGAAATTACTGGGCTACTGTTGGAAGTTGAGTAAGGTAAGATTATAAAATTAAGGATGTTTGTTAATGGGTCCCAGTCTCATCGCCAATAATCAGTTAAATGCCAATACCCTTAATCTTCTATATGTCAAGTGACTGACTGAATTTTGAGCCGACGACAGTTCATAGCTCTTCACAGGTAGCTGTTATTGATGTAATTGAAAATTCTTAATCACTTAACGAACTCAAAATATACGATCAAATATGATAATAATATTTAAGCTTAAAAAATAATGTTGCTTGTTAATGATTGATACGAATATTTAAGCATTCTTATAGTATTTATAAACTCAAATATATTACGATAAATTCGACTGAAAAACTCGTCTCTAACGTAGTATTCAAATTCATTCAAGTATTCTCGTTTCATTCATATTATATTCTTTTTTAATTTGTAAAAATCCTTTATTGCTCTTCTAGTTACCAGATGAGAATACCGAGACGGTATAAAGAGGCGCTTGATAGTTGCTAATAGCGTAAATATGTACCTACAAGTACGTATCACAAAACAGCTGTATAAAAAGCCTTCCACACTATTAAAGCGTACCATACAACATACATTACAACCAAATTAAATTTAAACGCGTTAATTTTATCGCGATCATAGCCATAAGTCGTCCAATGAGTACGAATACATCAGTAAGATAATCTTGACAGGGGGTTGTTCTGAAATAATAAAGTGTTTCCTCCGCACGCCCTCGAACATGTGTTGTGGACGAATATATATTGTTTTTTACAGAACCCCGTTTATTATAACGGGCCGAGGGCGGGCCTTACTGTGCTATTCTTTTACATTGAATAATATTCGGCTCGGATAGTGAATGATTGTTAATATATTTGTGTTTAACGGTGCGTTGTTGTAATGAAAATTATTTTTACATATATTGGGGTGAGAGCGGAAGAAGATTGCAAGTACGTTTGAATCAATTTTTGTTATGTACACATACAGATTATACTCACATTATAGACATAACATCCTACCTCGTTGCCAGTATGCACATTGGCTTAAATTAACGATATTATAAATAAAAGGTTAACATTTCTAAAATGTAGACAACTACGGATCTAATGTTCTATAAAAATATAAACTGTTTATTTTATCTATCACCTATCTTTCGTATTTTAGGGAACCTATTTATATACAAAAAGACATAAGCAAGAATGAACTTTCAAAATATTCAAGCTTGAGCAGCAGAAAAGTGCACTAGGAATTATTCGCTTGACAAAACGTAGATTTATTTAAACGGACAGCAGCAAACTACATTACCGTTCACGAGGCGTTGAAAAAACGCAAAAAATATGCTTTTACGAGGTTTGAGCACAAATAATATAATACTGTAGCCCTTTTTCAGTATTACCATTATCGACTCAAAATATCGTTATACCATCTCCTCGAGTGTACGAGGCCAGTTAGGGTACTGGTATGTTTAAATTGTGATGTGATTGTTGGGTTGTTGGTGGTTGGCTAAACATAGTTTTATAAAATATAAAAAAAAACATCTAAAAGGGGTTAAACCGTTACAAGATTAGCCGAAACAATATTCCTACAATATTTCTTTAGAAACTAAAAACTCAGAGATTTGGAATTAACCAAAGTCACTTTTAAATGTTTTAAGAGGTAAATAAGGTTATTGAAAGGACCGATGGTTATGGGTTTTCTATCCTCTTCGCGTATCATTTAGTTAAAAGTCCTTATGCCTTAGTCATCTCGCCCATCGCTCACGGTAATGATATGAAGTCGTCACTCTTCATTTGATTTTAAGTTTTTTTTCAAAAGTCTCAAATGTAATAAAATTCAACTAAAACCATTTTTACAAATTAATTCGGTGTTAAAAAATATCTCTTTATTATAATCTGTGTTCACGTAATAATTTATACAACAAAACATGTCGACGGGTCGGGGCGAACAAAAACACGTTTTAAGGCGAGATGTAAGGAAAAACAGTGGGAAATAAAATTTTGGGTAAAAAGTTAGCTCTCCTCTGTGTCCGCAATTTATTAGTAAACTTACGAAACATCGATAAATATACCCGTCACTAGCCAGGAATAAACAATGCGATAAAGAGTCCGAATCGACAGATTTTTGTCGACTCAATTTATGAAAAGTAAGTTTTCATTTTTGAGTTATTTTTTTCGGTATTCTGTATATGTACCTAGTATTATCCTATATTATTCCGAGAATGTAGTAGTGTTGAATACTCAGACAAAAGAACCACTCTTAGTGCTTAACTTAAAATAGTTGTAGCTTTTGAAAATGTTTTGTCTAAATCTAAACCATGAAAATGTTGAATCTGGCACTATTCATATTTATTAATGTCAAGTTGACCCGCGCAACTTCTAGTTACTGTAATTCAGGCGTGATTCAGTGTACGGAATACAGAATCACCCATTAAATTTACCCCCTATTTTTCCCCTTTAGGAAAGAAAATTGACTTAATATGTGTTATATAAATAGACTTTTATTGCAATGCGTTCTCTATTCAGTTTTCCGCACATAATGTTGTAGGTCGCCAGGGGTGATGAAAAATACTTCAGCGAGTCCCGCGTGTGATAAATGGTTAGAAATTTCAGAATCGCCCCGAGTTGAGATTGCACTTTTGTTTGTAATGCATTTGTCTTTGTAGCCTGATACTGAGCGGTGGAAGCGAAACAATACCCTTATTTATGTTATATCGCGGAATATTTCTTTAGTTGTGCACTTTGTACTGTTTTAATGGTGCTTTTGATAGCTTTTGTTTAGTTTCTAGATTTTAATATTCTGATATATTTTACTCATAAATAAAAGATGTTATTAAAGGAAAGAAAAATTTCGACACTGGCGGGGTTCGAACCCGCGACCTTCGGGTATACGCCCCCGTCGCTCTGCCAACTGAGCTACAGTGTCAGTTGGCATCCAGCGCGAAATTTCTCTATCCTTTGTTTCTTTTTTACACGTTCAAGTAGTGTTTGCGTTTCCTACCTCCGAATTTTAACTAATTCGGACGGCCACTTGTCTACCTTTTCAGATAGAATGCAAATGTTGGAAACGCCTAACTATCACATAATTTAATGTTTTTTGACATGAATTCCTCATGTGGGCATTATTACTCATAAATAAAAGATGTTATTAAAGGAAAGAAAAATTTCGACACTGGCGGGGTTCGAACCCGCGACCTTCGGGTATACGCCCCCGTCGCTCTGCCAACTGAGCTACAGTGTCAGTTGGCATCCAGCGCGAAATTTCTCTATCCTTTGTTTCTTTTTTACACGTTCAAGTAGTGTTTTGAGTAATAATGCCCACATGAGGAATTCATGTCAAAAAACATTAAATTATCTGATATATTTTGTTTTGTCAAATGTAGTGCTAAAGGTAACTTACATGATTTTTGAAGTGACTAGATGTGATTGGCAATTCATTCTGTTAATAAGAAGATACTTAATCTTCGATCATCGATTTTTTCTATATATCTCACAATCTTATTACTTTTTGAATTGGTGTTTTGGACCCTTATTTTCTATAACGTTAAACTTTTTTTTAAAGCATAAATTTAATCTATTAATAATAAATCACACTCCTTAAATTGATACGCAGTTGACATCAACTTTATTGAAAATACGATAGTTTATTGCACCGAAATACCAACCTTATTCTCCAATAGATTTGCCAAAGCGAGCTTTTGTTACCTCAATTCAAAGTTCCAAATGTTTCCTCTATTAAGGGCCCAATATAACCTTCACAATAGGTTGTAACTTAGCTTGTAAAGTTCAGCCCACAATATGATACCTTCCTAAGAGGCAGGTGATTTAACAATGCCAATCTTTTACGTATTTTGTACGCGGATTTTGAGAATATATCGTCGGCTTTTCAATAAGATTATTTATTATTGCTTTATCTATTTACTTGGTTATAGATGTTTCTTTCCAGTAGTTTTTCCTCAAAAACTAACCAATCTTCGTTTGTATGTTTAATCGTTGAGTCTTCAAAAAGCCTTGAAGAATTCAATATTGTATTTAAATATTTAATACAATGAAAGGTCTTACATACACCATACATTATCTCCATTTGCCACTTTTTAAAGGAAGTTAAAATGATTGTTGTGTTAATTCGATGTGATGAGAATTACATCACATGTACATCATGAACGTCCAAAAATGATCCTGAATGGCATTATAATACTTTGCGTGACTTGCATGTATGGTTTTTTGAGTAAAAAACCAAAAACCAAAAAATAAGTACCAACGTTTGACCTCATTCTTTAAACGTTCCCGCTCGACCCCAAATTAGCTATAATTCACCATATATACCTTTTAATATGGCACTAAACCAAAAACGAGTGTATAAACGTTTGTGCCCCATTAAAAGGACATGAAACCGCTTCACCGCATTCGTTGTCCCACTAAACTGCGAATTACGACGTAAACAAATTATCACGGATACTTTTAAAACCTATTATGTGTTTATTGTATCTTTTAATAACATTCGAAGGGAGAAACTACAAAAAATTAGTTGATTTTGGTCTTTCTTGTGATTTGGATAAGTCGTTTATTGCTAAAATCATCTCTGAAGGAGTTGAACTTAAATGTTCAAACTTTTAAGTAGAAGAGAAAGAAAATTATAAAATTTTGCAAACTGATTAAGGTCATCCCTTTGTTTGCCAGATTTCGCGCTCACTCTTATGTCAAAAATTTCTTATACATACATATACTCACGACTGTAAATCCCTAGAAGGGGTAGCCAGAGCTAATGAATTAGAAATTCCTCAACCAATTTTGGAAAGTAGAGTAGGGAAAAGATGGTAAAATAAAGGTTGTTGGTGATGGGACTCCAACCGCATCGCCCAAAAATTCCTTAATAGCCCCAATACCGTTAGTCGCCTTTTACGTACACCCACCGGAAGAAATGGGGTAGTGCTATTCTCAGCCAACACTACACAGCAAAAGTTTCTTATGTAGTATGATTTAATCTTCGAAGTAAATTTTGAAGTATGTTGCATAAAAACATTAGCTGCATCAGTGTCAAGTGGTATCAAGTTTTGCCTCAGGCCATAGCAACTGGAGTTTCCTTAAGAAACAATATATAAAACCAATAACGCTTCCTTAGGGATAGGGGCCTGGTTTATCACCCGAGGACATTTTTGATGCCAAGAATCTCCCTGTAGATAGAACTGCTTTTGTTATATACCTTAGGGGTTTTTATTAATTAAGTTCATATACTTAATTTATTTATGAGATTATCTGGTGTTTATTTTTATTGGTTGTATGATTAGTGTATTAAAATGTATTTGCTGTACTTTTAGCTGAGGTAACAAATTCAAAAATTAACAGAGGTCTTACACAATAAGTCTTTTATTATTTGACTTTTGTCTTTTAAAATGATCATAAGTTTCATCTACAAAGGAAGGTCACATAATATCAAATTGATATAAAGACATTATAGTATTTCAAAAATAATAATTACTCACAAATACACGATAATCTAATAAAATTTTCTATTAGAGACTAGAATACAACGACGCATTTAGTGATATGGCGAAAGTGATTGTAAATGCAGTAAGTGTGCGACATTACAGTGCACCGAGTACCAAGTTTGTGTATTGAAAACTGATTACATCTTGCCAATATTTTGTATGTGGACTGTAATAATGAATTTTACATGACTTGTACATACATACATATACTTACAAAATGGCATAGCCGAAGCTTCCGAGATAGAAACTCCGCAGCCACATTCAGAAGTTGATTACGGAAAAGATGGTAGAAATAAAGTATCGTTGGTGATAGGTCTCCAACCGCATCGCCCAAAATCTACTTAGAAAAGCCCTATACCCTTAGTCGCCTCTAGTAGTTAGTAGAAAGTGGTAGTGATATTCTAAGATGGCACTACACGGCGATTCACACAACTTGTGTTTGCTGTATTGAAATTGTTGTGCGATCTACTTGGAGACCCATTGCCAAAAAGCTTTTATTTTACAATCCATATCCCACTCTTGCCGTGTAGTGCCGACTTAGAATGTCGCTACCCCTTCCTACCCACGGGTGTCGTAAGAAGCGACTAAGGGTATTGGGGCTTTTTATTGGATTTTTGGGCGATGCGGTTGGAGACCCATCACCAAAAACCTTTATTTTACTATCTTTTCCCCACACAACTTCCAAAAGTGGCTGAGGAATTTATAATTCCTTGGCTCTGGCTACCCCTTCTAGGGAATTACAGCCGTGAGTATATGTATGTATGTATATCCCACTCGTCTTCAAACATTTCTAAATCTGAAACTCTAGCTACCCCTCTTTGTGGTTTACAGTGGGTTTATGTATGTCTAATTTATTTTTCTATTGGAGAATACAAATACCAGCATTAAGTGATTGTGAATGCGGCGAGTGCGCGACATATCAGTGCACCTAGTACCAAGATTGTGTATTGAAAACTGATAACGTCTTCTCGATATTTTGTATGTGGACTTTGCGATACTGAATTTTATACGACTTGTGTCTGCTATGCATGCGATTTCGTATGCAACAGGCGTTATATTAAGGGGTCATTTTATTTCTGGTTTTTCATTGTATTAAAAGTTCCAATTTACCTTATAATTATCAAAATCTACCTATATTAAAAATTTAATTGAGAGCCCGGAAGACTACAGACTTATTTTTCTTCCGAAAAATTTTACGGTACGTTGTATTGTGTCTTAGGGCAGAATCTATAATTTTCGATTAAAATTGATTGAAAACCAATCTCAGATTCCCTAAATAACTTCTTGAAATAATTAATTTCTGAGACTCAAATAAAACCCTTTCTTAATAAACCAATGTCGACCTAAACAGAAGTAACCAGTATTTCATAATCCCTTCAAATTATAATCTAGCATTTCGATTACGTACAGTCGGATTGGCCATAAATTATTCAAATTGGTTAGCATAGTATTAAACTCAAATTGAAGACTTAGGAACTTCTCTGACCTTCTGATTAATTAAGGGTTCGGTGTAACGTTGACAAGTACGCGTGTCTAATGTTTGTCCTATTTTTAATATGAGATTATATTGTTAAATATTATAATATTTTCAGAGATAATCCTATAACATTAAATTGTACTTGCTGCTGTGCTTCACCAAAGGTTTTGGTGAATACCATATATGGTTATTTTACAAAATGTTAGATAATGTTAGGTAAAGGTTCAGAGAATAGAGTAGAAAGTTATTTTTGCTTGGGAATTGCATACTAATAAATTGTTGGCAAACTCTGTAGCCGCTTTATATGAATTGATTGATTGTTAACCACAATTATCACTTACTGTTTCATAATTGCCGTGTAGTGCCCTCTTAGAATTTCACTATCCCTTTCTACTCATGGGTGTCGTAAAATTCGACTAAGGGGCTTGTATGCTCGTATGGGGCCTTTTAAACTGGTTTTTGGGCGATGTGGTTGGAAACTCATCACCAACGATACTTTATTTCTACCATCTTGTCCCCTATCAACTTCCAAATGTGTCTGAGGAGTTTCTAGCTCTGAAGCTCTGGCTACCCTTTTTTGGGATTTACGGCCTTGAGTATATGGATGTATGTTTTATAACTCAACTAAAACGTAATACTAACATGAAACTAGTACAATATTCTAAACACAACTTCACTGTAAACACTAGTCTAGTCTTCAGAATAACTGGAAATCTTTCACCTCGGTTGACTTTAAACTTGGTGTAGGAAATGCTGATATTTTTGGCACTAACTCGAATTGTCAGCCATTTTTCAAACATATTTTGAATATTAAGTATAAATAAATTGAGCAAATAAACAGAGGACTGAGTCTAGTATCTTAAGTATTTTTCTTTATTGCTTTGTTTATTTTGTTGTTATGCTATATTTATTGTTATGTTTATGTTATTTTAAAGGGTATATCGACTGACTTAAGTAAAAGCAAATTTAGGTCGTTTACTTTGAATTTATTTTTTGCTTTTCACAAATTGGGTTATTCTTATATGTATAGTACGAATAGGTCTTAAGGTACAATTGTGATACCCCTTCTGGAACATTGCAATAATTCTTTTGTCTAAAATTATGCATATTCAATATATTATGTTTAGATTTTATTTTTTGTTGTCCGTAGAATAGATTAAAAGATATTGTTATTTTGCTAACAAATTGTGTATGTTAAAGTGAAACATGACAGAATTAGGTTTATATCTGTAATGTTAATGGTTTTTGTAAATAAATAAATATTTTGGGCCTTGGAATTTTGCATTAAGCAAAATAAGTTTACTTTTAAGGTTCGGTAAATAAAATGTGGCTTTATGAATTAGGTTTTAATGATATTTTCGAATTAATTCCTAATTCCGTAGCTCTGGCTACCCCTTCTAGAGATTTAAAGCCGTGTATGTATGTTTAGAATTAAATGATTACAATTAAACAATTTAATACATAATTTGGAAATCAAAGGCCGTGCAATCTGCACGTGTAAGTCCTGATATTAGTATCGCAGAAAACAGGAAGGTCTCAGCGTGATTTTAGCTGATTAGAAAATATAATATACTAATACCAAAGCAATAAGCTATGCTACTGACAGTTTTCAAATAAATTTCAGTTGAAAACAAGTAGCGATAAATCCCCGAATACTTTCCCCGTCCGTTCGAATACTCGCAAAAATAGATCACAAATAAATTGATTAATGAGAGCGTCTCACGAACACAATTTATTGGTCGGGAATCGAACCCCGCTCTTCGCTAGTGTATATTTCAAACATGAAACGGTTTGCTTTTTACATTTTATTGGATTCGTAACTATTTGAATGGAACATCTTGTAAGGCGAATGTTTTAGATTCCATTATATTTTTAGACGAAAACTAAGAATGGAATCACTTGTATGGTGAAACAAGGCAAGTAGTATAAACTAGGGGAAAATATGTTAGTTTAACATTTTCTATGATGTTAAGGGTGTACCTAGTGGTAGGTAGATGTGTGTAGTGGCATAGAATACCACTAACTCATTTCTCCCTACACATGTAGTAGGTACAAACCCACTAAGCCTTCAAAATGATTGTTTGGCTATGTAGTCTAAAATTCGTTCAAATATCCTTTTTTACTCCTTTTAACATTGAGATCCCATTATAAATAGACAATTCTGAATTATTTACGCGGAAAACAAAAGCAGCTCTAATCTTTTTTTACATCAAAAAGCAATTAAATCTCGCACTAAATTAAAATTAAACCCCTTTTTTGCATAATGAATTGCACTCTACAGACGCAGGGGTAAACTGAGTTAAAAATAAGTTACTGTATAATTGTTTTATGTAGCTATAAACGTATCGAATTTACAGTACATGTACTTGTATTGTAAAAGTTTTATTTGGGAAAAATGCACTGCACCAATTATATTTATAAGCATAAAGGGATAGAAGAGGGAACGTACACGAAGTACTGACACACGCGGTAGAACACATTTATATCAAATACATAATGTTTTTAATTAGGTAGGCGTCAGAAATGTAGAGAACAAAATAATATGTATGAAATATTGATGAATGTGAACGATTTTTGAGTTTGAATTTGTTTATGTGTAAAATAATGCAATGATTTGGTAACCATTATCACCAACTGTATCGCCTACCAAAAACTCTATATAACCAGGCACTGAAGTCAACTGGCATGATACTACAAAAAATGACAGGTTAATGTTATACTAAGCTCAAATGATCAATGCATAATTTATCTCCATGTCCACCCCATTGCGCCAACCGTCGCAATACATTAAACAATGTTACTCAATTTGATTTGCACTAGTTTAATCACGCGAAGTCTGTCAATCTGCATAGTAAATTACAGTCCGTATTAATTATGATTAATTAGAGTGGCTCATTCTAGTTACATGTATTATTGTCCTCGAATTGATTTCAACTCATCTGTAGGGCACATTGTCTGTGAATAGCTATGGATTCCCATTGTTTTCTGGGATAGCGTTACATGCATTATTTTACTATGTACATACATACATACATACATATACTCACGCCATTAGTTCCCATTGGGGTAGGCAGAGACTATTGATCGCCACTTCGCACGATCCTGACAAACCTCTCTAGCTTCGTTTACATCCATCAATCTTTTCATACATGCTCTTTTATTCTTCATACTTCGAACGCCAGCCTTTTTGAGCACACTCTCAATTTGGTCCAAGTGTGTTCTCCGTGGTCGTCCTCTACTAACATTACCATCCACACTAGCTCTATAGATCCCTTTTACCAATTTTCTATCATCCATCCTCTCTATGTGCCCAAACCATCTCAACATTCCTTTTTCTATCTTTCTTACAATATCATCTTTCACACCACACTTTTCACGAATAACACTATTTCTCACTCGGTCACATAATCTAACATTACAATTTTTTCTGAGGGACCTCATCTCTACTGCATTCACTCTGCTCTCATGCTTCTTCTGCCACACCCAACATTCGCTTCCATACATAAGCGTAGGAACAAGAACAGCATCATGCACAGCCATTCGGGCCTTTTCAGACACCGTTTGACTGATCATTAGGCTATTCATTGCTCCATTTACCGCATTACCCTTTTTCACTCTTCTTTCAATGTCTTCATCACATTTCCCATCCCTTGTAAACAAACTTCCCAGATTTACAAACTCCTTCACCTGTTCCACATCCTTACCATCAATCGCAATCACGCATTCTGTCACATCTTCCTGTCTCTCAAAAACCATCGTTTTGGTCTTATCCACATTCACCCTCATTCCCTTTCTTACAAAAGACTCACATGTGTTAGTTAATAAGAACGCATCCATTTATATTTGCCAACTGGCAACATTGTATTATTGTCTGATGGCTACACTGTACTGTGAAGTGAAGTTGCATTAAATACTGTTGCGTGTAATGGTTGTCTAATTTATCTTATTATCAACCCTAAATATATCAACATGGTAGCAGAGCGTGGTTGGTTGGAATAATAAGAAGTAAAAACACAGTGAGAATTGGAAAAACAAGAAAACGGACGCAAAGTTGCATATTTTTGAGTTGCAACATAACCTCGTGGCGGCGTGCTCAGTCTACTCCTTTGTCGAAAATACGTTAAAAATGACCAGTATGGGCCAAGGTTCATTCCACATCGACAGACTAGTCGGAAGAGAAAATTATGCAACTTGGAAATTTGCTGTGGAAGCGTATTTCAAGCTTGATGACTTGTGGAGTTGTGTTGAAGGAACCAACATCGACGTCATAAAGGAAACAAAGGCGAAGTCTAAACTTATTTTGCTGCTGGATCCGACTAATTACGTACATGTACAGAACGCAAATACATGTAAAGAAGTCTGGGACTGCCTACAACAAGCTTTTGATGACAGCGGTTTGTACAGAAAAGTTGCGTTGTTGAGAGATCTCATCACTACTACGTTAGACAGTTCTCGTAATGTGGATGACTATGTGACCAAGATAATGTCGACCGCTCATAAGCTAAGGAACATTAAATTTGACATTAACGATGAATGGCTTGGAACGCTGATGTTAGCCGGCTTACCAGAAATTTATAAGCCGATGATTATGGGATTAGAGAGCTCAGGGATTAAGATCAGCGCAGACTCCATTAAAACAAAGCTCCTGCAGGAAGTTCAATGCTCAGACAATACAGCATTCTTCACAAGGAAGACAACCGTTTCTGAGAACCACAGTATGAGAAAGGGCTACAATCCAAAAGGGCCCCGATGTTACAATTGCAACAAGCATGGACATTTTGCTAAGAACTGTTGTGCTCCGAAGAAGAAACCAGTAGAGAAAGCAGAAGGAAATAAGAGTTTCATTGCAGCATTATCAGCATGTTCACAGACAATGAATCCGGACCTTTGGTATGTGGACTCAGGTGCTTCCATGCACATGACAAATAGATGTGACTGGATGTATGATGTTACAAGCCCACCGATACCCACCATAACAGTTGCCAGTAAGACACCACTACCTGTGCAAAATATGGGAAAGGTTAATTTGTTGCTAAATGGTGATGAACAAAGAAAAATACAGGTGAGAGAAGTTTTGTATATACCCAAACTTGCTGCCAATCTCTTATCAGTAAGTGCTATGGTGAAAAATGGCTGTAAGGTTAATTTCAGAGATGAATATTGTGATATTTATGATAAAAATAATAAATTCCTCTGCTCAGCCACACTAGTAAATAATTTGTATCAGTTAAACACTCACAGAGAAGTCTTATCTAACCTAACATGGTCAAATAACTTAAATGATGTTGTCCTATGGCATAGAAGAATGGGACACCTGAATTTTTCAGATGTTAGCAAGTTGCCAGAATGTGCAGAGGGAGTCACTCTGTTACCAGACAAAAGCAAAGGACCTTTCACATGCACCACTTGTCTCGAAGGTAAACAAAGTAGACTGCCATTCAATAACATTGGCATCAGAGCTTCACACCCACTGCAGCTTATCCACACAGACTTATGTGGACCAATGGAACAGACATCACTGGGAGGTATGAAGTATTTCATTACTTTCATAGATGACTATACAAGAAGAGTTCATGTATATTTTTTGAAAGACAAACTGAGTGTGCTAGATGTGTTTAAAGACTATAAAAGTAAAGTAGAGAATGAACTTGGTTCTAGAATTAAAAATATTAGATCAGATAATGGGAAGGAATATTGTAACAGAGCGTTTCATGGTTTTCTGAGTAAGCATGGCATTCAACATCAAACCAGTACCCCATATTCACCAGAACAGAATGGCCTAGCTGAGAGGATGAATAGGACATTGGTAGAAAGAGCTAGGTGTATGTTGTTTGATGCTCATTTTACTAAAGAATTTTGGGCAGAGGCACTAGCTACAGCAGCCTATATTGTCAATAGATCACCCACTAGATCACTTGATGGCAAAACCCCATTAGAGATGTGGTCAGGCAAGAAACCAAATTTATCAAATATAAAAATTTTTGGCTCTCAAGTGATGGCTCAAGTACCCAAAGAAAAACGTCAGAAATGGGATTCTAAGTCTAGAAAACTTTTATTTGTTGGTTATTGTGAATCAAGCAAGGGATATCGCCTGCTTGACCCTGTCACAAATAAAATCATTATGAGTAGAGATGTAGTGTTTTTAGAAAATGTTCAAAGATTTGAGCATAATGTGTACTTACCTTGCTCACCTTACAGTGACCCTGAAATACAGTTACCTGAAGAAACCTGCAAAAGGGAATCGCAAACAAGCACAAATCAGTCTTCAAGTGATGAGTATCAGTCAGGAGGAGATGATGATCCATCCTACGAGCCAGATAAGACCTTGGACGACTCAATCCCAGTATGTAATATAAACTTACGTCCACGCAGAGCTCCCCAGCATATAGAAGAGGATGATCATGATGTGAGTTACTTTTGTTCCATACTTAATTTGAGTGATCCTGTAACTGTTCATGAAGCTCTTTCATCTACACATGCTGACCAGTGGAAGAAAGCCATGCAGGAGGAATATGACTCCTTAATTAAGAATAATACTTGGTCACTAGTAGATTTACCGTCAGATAAGAGAACTTTACCATCTAAATGGGTGTTTAAAAGTAAAACAAATGAAAAGGGGGAGATTGTTCGTTTTAAAGCAAGATTAGTCATCAAAGGGTGTGCACAGAGAAAAGGAAATGATTATGATGAAGTCTATGCTCCAGTGGTAAGATATACCTCAGTCCGATTCTTACTTGCTCTAGCTGCTAAATACGACCTAGAAATGATTCAGATGGATGCTATAAGCGCATTTCTACAGGGCGACATAGACACCGAAATCTACATGTCACAACCAGAGTGTTACGAACAGAATGGTCAGGTATGTCACCTACATAAATCTATTTATGGGCTCAAGCAGGCTAGCCGTCAGTGGAACCTGAAATTGAATAATGTGCTACTTAAAATTGGATTGATACGATCAAAAATAGATCCATGCATATATTATCTTGTAAACGGATCAATAATGTTTTTTTATTGCAGTTTGGGTCGATGACTTTATGATTTTTACAAATTCTATAAAAAAGGCAACAGATATTAAGGAAAAGTTAAAAGAGGAATTCTGCATGAAAGATCTGGGTGAGTTACAGCAATGTATTGGCATAAATATTAATAGAAATCGTGAGGCTGGTGAAATTATATTAGACCAAGAAAAATACATAAATCTAGTGTTAGAACGCTTTGGAATGTCGGAATGCAAGTCGGTTCGCACTCCAATAGAGGTAAATTCAAAATTTGATAAGAAACCTAAGGATGAAGATAGCAATTTTCCATACAGGGAAGCGGTGGGTTGTCTGATATATCTGGCACAAGTAACAAGACCGGATATCACTTATGCAGTGAATAAATTGAGTCAGTACTGTAATGATCCAGGGATACAACATTGGCTTGGAGTAAAGAGGGTATTGAGGTACCTACAAGGAACTAAAAACTTTAAGTTATGTTATATGAGAGAAGACTCCAAAGAAATAACTGGGTACTGTGATGCAGACTGGGCCGGCGACCCACAGGATAGAAGATCATGCACCGGGTATGTTTTTATATTTCAAAATGCTTGCATATCTTGGAATTCCTGTAAACAACAGACAGTGGCACTTTCTACAGCAGAGGCTGAATATATGGCGATGGCTTCGGCGACCCAGGAGGCCCTGTGGCTTAGACAACTACAAGCTGAACTTGGTCAAGGTGTGGACAGTGCGTTAACTATCTATAGTGATAACCAAAGTGCATTAAGACTAGCGTCAACTGACTGTTATAAACCTAAGACTAAACATATAGACATAAGGTTGCATTTTCTCAGAGAAAATATTGTTAATTCTAAAGTTATTTTTTTGTTTATGAATGGTTGTAAAATGATAGCTGACAATTTAACTAAGGGTGTTACTTTTGAAAAACATCTGTACTGTATTTCTAAAATGGGATTGCGTTCTAGAGGGAGTGTTAGTTAATAAGAACGCATCCATTTATATTTGCCAACTGGCAACATTGTATTATTGTCTGATGGCTACACTGTACTGTGAAGTGAAGTTGCATTAAATACTGTTGCGTGTAATGGTTGTCTAATTTATCTTATTATCAACCCTAAATATATCAACAACATGCAATATTCATCATCTCTTGCAACTCTTCTGCCGATGATGCAAGTAGCACTTGATCGTCAGCATACAAGAGGCATTTAATGATGAATCCACCCATCCTTAGTCCATAATCACTTTCACGCAACTCTGTCAAACAGTCATCCATGAACAAATTGAAGAGCCACGGAGAAGCTACACATCCCTGTCGGACACCCCTAGAGATTCCGAACCAGTCAGTGTTTTCCCCGTTTACTCTTACACATGCACTAGAATCCTCATAAAGTGATACCAATGCACGTATAAGTTGACTCCCCAAACCGAACTTGGATAACACCTCCCATAAACACTTTCTTACCACCCTATCATACGCCTTCTCTAAATCAATGAAGGAGCAATACACCTTTTGGTTCTTAGCTAAAAACTTTTCGGTGATGCTCCTTAGAGAGAAGATTTGATCCATACATCCCATTCCTTTCCTAAATCCCGCTTGCACATCCCATATTTTCTCGTCAGTTTCATTCATCACTCTTTCAATCAGTACCTTAGCATACAATTTACCAACAATGCTGAGTAAGCTGATGCCGCGGTAGTTTTTAGCCTCTTGGTGTGACCCCTTTCCTTTATATAGAGGCACAATCACCGCCTTGCACCAGTCTCGTGGAACTTTGCCACTCGACCAGCATTTTTGGAAAAGGAAGTGCAACCAAGAAGCCACCAACCCTTTACCAGCCCTCAGCATTTCGATAGTAATCCTATCATACCCTGCCGCCTTCCCTAATTTCATACTTTTCATTGCTTTCATTATTTCTTCCATACTAATCTCGCTGTCACTAAATTCACCCATCTCCCCGTTCCAATCAACATTACTGTCGATTGGCGAAGAAATGGATGCATCCTCTTTCTCAAACAGTCCCTCAAAATAATTCTTCCATACCCGTTTCACGCTACTTTCATCCGTCGCCAATTCACCCTGTTCATCTCTTATTACACTCACTCTCGTGTTTTGGGAAACTCCCTTTTCTTTCCGGATATACTTCCAGAATAACTTTTGGTTATTCCGGAAATAATCAGAAAGTTTCCTCTCACACCACTCTTGCAAATCCCGCTTTTTCTTTTCTATTTTCTTCTTTACCTCATTCTTAACTCTCTTATATTCATCTTCACTTTTCTGCACTGCATCGTCAGTTACACTCGCATCCATCCGTTTACTAGCTTTAATCGCTAGTAAATCTAACCACGCTTTCTTCTTATCTCCAACCGCCTCTTTCACAACTTTATCCCACCAACTTGTTGGTGGTCTATTTGACCTTTTACACACTCCACATACTTCCGTCGCACATTCAACCATCGTCGATTTGAGCACATCCCATACTTCTTCTATTTCCATTTCATCCCTCATCTCCACGCAACTTAGTCTATCATCCAATTTCCTCAAGTATTCATCTCTGATATTTTCATCTTCTTGCAGTTTTTCTACTTTTATTCTCGCAAAATCCGTTGTTGACACTTTAGGCCTGTGACGCCAACATGTGCACAGACCCCTTAATCGTGATATAACGAGAAAGTGATCTGTGCCAACGTTCGTGCCCCTATAGACCCTGGTGTCAACAACTTTTGCTCTCAGCCTTTCATCAACTATCACAAAATCAATCATACTTCTCTCGCTTCCCCTCTGTCTTGTATACATATGGATATCTTTGTGCTTAAACAACGTGTTTGTAACACAAAGATTCCTCTCCAAACATACCTCAATCAATTTCTCACCATTCTCATTTACCCTTTGATCACCAAACTTTCCTAAAACTCTTTCACAACCGTTGCGTGACACACCAACCCAGCCATTAAAATCTCCTAACATTACAAGTCTCTCATTCTGATCACACCCATTCACAACATCGTCTAACAGATTCCAAAACTCCTCCCTCTCGGATAGGGATTTAGACATGTCCGGAGCGTATACGCAAATTATGCGCATCCGGACTAGTCCCAATTTCACCTTAATCCACAGGAGCCTTGGACTCACACATTCGTAATCTTTCATACACTGAGCCATCCTTTCAGATATATATTTTACTATGTATTTACAATAATTATTATGTATTGAAAAGCGTTATGTTAGGATTGTGATAGATTGATTTTGAATTCATTTACTATTTTGATTATTTAGTATGCTATTTTTATTTGGCATAGATGAGTTTTTGTATTAATTGCGTATCCGAAAATAAAGATGATTCCGTGATTCGGGGGAGATTATTATGAAAGTTAAAGGTCAAACAATAATATATTAAATTTTAACCTAATGATAATTAATTCAGTATTATAATCTGTTTTGTTTGTATTGTTTCAGGTAATGCGAGTTTATCAATCAATCGTGGCGTACAGAGATTGGTAAAGGTTTAAGAACTATTTGAGACCAAATTACTTTTTTTATTGCCAATTAGTTAGTATTAGTATATTAAGAAGGGAGGAACCTATGAAACGATTATATGTTTGTATTTTAAGACCTAACGAGTAACTTAAGAAATTTTCACAAAAAGGCTTAAAAAGAGAGTTCACACAAAGTAGTACTATAACAAAATGATACGAGTAGAAACTAGGAGTAGCTTACAAACTCAAAACTCGGCTCACTCAACCTATGAAATCCAATCAAAGTGACTATGAATTTTTAAATGCTACGGAAATCCTTTCATTTTTGGCCACAGTTATCACAACGGATGCGAGCGATACTGTATGCGACACTACAAGCTATTATCAACAGTAAACAGACGTACAAGCTAAATCAGTATTGAAAGAGGCATAAAATACAAGCAAATGATTAAATGCTTTCATATTTTACGTCACGTGATTGGTTTATTGTTCATGAACACACTTGTCGTGATACATTTTATTTCATAGTTTGTCATGATGGTCCAAAGCGATCGGTAGTTTCTGCCTATCCTAATAGGAACTATTGGCGTGTGTGTAGTAGGAAGTAAGGAAGTTGGCATTTTTATTTTCACATCACTATGTATTTTTTATTATGCAAAATAGTTATACATCTTTTGAACGTTTACTTATATTGATCAATATATGAAATGAAAAAAATACACCTTTAGTTTTTCAATATTTATCGCATATCGCGCCGCCGTATCCATACGTGATCTTCCTAACTGATATCAGTTTCGCTTGCTGGAGAGCATTTTAACCTGTTTTCCTGGTTACCCGGTTTCGGGAATATGCCGTAGCAGTTTTTTTATACGGTCACATTGCATTCGTGTTCATTTCTTTGGCATGCAACGTTCAAATGAATTTCGAAGAACCGGGACTTTTCGGTTGAATACTTTTCTCTTTCGATAGTCCGATATTTTTGGGAATTTCTCTGCTGAGGCTAAATGTTTTCTTTTTTGTTTACTATCTGTGCATTCTTGTATTATTAAGTTTTATGTGTAGCTCAGTATAACATAAATTTGTATCTTTTTTAATTTCTCTCTCTTAAGTGTAAGAGGCTATTTAGGATAATAGGCTTTGGAAATGATTAGATATCCTCTGGTTTGCGTGAATCATAACGTTGGATTCGAAATTATTTAATTCATGTGCTATTCTAAGCCGACACTACACAGCCTTAAGTTATTCGTAGTGTAGTAAGCAGCATACGTCTTCAATATTTTTCAACCATTTCTCATAACGTCAAACTCTAATAGCCTTATGCCAAAATTCAGCTAGTTCAATAGTCCATTGCGCTAAGTTCCCTATGGAGTGCACAAAACCTGCCTTATATCGAGAAGGAATTCACTTCGTAACCGTTGGATCAGAAGTTATTTAAGCATTTACATACGCCTATAAATCCGGCTATAATGATGGATTAGGGAATAAGAAATTTCGCAGTCACTTTTGGAAGTTGAATGGGGACAAGACAGTAAAGGTTTGGTATGGGTCGCTCAAAAATCACTTAAAACGCCTCAATACCCTAAACCGCCTCTTACGAACACCCACGGAAAAGAAAGGGGTAGTGCTATTCTAAGCTGTCACTACACATTTTATTCAAGTTATTGGTAGTGTAGTAAACATATATTTTTAAACCATTTCTCATAACGTCAAACTCTAATAGCCTCATGCCAAAATTCAGCTAGTTCAATAGAAGACCATTGCGCCAAGTTCCCTATGGAGTGCACAAAACCTGCCTTGTATCGAGAAGGAATTCATTTATATCCGAACCCTGTTGGCAGCGGCTCGGGGGAAATCGTGAGACGCATCATCTATGATTTCGAGTTTTAAGAGCAAAATCGGATGTTTTCTTGTATTTTTGAAGATAAGTGGCTGAGGAAAGTGGCTATCGGAAGAGGTTTGGTTGGATTCGGATATTTGGTTTGGTGTAGAAATGAAGTTAAGAAAGATTGATTGCAGTTTTGTAATCTAGTGTACTCTTAGATTTAAGTAGAGCTTCCTAATTGCTGAATTGGTATGAGGAATTAGTGGTATTGTTGCTGTTGTGGCTAATAACAGTCAGAGCTTTACGATAAAGATGGTAATGTGGGAAAATTAATAAACCGTGGTTGAGTGGTTTGGGAAGCTTGTATTCAATAGATGTATATATTTGTCAGATAGATGTAGCTTTCAGCGGTGAAACAATGTTTCAATCATTTCAGTAGATTAAGAGATTACCACGTTCACTATTATACAAAAAAATATTTTATAATAAAGTATGATGACATTAAAAGTTCAGCAAAAGTTGGAGTCCTAAATGAGAAGAATGAGAGCATTTATCTGGAGGATTATAAATTAAAGGGAAGCAACAGACGTTTGTCAGTATTGAACAACTTGGTGATAGGTTGTCTCTGCCTACCCCAATATCCAGTAGTGATGCTAATAGCTAAATGAGAAAGTAATAAATATATATAGGTGAGTTACTCACATATAATGTATCACTTATCAACTTTTTCCCTAAGAGTACTATATCCTGTATAGAAAAATCCATTATATAAACAATGCACCTGTCTTAACCCTTTTAATGCTATTCTACGCGAACTCTACCATACAACGTGAAACTAAACTCTTAATAACATTAAATAAGTGTATATTTCCTTTATAAAGACTCCCATTATGATATGTCTGAAACTCTTTCCTTTCGTATAAGCTTTCAGTATCCGAACAAAGCTTCGATAAAGAGCTTTAGTGTAAACACGCTTTTGAGAGAAAGCTTGCCTGTCTTATGTACGGCTAATCGAGACTTTTCTTTTGATGTCACCTGTCAAAGTTTTCTATACAGTTCAGCACTTCGGTCAGGGATTGAGTTTCATACGCGGGGGACTCAACAATGTGGGAGCTTTTAGCTTTACGGTGGTTTCTTGTGAGAAACTTGTATTTTAATAAGTGAATACAAGTGTTAATTGACATATTATATATTTATAATTTATTACTTAAATAGGTACAAAAGATACTGAAGAAAACTATACAATATTTACAAATTCACTGCCCAAACACATTTAAAGTAATAAAAAATACCAAGTTTCAAAAGTCTATTTACGATTAATGTTAAATGGTGGAAAAAATATTAAAAATTACCAAACAAAAAGTCAATAGCCAAGTTATATGCTTAACATAACATATAACATAACATAAACGTTCACGCCGAATATCCCCGAAGGGGTTGGCAGAGGTACTAATACTTCTGAACATCACGTGACTTTGTCACCTGGTGTTCAGAGTACCCACGTCTTGCATGGACAGTGTACTCACGTGATAGGGGGCAGGCCTATCGCCGTGTTGTACGAATACACTGTCACATGACTAAGTACAACTCAGCCATGTGGGTTTCCTCACGATGTTTTCCCTCACCGTTAACAACCATGATAAATTAACCACACATATGTCTTTAGAAAAGACAAATTGGTGTAGGCCCGACCCAGGATTCGAACACTAGTCGTTTGCACGATAACCGAGTGTTCTACCCACTGAGCTATCACGGTTGTTTAATGCTTAACGAATACAAAAAAGCACTCACAGGAAAACCATTTATGAAATAATCCGTTTACCGTACGAGTATATGTGATTCGATAATTAATTTTATCAAACAAGTGAAAAAAGGTCCAACTTTGATTTAATGTTTTTTTCATGCGGCGGCTGTCAGCATTTGCATATAAGGCGAGAGTACGCTTGTGTTCAAAAGTATTCAATTTAAATAATGTTTAATTGGTTTTTCTGTGTGGTTACAATTACTTTAAAACCCCGATCGTGGCCTGGTAAATGGAGGTAAATGTAAGTATGAATCGTAAAAAAAACATTTTTACTTTTTTTGTGTAACGCAATTTATTTTACACTTAATATAAGTTATATTATCATACATACACAATAATAAAGTATTCGAATAGTTAGTCTCATATGTTCTTATTACATATCATATGCGTATTTACATCTCTTTCCTCTGTATCTTTGATGATTTCAATGCTTTTTTTTTATCCTGGCCGTCCCACCTTTTCTTTACATACATCAATAGTTACATACAGCCCTTTTTTTGTCAGTGTTTAAAAATAACACATCAACTTTTAAGTCATAAACTTAGCTATTATATTGACAAAGGAAATTAAAAAGAAAGTCTTGCGTTGTGGCGCTTCAGACGCCGACTGTACTTTTTAGCCAGCTGTCAACGGGTTCAGTTTTCGATTTACATTCACGATAACGCAATATAAATAAAAGCGTTGTCTGTCCGTCTGTACGTTGTCTCGCGTTTTTGTTGTTTTCCAACGCGCTTGTACAGATGCTTCTTGTGTGTTTTTTCGCTTGACTGCGCGTCTGAGCGATCACGTGTCGGGTTTGCAGAATGTTGTATGTAGGCGAAGTGGATGTGAATATTTTTGAATTACGGCAAACTTTTTTTTTTAATAAACTAAGTGTACATACTTGCATATACTCACGGATAGTAATCTCAAAAAAGACATGACAGAGCTTCAGTATCAGAATTTACTAGTAGGAAGACTGGGGTAAATTTAGTAGAAATAACTACGAGTCTCTACTCTAACAGCATTTCCTATACAATATAAGGTTTTTTTTGTCAAGAAAAGCAGTGTTTAACTATTAGTCGCTACACATAAATATTTCTTAACGCTATAAAGTACAAACGAGAGCCTGTCTTATAACATTATCATTGTCATGGCACATAACGACGTAGCAGTTTTCTGAAAACACACACGTGTAATTTTACCTGACAAAGGAACTGAAAATACAGTAGATATTTTTGAAAAATATTCTCTACGTCTTCAGGGAAATTACGTTACCCTTGAACGAGTTACAAAAATATGGCGTAACGACGCTTATTTGCGTGAGATTTTGAATATTTCAATTATTTAACACAAACATTGCTCGCTTGGTTTGCCTCTAAGATGTTTATATTGTCTTGTGTAGTATATTATGACAGTGAAATACTCGTTTTAGCATATTGTATTAGGTATTCCAACAGAAACAGACAGATCGTTGTGAAGATCCTATGTGCATTGCGAATGATCATAAACGTATTCAACAGAAATTCTGATTTAATTAGTATTTTTTAAATGATTTCTATGTCATAGCAATTATGTATTAACCTTGAAACAACTACGTACTCCCGCTGGTACGTCTAACTAAATCGACTAATGTTGGTATCTTCTGTATTTTTTGTAAACGTGGCTGCCACTCCAAAGCCTTTAAGTCTCAGTGGATATCAAAGCAACACTCTACCATGAGTGTGAATTTGCGTTTCTGCATCTGTGATTAAGAATTCATGCATACATAGACTCATGACTATAAATCCCTAAAAGGGGTCGACAGAGCTTTAGAATAAGAAATTCTTTAGCCACTTTTGGAAATCGAGTGGGGCAAAGATAATAAAAAAAAGGTTTTTTGTGAAGGGTCTCCAATTGCATCGCCCAAATATCACTTAAAACGCCCTTATACACTTAGCAGCATCTTACAGACACCCGCGGGAGACGTAATGGGGTAGTGCTATTGTAAGCCAGCACACTACACAGCTCATGGATTGAATATACCATCAGTTTTGATGTGCCATATTCTTTTGTTACTGGAGACAGGTATAATAACGGAACATACTTTAATCCTGCCATGTAAATAGATATAAAGTATAAACAGACTAGGTAAACCGTAGAAATCATAACTTCTCATCAACTGCGTTTAGTTAGTGAGTGGAAAGCAAGTAGCGAAAAGAAATAAGGCAGTTTTTCAAACCAGCTTTTGTACAGTTCGTTTCCAAAACAAAGTGGCGTATAATGAATGTAGAAAACGTGCACTTATAACTTTTCGAAGTTGTGTTACATTTCAGTTGTAAATTGTGAAAACTCGCCTGCACTGTTCTAAACAAGGGTAGAGTTGAATTTCATATAATACAGGATGCTCTAACCAATGTGGCTTTTGCTACTAAACATAGCCGGTAGTGAGGCTAGTTTTAATTTGTTGTTCGTTAAAATTAACAATGTTTCTGATGAATTTTTGGTTGTCTAGTTGTGATAATAAAACATGTAACATAGATTGTGATTTAGAAGGTTTGGTTATGTTATGCATTGTTTTTACTCAGAATGGTTCGTTGGGAAATTAAACACTAAAATAATTTGAATGTTTTTGTTTATGATAACCTCATGTGTGGATTATTACTAATAAATAAAGAAGCTAGAGAGGTTTGTCAGGATCGTACGAAGTGGCGATCGATAGTCTCTGCCTACCCCAATGGGAATTAATGGCGTGAGTATATGTATGTATGTATATGTAAAATAATATCTGATATATTTGATGATGAGTACATGGATTTTGAAAGTATAGTAAAAAATTAAATCTTTAATCTGTATTTGTGTGTAGGAATCTCGCGTAAATTAACTTTTTTATTGTAAGATTTTAACCATCAAATTAATTAAATTAACAATTAGTTAGACAAAGTTAATATGGAAACGTGTTTGCTAAACTTATCACTATTATTACTTATCTTGCTTAAATTTATCATGGTTGTTTAACGGTGAGGGAAAACATCGTGAGGAAACCCACATGGCTGAGTTGTACTTAGTCATGTGACAGTGTATTCGTACAAAACGGCGATAGGCCTGCCCCCTATCACGTGAGTACACTGTCCATGCAAAACGTGGGTACTCTGAACACCAGGTGTCAAAGTCGCGTGATGTTCAGAAGTATTAGTACCTCTGCCAACCCCTTCGGGGATATTCGGCGTGAACGTTTATGCTTTATTATGCTTACTATGTGTTTGCTAAACATATTTAACGTTAATTTTCAAGGCTAAGTTCTCGCGTTTACTAAATCACCCTGTAGCGTTAGAGGCGGGCTTAGTAAAATGTTGTTTTACGCCTAATGATTTTTATTGCCTACTAAATTAAATTAAAAGCTTCACATTTTCCACAATTCCTTTGTACGTCTGTCTCATTTGCTTTTCACATGTTTTATGATCTCACTTTTAATTTGTTAAGTAACGAACTGGGCCGCCACTTATAGTAATATACTAAGCAAATGTTATACTTTATTTGCTTTGCTTGATAAACCAGAGATATTTTTTTACTAAAATTGTTTTATTTATCTTTTAAGGCGTTTATTTTTAGTGGGTCTAGTCAGTATTACATTAAAGGTGAGGTCCATAATAAAAGTTCAAAGTGAGAATTTCTTCACATGGGAGGATGCAGAATATTTTGCTGGTGGAGAACAAGTCACTGTATTTTGCTATACCATATTTGAAGTGAAGTTTTAATAAAATCTCCACAATAATCCCCCTGGATCTGCCACGACTTGTAAACGTCACTGAAGTACCTAAATCAATCCAAAAGTATTTGCAAGTCAGTCGATAGTTAAAATACATACACGCATACACTCACGGCCATGATCCTAAAAACGGGGTAGCCTTTGCTTTAGAATTTGAAATTCCTCAGCCACTTATGGGAAAGGTTCTAAACCATACAATCCAGTTAAAGGAAAAAAGTGTCGAGTAGTTTAGTTTTCGACATTCTGTATTATTTTACAACTGAAACATATGAAAAATGCGTGTCTTATCATTTCACCTTTCTCCAAATTGCTTTGTACAATTACGATTGTTTAAAGTAAAGGTATTTCACGTATGAGTAACTCCTGTTTCACGTGGTAAAGACCACAAAGTAATCCTAATTTACTAAGGAGCGGCTTTCGCGATTAAATTGATACAAAAACAATTCGGTCATAATCGATGCATTCATGTGTCCAATTCTAATTACACGCTCGAATGATTTTGTATTAACCTATCTGGAGACGCGATGCGATTGCTATATTAATTTTGAGACTCGCTGGTTTAATATAATATAATTTTACATACACGCTTGTGCGCTCACTGGCATAATTACAAAATGGTTATCTAAAGCCCCAGTACATTTTTATCAGTATATAGCGGACAATAATAATATTACAATAATCTTTATTGAAAAGGATTCCCAGTCAGTGGAGTCACAAAAATGACTCCGCTGTAGTCAATGATCATCATTTGTATTATACGAGCATTCGGGTAATTATGATAACTGATTTTACGAATTAGTAAATGTAATAAATACGAAGTTATCAGTGAGTTACATCTAATTTTAAACTAACTACGAACAGACACAAAAGATAGGAATAAAAAAACTAAAGGTTGCCAAACTGTTTTCGCACTATCAGGAGCATATTTTCCAATTCTTTCAGTCAACGCTTTCAAATAATAAAATGAAATAGTTATATAGTTCACTCTTTTACGTGATGTAAAGGTACTTTATAAAAAGACGAGTCATCTCTCAATACAAACTGAATTTATTAGAATTTAGGTCGATTCGCAATTCATTTGAGAGTGAAGTGTTATTCATCATAAAATCAAGTAATTACGTTTTCCGCTACAAATATTCCCCGTGATAAATTCCACCATCATAAAACACTTACACTGAAACATAACAAAGTGTAGGCCACTTCATCATAGCACAGTGGTTCGCGCGACGTGGCCCCGGACAAAAAATATTTAAAAACCGGCTAAGTCCGAGTCGGCTCACGCACGAAGGGTTCCGTACTATCATCTATAATAGAAAATTACGTTTTTGTACGGGAGCCCCTCCCCCCAGGACCCCCCCCCCCTTTGATATTTAATTTTACTGTTATTTAACTATTTATTTTGAAAGATGATATACATACAAAGTGTCATCTTTTTGTCGTTTTTAATACTGAATTAAAAAAGACGAAAAAATATATTGTATGATGATGACCCTTAAGACTCCTTTTTTTACTTTTTAGTGTTTGTTGTTATAGCGGCAACAGAAATACATCATTGTTGAAAATTTCAGCCTTCTAGCTATCACGGTGTGTGAGATTAAGCCTAGCGAGAAAGAGACCTTTTGGTAAGGAACCCTAAAAATAGGAGAAAATGTTGCTCGAAACGAACGGGGCGACACCGTCGAAATGAAACGTTTGCGCCAAATTTTGGCTTTGTTCCAATGTATTAGTCATTGAACGATTTACGTAAGTTTTAGAAGCTTTAGTTTGACTTTGCATACATCACATCTGCTTTTGTATTTTGTATACGTTGCTCGTGAGGAAAAAGTATGTGCATGATAATTCGCTTTTTTGGTGAACGATTTCACTAATTATATTTTTAGATGAAGTTTTATGTCGAAATCATGAATGTGAATTGTTTAGGTAACTATACAAACAATCTCTTTCTAGCCTCGTCATAATCTTTTTAGCTATCAGAGAAAGACCAGTACAACATCTATGAATACTTACTTATAAAAATATTATTAATTTCCATTGGGGTATTAAATATGGGTAGTTATTAGGGATGTTTAAGAATGTCTGTTAAAATAATGAATTCAACACTTAATCGCCAAGTGTTATATTTTCATACATCATTCTTTTAACAGTCTCTGCCTCTGGCTACCACCAAAAGACACAGAGAAATAGATAAATCTGAAGCTCTACCTTATCTTTTATAATAACTGTAATCCGTCTATGCTCACAATTCATTTCCTCCACATAGTTTTCTTAAGAAAATTCTAGATGAAAACCATGTAAATGTAACAAAGAGTTGTGATGACTTAACGGGGATTTTAAGAGCGTATCTAGATACTGTACCTGAGCTCAAACCTTATTATATAACAAAGGTACTGCTTCATACACCTAAAATTGCGAGGATCTATGAAGCGAGATGGATGCGTAAATATTAATATTATTAATGAGCTTATATCGACACGATAACGGTTAGAATGACATGGCAGTATACGATACTAAGTAAGTGCGTAAGAGATGGCTGCTTTATCCCACGCGATAACTAGTTTGAACACCGCTCGTACTAGCCGGGCTGGTGTGGAAGGTTAACTATAAGTTGTTTATTGGTTACTTGTATTTCTAGTGTACAATGTATTATGAAAATTACGAAAAGACATCCTATACTAAACAAAGTTTGTATCACAGGAATGGTTTTTTTTGAAAAGGTTTTGGGAATATAAAGGAAGCAGTTATTTTTTGTAATTGTAAGTCTTAAAATTAAAACAAGGACTCAAGATTTTATCCGCGAAGTTAGCTATTTGTTTCTCACTACGCTTATAGAATGCGTATACATGTAATTTTTAAGGTCAGATCAACATTTCGAAGATAAATTATTATTATATTCATACCAAATGACATGAAAATTATACTAATTCCTAATAAAATCGTATGAAAATTCATCACAAAAAAATATTTTCGTTATGATCTTTATCTGATTTTGTTTTAGAGCGTTTGAAAATCTTGATAGATAATATAATTAGGTAATTGTCTTGATTACAACATCAAATTACATACATACATAAGTAGGTAAAGATTGGGGAGTCTAGATCAATTCACCCTCGCTTCGCTCGGGTGAATTGATCTAGTCCTCCCCAATCTCTCGCTGCTTTTCATCAAAATTATATTTATTTCTGAATTTCTATTTGCAGATCGTTCTAATTTTGCAGATCAATTCAAATCTGTCTAGTCCCTCCAATCTTTAAGTGCCTTTTTTTCCACCAAAAGTATTTGTATTTTATCCGTTGTCTAATTTCACTCAATCTTTATTGAACTTATGCTACTTTTTGTTTTTGTTTCAATCTGTTTCCGCTTTTAGAAATATTCAACATGCTACCTGTTTTGTTATCATTTTTGTAATTATAACATAAACCACCATATCACTAATCTTTTTGTTTAGGTACATTGTGTGTGTGTATCATTGTTTCTGATAGGAACTATCTGGTTATTATTTTGGTTATTATAATTGCAAAAGGAACAAGAAATATAAATAAAATACATTCGTGCTTTAAAATTTATATAATATTTTTTAAAATACACCATTTTCGTAAACATGTTACATTTCGTAACGCACAAGTAGCGGAATGATGAATACAATTATGAATATCATTACTTAACTTAAATTCTTCATACAATCTTAACAAACTAGGACAATTCATCTCTTCTAAATTAATAACATCTTTATAGTCCAATAATATATCTTTAATCCAATTCACTTTTTCAGTACCTTTGCAATAAACAGTTTTATCAAACAAAAAACTAACAACTAGTGTCAGACACTTTTCATAAGTAACAAAGCCTTCGTTCCAATTCATTTGTTTGTTTCTTTCTATCCACCTTATTTGCTTTCTTTCTGTATCTGATAGTCTATAGGATGGAAAAGGTGACTTTACCAAAAATACTTGCATTTGATTATTACATGCGATTGCAATTTCTTTTAAAATAAATTGGTTGTCATCTTTCCTGAATCCTTGCACGTCTACAATGGCTATAGATGTCATGATATTTTTCGCACTATGTTACTTAACGGTCGATACTCTACAAGGCGATCGTTAATAATTAAACAGTAAGCACTAGTATCCTTAGGAATATCGATTAAACTTTCGATTTCCAGTCGAACATCGACAGGGCCCGTTTTTAAATTTTCGTTTTGCCTTGAGCAATCTATTACAAATATTGGAGCTTTTACTTTAAATTCTTGGTAATCAAGCAGCGGGTCCACTGAAATGTTATAAAATGACTGACGAAATTTAGTGTACATGTCATATAATATACTGTACTTGTTTTCATCAAACTTTAGATTAAGTGCATCATAAGGATAGTAATAAGAATTTAAAAACAATTTAATGTTCGTTAAATTACAGTGATCGAAAAAGGTGCTCTCACGCGTCTTATTATTTTTCCGACTAGTTTGTAATCCAAATATAACGTAACGAGGCTTTTCTAATTGTGAAGTTGTTTTTATAGCCCACGAATGTTTTGTAGTTTGAGGCAATAATGGATACTCATACAGATCCCAATTCCTGAATGCAATTTGAACTGCTTTGTCTTTTTCCAAATGTTTTAACAATGTAAGCCTTTGCTGATCTGATACTTTGACATGAGGCATTCGCCACTGTACCTTTTGCAAATTAAGATTTAAAATTTCACCATTATTTAATACTACGCTGTTTAAATTTGTGCTGCTTCTGTTAAGTATAAGTTCATGCTTACAATTTATGATAATTTTTTTATAATCTTCAGCAAAACCTAGTAATTTATTCAATGGTAAAAGAACACAAAATCGACCATCTTGTTCTGGAAATCCATCCACTTTCCACCCCCACATTTCAGCGGCTTTGCTTTCTCCACTGTTCATGGATACTAAAGATTTTAATGTAGTTGTTATTCCAGCATTTTTGATACGATCTATCTCAACACCATTCATTTCATATCTAATATCTTGAAATAAAAACGATATGGCATTATTTGTTAATTTAACTTTTTTTTTTATCACTGTACTATCTTTTTCTTTTACTTGCACAAGGAAACTTCCTTCAATATATATTGCACTTGCAGAAGGTAATAGATAAATATCTTGCTGATGAATAGGTATGCGAATTTCATCATTTTCGTTAAAACTGTTGTTATACGGATTATATGTATGAACTTCATAACTTTCGATAGAATTATCGAATTGTGGATAATCAGATATCTGAAGGACAGTCATACTTTAAACCCAATTGCTTGAAGAAATACTCTATTACTTTTTGAGATTTTAATGTTTTGTTTTTTATTTCCGTGACTGAACCGTTTGACAACCCGCTTGATAGTGGTATTATTTTTATTTTTACCTTGTATTTTATAAGCACTACCATAATCGTTATATACAATCATCTTAATTTTCGCAAGTGAAGACACAACTGTATATTTTCGTTTATAAAATCAATCAGTTTTCCTTTTACATCCAAAACCCTAACTGTTATTGACGAAATATGTCGTTTTCTTATTGGAAAGTAAATTACGGTTTTCGGAACTTCAATCAATTGATGTCCTGACGGAATATTTAGCACAAACTCATGGATTATATGTGTGGGTTCACCGTTAGTGTATGAGCCCTGTATGAGATCACTTTCTATCTGTATCACAGACACTGGAAGAATGTTTATAGGGTGAGTCGATTCATGCCATTTATAGGGTTCTAAAATCGTTTCTGAAAACCCCAATAATGAACCTATACTATTTTTAACTTTTAAATTAATTGATTTTGTACAAAATAGAGAACACTTAAAAGTATTGTTGTTAGGTTGAATGATTAACTGACAGTCTTTTATTTTAGATTTGAGATATTCTTGTATATCAAATAGATCGTAGGTACCAATAGGAATTTCAACGACTTCATTATCGCCGTAAGAAAATATATTATTGTTTTCATGAATATTAGGAATTGTATTAAAAGTCGAAAAATATAATAAACCACACTCATAATTACTATCTAACATTAAGGGAGGATTAAATTCACATTGAAGTATAGAAGTGTTGCCTGTGATGGTTAATGTTAAAGACATCGTGATGAACTAAACCTTTTTTTCAACTCGTTCCTTATTTATCTATCTAGATTCCCAAAATGAAAATAAGAATTTCAAACATAAATGACCACATATATACGGATGAGTTTTTTGTTCATTATCGTAATTGTAAAATATATTCGATCCTATATATTTTACTAATTCTTCAGGGGGTTTTAAATTTCCATAACTATCAAAATATTCTACATAGTTGCCACATTTTGCGTAGGCTACCCAATGAGTTCCCGAATTTTGAGATATATCGAGATTGATAATACCACATTCTTTTTTTAATGGTTTCCTAGGTAATTCATCTCTCATAAATACTCCTCTAAAATGCGGAATGTGCTTGCTAAAATTAAGTAAATCAATATTAGTAAGCGCCCTTTTAGGTAGCCTCGAAACTAGTTTTTTCCATTCACATAAATTTTTAAACCATCACTATGTTCTCTAAGACGAAGTCCTTTTCCAATGTACAACTCTTCCATTTTTTGATTATGTCTTTTAAGTTCTTGCAAGCGCTCTTTAGCCGATTTTGTGACATTAATAGCTCTAGCAATGCCGGCTGCACCACCAGCCAAGCCTCCCACAGCAGACAATCCGGCAAATATTGGTATCAAGGGTAGAAACCCTCCAACTTTTGGAACAGGTATTACTCGCGGAACATTTACAGGTGTGTTTGAATCTGAGGTCAATTCGTTTGCAATAGCAACAGCTAAGTCTATGGCTGCCTTTTTACAAGTAGGCTTGAATTTCTTAATATGTTTCTTTGTAAGAGAAACAATGTTTTTAAATGTTTTCTTGATTCCAGTACCAGTTTTAACTTCTTTTTTGTATGATGCATTCTCACGTTTTCTAATTTTATTAATTTTTGTTTTTTTTAGTGTCTTCCTTAGCATTTTTATTTATCTTTTAATATAAAGGGAATAATTACTACTCTTTCTTCCAAGTCTCGAACATAAATGAGATGAAATAGATCGTTATTTACTTATAAAACTCTTGATTTATGTATCCAACTGTTTTCTTCAGCAGGTAAACCCAACCATTTTACTAATAATTTGTCACCTTTCTTTTTTATTACATTTTCAATGAGATAAACGTTTGGATATAAAGTTTTTTGTAATTCTTGAGGATAAAATGAACCCAAAATGGGTCGATGTCGTGCATCTTTTAAAAGATATGTATACGGATTCGTATTCTGTACTTTACTAATCCTAAATATTTCAGTCGACCAATTCGGAGTGAATCCTTTTTCAAATGTTCCTTTATATTTACTAATACGGACATTGTCTCCTACGTTAAGTTTTGATATACCTTGTTTTGATCTTTCATTTGATTCTAATTTCCTATATCTATCTAATACAGTTTTCTTAACATTGATATTAACTTGACTTGGTTTGAGCGCGATTGTTCTATGAACAGTATTATTGTATGATTTTATTAATTTAGAAAGAACATTATTGCACCATAAATAACTACCTTGTAAACTAAACTGCTTGTACATTTTACCTTTAATGGTCCTTATAAATCTTTCTACAATGGATGCCTTTTTGGTAGAATATGTAGAATAATGATTTATTTTATATTGATGTAGTAACTGTTTCAATTTCTTGTTGTAAAATTCAGTTCCTAAATCTGTTTGCAAATTTTTTGGAATGCGACCTTTGTTTAACAAATTTTGAAACGCAAGTGTTATACATTCCATACTCTTTTGTTTTAAGGGGTAAGCCCAAGCGTACTTAGAAAAGGTGTCAATTACTGCTAAAATATATTTGTAGCCAGAATTTTTATTAGAAAAAGACTGCATATCTATAAGATCAGCTTGCCATAGATCATCTATGTCCTTCATTACAACGTGTCTTCGAGGAAAGTTTTTTCTTGCTTGTTTATGAATTTCGTTAACCACACTTTCTTTGCTCATTTTTTCTTTATTTTCGCGGAATTCGCATCTAAGTGTTGTTGAACGCTATATATATCCCTTGTTAATTCTTTTGTAGCCTGTGTAAAGTTTTTACTTATTGTCTTGAGTTGAGAAGATAATGTGTCAAAAATTGTGTCAACGTAATGTTTAGTTGCACAGTCTTGAGAATCGATTGGTGCTCCGATGTTTTTAATAATTTTATTTTTAGCATCTAAGCTGCAATCTTCTGTTAAATCAATACAGCGCTCATGATACACAGCTTCAATATTTTTTTGTTTTTTAAAAATATGATGCCCAAACTTGTCAACGTTCATGATTGACTTTCTCGAATTGACTAGTTGAGGAATCATGCTGCAAGCTTTATTTATTCCTTAATAATGCCCGCTTCCTTTAATTCTTCTACAATAGAGATTATTTCATTATCATGGTTTGTGTTGCCAGCATTTTTTGAAGCTAACAAGACTTTTAATCTATCAATTAGTTCGTTGGGATCATCCCAGTATATAAAATCCGTATTCGGTCTATATTTTTTCAAAATCTGTAAATTACCTCCTTCCTTACATTTATCAAATTCAGAAAAAAGAGGTTTTATAATACTCAGATATTTCATTCCAGCGTTTCCTAATATTTGTCCTGAAGATGTAAATCCCCTTTTATGTGCATGTGTATGAACCAAAATATCTTTATACACAAGTTTATCTTTTTCAGCAATTAAACTTTCGTCGGGCCTATTTTCAAATAATAGTTGTTTCAGTCCTGGTGTCACTTCATAGCTTTTCTTATTTATGCTGAGAATTGTATAATTATTAGAAGGATTTGATCCATATGATTTTAACGTCACCGGGGTATTTCCGATCATTAAATTGTTTCCTTCTGTTCTGACGCCGTATGTAACATTGTAGTTTTTAACCATATTTCGAGGAGAATTGCTAGACATTTCATTTGTCATGTTACTCTTCAACTTGATTTGTGAGGTAAAGTCTGGCGATATTATAGGAGTTGCCATATTTTCTTTATCTAGCGTATTATAAGAATAAGGCGAGTCTGCAATTGCTTTATGAGTTTCTAATTTGACTGACGATTTGCTATCTAGTATGTCGTTTTCATTAAACTGATCTTCATTATCCGAATTGTTTTCGCTAACGCTTGTAATATTTTCATCAATATGATCAGTAAGTTTAGAAATCTTAGAATTTTCTTTGTTTGGAAAGGTATTAAGCGTGATCATAGCTTCTAATGGTCCTGTTATTGGTTTCAATCTTTTACACTGCTCAATTTCTAAATTGTGGTCTTCTTGACGCATTTGCTTTAATTTATTTTTAATACTTTGTACTGATTTTATTAATTGTTTCTTTATATCTGTTTCCATTATTAAACGCCAATTTTAACAAACTACTGCTAATTGATACAGTTTATTTTCGATTGAATTTAGTTCCCATAGTTCAAAGTATTTATATTTTATTCAAATTTCACAAACACATCGAATGTTTTCCGATACCTTCCATTATTTAGTTCACAGTCTTTGTTTATTATTAAACATGAGTATGGATCTTTCCAAATACGAGCAGCTAGTAATTTAAAATCGATCCAACTGAGATCAGAACTTACATGTTCATCGTAAATATGTTTTAAATTTATATCATCCTGTTTAAAAATAATCAATAAATTTGCATTGTCTCGTATAAGTTGTTTAGGTATTTTAGAGTAGGTCTGTGATAAGTAGAAACAGTCTATATTTTTATGACGTCCCATGGAAAAGAAATTGCGTATGTTAGTTTGATTTTCGCAAGTTACATCATCGAAAATAATAATTGATCTTTCTAAGGCTTCATTAGGTGATATCACATCTTCTTTATTTTGAAACATAAATAATTTGACATTAGGAATACTTTTAAGAACTTCTTCTAAAAATTTATACTTTGGTTGAAACGTTGTTTTCGAATAAATATAAATGTTTCGAAATTTTAGTCCATTTTCGTTTAGTAAAAGACTAATCATAATATTTGTCTTACCGCAATTTGAGGGGGCCGCATATAATACTGCGAATGGAATTAGGTAACAGTATACTGTGTCTACAAGTCTTTACAGAGGGCTCGATTTTAAATGCATCAATTTTTAAGGATACGGGTTGTTTGATTAACTTCATTTTGCTGTATGATGTCTGTAACTTTATAACCATACGTTAAATATGTAAGAATATTCTAAAAAATATACACGTACACTTACGTCTTTTTGCCTGTTGACTTTAATTATACTAATAAGGAATAATATCTCTGAAATCATTGAAAAAAAAACATGATATATTAAGTCGGATGTTTACTTGCATTTCTTAAAAGTATATTAAGACAACGAAATAAGGAGCATTTTGTCGAATACCCTAACAGTTCACAGAAGGTATAATATGAAACATCAATGCTCTACACGTCTCATCCTGTCAGTCGCTCTCGAGATTTCAGTGTAATACAAGTTAAGGCACTCACTCTAATCGGTAAGTTTTGTATAATATTTTTTTAAATTTATTTAGTCATAAGTACCCGGTTATTTCATATTTACGAATACGTCTATTTTTCTTTTATAGGCAATGTCGGCTGCAAGTCAAATTACATTAGACAACATCTACGATGTAATACAACCTAATATTGACGTTGAAGACGTGAATAATCCATTTTATCACGCTCAGGACGTCGATGGATGGCTGGAAAGAGTGGAAAAAAGGCGACGAGAATATTTTAAGAAATCACATGTTAATAAACAAGGGAAAACATTAAAAAAGAAACCTGCTACTAAATCTTCATTTATTGTGAAAAATAATCAATCGAAGGGGCGATATATAATTAAAATAGATATAAAAGCAGTTTGTGAAAGTGAAAATGAACAAAATGTGAGTGCCCAATATCTTGTGACTGACTTATATGATGATGTGATGGACAGTACAAAAAATATTATCAACAAAATATCTAAAAAAATATCAGCTGATTTAGATTTATAGTAGTATAATGAAGCATGTTTTAATTAATCAATTTTATTGTAAAATTGTGATATTGAGTATGTACTTATCTTTAGGTTTAAAGAAAAAATAAAACACCTAAGTTTAATTTATTTCATTCTTTTTTATTTGTTTCTTATATTCCCTACCATTTCAACCTGATTTCATTATTGGAACATTTTATTATCTAAAAGATCTTGGATGAATAAAATAATTATAAATAAATAAGAACGTAAAAATTAAAACCAGAAATAATGTTGTATTTTAGGCATTTTATTAATATTAAATAAAAGAGAAACAGTAATTTCTAATAAAAAAATAAAGTAGTTACAAAATAGATGAAGAAATACAGTAAATGGATAAAATAGGTTAATCTAAGCAAACTACTTTCAAAAAGTCATAATATTGTGGTGAAATGGCCCCAAGGCAATGTTTCAAAAGTATTTTTAACTTGCTGCCTTTTGTTGTCCGTGCTATCAAGAACTAATTTATTTATTCTGTGTGTATATATATTATGACTCTTTGACCGTATTACAAACATATCATCTCTAAGACTTTCATTACAAAATAGCGCTCTCTTATAATTGTTTATATTTATTCGTTTAGTAATACACTTTTTAACTCCTTTAGCTTTTTTGATAGAAGTATTAACGGAGTCTATACAATATAGCTTGGATCGCAATCCAACAAACTCAGAAATTACCTCTCCACCCATTTCGTCCTTAAAATAGCCAGGTATTTTCATATTTTTTTTAGGCATGCTATAGATATTATCATCTTTAAAATTACTTGTATCAAAGTATTTGATGTGGCTTTTCATGTCTTCATAGAAATCATTAGTTCTTATGTAATAAAGCAAACTATCAGAGTCTGTGTAACACAACTGTATACGTTCACCGTATATTTTTTTCATTACGGTATAGTGAAAATAATAGAGGTGAGCCTTAGATAATTCCAAAATTGAGAATCCTATGTAAATAGGACGATCCAAAACCACATTTGACTTATTTAATTGAATCGCTACTAAGTTTTCTGAAAATATTGTTAAACTATTGAATTGTGGAGCACTTATGTATTTTTCAGCACCACACATTTTATTCGTAGTGTTAAATAAATCAGTCCATATATTGACGAGCTTAACATCCACTTGCTTTCTTTTGTTTTCTATTGTTTTTCCAAAAATAGAATTATTCTGTTTCTTAAAAAAGTCTTTTTCGAATTCCGATTTAGCGTTCTGTCTAAGACGAGTGTTTAGAGTAATATAAGGCTCTAAAAAGTTGCTTTGTTTAAAAGAAAGAACTCTATGAATCTTGAGAAGAGTTAACCCATTATTTAAACATTCTAGTAAATGAACATAATGAATAACAAATCGATATTTATTGTATAGATTCGCAATAAGCTTTGGAGTTTTACCTTTAACTTGGGAAAATTTTTCGGCAGCAAATGGTAAATCACGATGAGCATCATGAATACTCTCAGGATAATGCAAGTCGACTTCAAGAATATAACCAAGATTTCCATTGATCTTTACTTTTTTAATATCAAACTCGGATACCTCATCTGCTGTTAAAAATTTAAAATCACTTACGGGAAGTTTTTGCATCATTGCAAATCCGTATAAATTAACACAATCAAGATATATTAGAAACGAACTTGGTTCTAGCTCATTATAAAGAGGTAAATACTTATTGTTAGCCCGAGCATACCTTAATGCGCATTGAGAAAGGCCCCCTCTTATTCCACTTTCAATCATTTGATACATATCTACATTAGATATCAAATCTAATTCAATTTTGGTATAAAAAAGCATAGCATCCCAACTTAATGATGGTGAAGAAACGTAATAACATGGATCTAAATTATAATAATACAGACTCATTTCTCTAAATTTCTCAAAAATGTCAGTCAGTATTAGGACATCACATTTCAAATATAAATCAGTATATTCTCCCAAATTCCGAATACTGAAAGTTTCCCACACTTTTAATGCATGTTGGTAATCTTCTGATGATATATTTGTTGAGGTGAGTCTATTATAAAAGCACGACCGATCGGGTAACTGAGTTTCATAATATTTCTCCCAATTATCTACATAATCATAGCAATAGATACCTTTTTTACAAACTAAATTAAAAAAAACATCGTCCGGGTAAAATTTTCGCAAATTCTTGAAGTCATTAGGGCATAAAGTTTTAGCTAACTGATCTAAACCAGAACTTAAAAAGTTAAACGAGTCAATGAATTTTAATTGCCCGAATTTTTTTCTATCAATAGGCACAAATTTCGTGAAAGATATGTACTTTTCTTTAGAATGCGGTATTAAATTAATTCCGCCGAAAGTTTCAGATAGCTCTTTAATAAATAAATGACAATCGTAACCAGATAAGTTATGAAATATTATTGGAATAAAACTGCATTGCTTAGCGCTGAGATTGCAGTAACTATGGGCTGGACCTCTGTACTTGCCAGTGAAATGATCATGGTCTTTTACAATAATGTCTTCACTATTGAACTTAGTTTTGCAAATATGACAAGTATCAGCGTTATTGTGCTGTATTTCTTCATCTGTAGAAAGAGCATCCATGATTCTCGATACCTCTAATAATTGATACAAACGCTTTATATCATTCGTAATTGATTCAACAAATCTTTTCGCACAATTTGGTCCACGATAAGAAATATAATCATTAAGTTCTGGTCTCGATTTACAACATATGTAATAAGCAAAGGCTGAAGCTTCATGTATTTGCACATTTTCACCGTTATTAGTTTTATTTTTATCTGAATATTCTCGTAATAAACTTTCAAAATCACCATAAATGACAATAGGATTTTTTTGAGTTCTTTCATAATGAGAAAATTGTAGTTTAGTATTTTCATCGGGAAGTATTGTGCGTATTCTTGAGCAACCATGATCGAACAATTTTTCCTCGCTACTAAAATAAGTAAAACATTCATCACACAAGTATATTTTACATTTGTGTTGAGTCAACTGGTCGCGAACAAGTCTTTCAAAATCTTTTATTAAACAGAAATGATTTTGAACACCATTGCTAAAATATAACAAATTAACATGATTGAGTTTACGTCGTGGGGTTTTATATAAGGGACCCATTATTTGTTCACCGTTTTCTACACCGTAAACATTAACACTAATGTGAGAATTATTTTTCTCAAATAATTTTATACTCTGAACACTGGGAGGAAAATCCATACCAGATATATCATATAGATTCGAATAATGCGGATATGAAGTCGTTCGATTGGGGTTGTCTTTCGTTGGAAAAATGTGAGCTGTTATACACCACAAAAAACAACGATCGTCATTATTCTTTATATTCAAACACGCTTTTTTACTAGATATTTTCATCGGTAAAGCAATGTACGAACCAGCTCGTAAAGGATTATATTTATTGATGTTTATTTCTAAATGGTGCACGGAATCTAAAGTCCACCCTGATTCTGACTGTTCAAATTCAGAACTTTTCGTTAGAAGTATTTCAGTAAACTGCGCGTATAAAGAAACAATATCAGTACTTTGAAAAACTGCTTCATACTTGCTATTAAAAGATTTCATCGACTTTTCATTATTCTTAGGTAAATAATATGATGCGAAGAGTTCTAAGTTCACTTTAATTGTTTTATGTTCCATAAGATTTAATTTTATAATTTCACAAACTGTGTTAGCAAACTGTGATAGAAAATATTCAGGAGTATTTGTTGCTGCTGAAATGGGGTTAACCTTGTAACTAGCAATCCTGCCTTGAAAAGCTGTTGCTATTAATTGAACATTCTCAAATTTAGAACGAAGTAAGCAATTGGACTTATGAATATTAGATTTTTTGTGTGATGTAAGTTTGGGCACAAAAAAGTTGCAATCTTTACAAAAAAACATTATTCTATTTTAAAAATTATTACCTACCTATGTCAATTTTATTGCTTGTGATAAATATATAGTAACGTTAAGCAGTACGAGATTTATGAAATATTGCTTATTCAAATTATGAAATAGAAGGAAGTAAATATAATTGAAATAATTAACCAAATTAAATTGTATCAGATTATATTATATTGATTAATAATAATAACTTAAATTACAACTTATAATTAATATATATTATGAATTTCTTAGTAGGTAGTCGAGATTATATATTGATTAATAATTGTTTAAAATACAACTTATAATTAACATATTACGAATTTCTTAGTAGGTCGTCGAGATGTAAAATAAATTGCTGCCCACCATTTGTTAAGAAAATAAAAGAGATTAAAATAATGAAGACAGGATCTAATTATGGAATACGAACTAAAACAGTTATGACTTCAAAACACATTACTTGCGTATAATACAGGTTGGACGTGTTTAAATTCGTCCCTGCCTGCTATGACAGCAGTATTAAGCGCTTTCCAAAAGCGCGTATCGGTGTCGGTTCCGAGTTTCAATGTTAACAATGAATGTTTCCAGCGCTCATTGGCAGCAATTTTTTCTACCTCCCGCGTCTGGTACACTTTTATTTCAACAAAGTACTCTCCTACTTTGACAGGGTCGGATTGAGTCGTGTAGCCGCCTGCGACACGCTGACTCAGCCAACTGCGCAACGGCACCGCACGCACTGGCTCTCGTTTCGGCTCGGGCTGAAAATTATTAATAATCTTATCAGTATTTGTACAGGAAAATCGCGAAAATAATCTTTGATAATAACCTAAAATAAAGGAATTTAATTTATTTGATGTTTTTGTAGTATGATTGAGTAGGGATAATGTTAATTATGCAGCGATTTATTATAATTTAGTTGTTTGTTATATAACTACAACTTCACCTCCTCATTGGTCCTCAAAAAAGAATAAGCAAAGAAGAACTTACCTCCGATCTCTTTTTTGTTTTTACGGGCGGAGCTTCTTCACGTTCGCTTTCGGAACTGGAGCTGAGAAACAGCTCCCGCTCTGGTAACAGTGCAGAAGCGACGGCGACTGCCGGTGATGGCGATGATATTGCTGTCGCTTCGGGCTTCTTGCGGCTGTAGGTGCGTTTCTTTTTGCCCTCCGCCGCACCAGAGTTGGTTTTCTTGGGCTGTGCTGTCAGTGGTGCGAGTGCCGCAATGCCGCTACCGCTAGCTACGTCTTCTTCGGCCCAGAAAGGATTTAATGAACACCTGAAATAAACAAGTTTATTATGAAATTTCATCAAATAAATTACATACATGTACTTGCACTATTAGTTCCGCACCATTGGGGTAGGCAGAGACTATCGATCGCCGAATAAATTACACTTGTCCATAAAATAGAAAAATAACCGATACTCCTTTATTTATGAAATAAAGATGTGAAGCAAGATGCGTATGGAGCAAGTTCCAAAATTCAAATAAAAAATAAAATAAAGTAATACTTACATACTTGTGAAATTTTCTTGTTGCACCACACGTCACAGATAAAACAAAATAGGAGAGCACTACGATCGCTTAGATGTATAGCGAGCAGAAATGGAGCAATTAAGCCCCCCCAATCCAGTATTTATATTCAGCGATTGTAAAGACAACTCCACAATGTAGAAAAAATCAAAATGCATCGATTCAAAACAGAACCGTTTATATAAAAAAGTTCCTTAATTGATCTATGCATAAGGCACATTTTTAAGTTGATCACAATAGAGTGAATGTGTACACGTCTTAGTGTTTCAATATTTACTGCTGATACAGCAAAACAGTTGAGATATGATACATGAATCAAAAAAGGAATCGCTTTGTACTTATGCTGACATATTATTATTTTTGTTGGAAAAGAACTATGATAAAAATAAATTAAGTCATTAATTTTGAATCTAAATTGTCATGTTATATAACCATTGCTTAAGAAAGAATAACAAGAACTATTTCCCTTTATCTAAACTCGTAATTATACTTAAATAAATCTCTCCGTTAACGTATTTATATGTTGTGATATGTAAAATTTTGAGCAAAAAATTAATTATGAATCACTTTTTATAAATCGTTTAAAAAGAGAAAACCGTAGCTAAATCGGTTCAGCCTAACGAAATTTCGAACGAAATTACATACATACTTTTACGTGTAAACGTGCGAATCTTCCATTTTAGTGTAAGTTTATATAACTTAAGTTTACTGTTAAGTCTGACAAATACTATGCTAAATATCGCATCAAAATTTTTGAAATCAGGTAAAGATAGAAACTAATAGAGTCTACTCCAAAAACGAAACCTTTATAATTATTTCGGTCATATGGGTTAACAAATATTTTAACTATACTCCAATAAAAGTATGCTTGTATGTATTCGCATACTATCATTAATTACTATTTACATCCTAAAAAAGTATTTTTTTCTGCATTGTAAGTGCCATCTTATGACGAATCGAATGTAACAATTTCAAACAGGTTAAAGATCACATTTTACTTACTATTTATTAATTATTTATTAAGTACCGAAAGGTTTGAATAGATGTCGCAATTAATGATATGTTTTTAGTGTTTCGTAACATTGTTTCATCTTTGTTTCTATCATATTTGTATTTAATCATATGAAGTAAGTTATGATGAAATTAAACGAATTAAAAATCCACTTCAAATTTGATGATATTAATTAAGTCCGATATATTTAGTTATCAGTCTCTAAATGTGTTTTACGCTAGCGCTCACTAGATGGCGCGAATAATAACATAGTCATAGTTACAACAAAAGTTGATTAATTTCATCATGTTAAAGGGATATCTCAAAGAAAAATTTACTCATTAAATATTGAAAATGTCAGAATTATTATTTTAAGCTATTATTATCAGGTTATAGATGAAAACATACCAAATTATAGCCAAAACATCTACATCGTGGTATTAACATTTTCTTTTCTATTAGTATATAACACAAATGTGATAAACTTTCTTCAATGCGATGACTCAGAACCCACTAAGATACGAAATTAATATAAAATTTATGAGATGCGATGACGATGATTTAAACTATGTTATATTATAAAATAAGTGTTGTGAATAATTCTATCATATAAGTACTCTAAACAAATTTGTTGTGAAAATATATAATATGAACTTTGCAATATCTTCTACATTACGAGATAAATAATATAGTAAAATTGATTAAGAATAATAAAATTCAATTTTATCCCTGCAGTGAGCGCCATCCTAAATCAAATAAAAACTATAGCGCAAGCTGCAGGGATAATCAGGCAGCACGATTTTGCTATTTTCAAATAAAAATGTGAAATTTTATAGAAAAATCAAATGAATACATCTGTAGAATGCGAAAAAAATGATAGTTGAAATTAAATAACAGATAAAATACACAAATACATTTGGTTGAAAAGAAGGCACTTAAAGATTAGAGGGACTACATAGATTTGAATTGTTCTGCAAAAAGTTGACCGATCTGCAAATATAAATTCAGAAATAAATATAATTTTGATGAAAAGCAATGAGAGATTGGGGAGGACTAGATCAATTCACTCGAGCGAAGCGAGGGTGAATTGATCTAGACTCCCCAATCTTTACCTACTTACATACATATACTCATGGCTATATTTCCCTAGAAGGGGTAACCAGAGCTAAGGAAATATAAATTCCTCAGCCACTTTTGGAAGTTGAGTGGGGAAAAGATGGTAAAAAATAAAGGTTTTTGGTGATGTGTCTCCAACCGCATCACTCAAAAATCCAATAAAAAGCCCCAATACCCTTAGTCGCCTCTTACGACACCCGTGGGTAGAAAGGGGTAGCGACATTCTAAGCCGGCGCTACACGGCAAAATCAAATTCATCAAATTACATTACATCACATCAAATTCTGTCTTTAAAATCAAAAATATTACCGTATCCAAAGACAGTTTCAATATTCATAGCAGATAGTTTGCCCTATTTTAATATCCCTTCTTCATGACAAAGGCTGCGTTATGAAAAGGTTGGGAAGCCTTTAATGTCGGCAGTTATTGACATTTCAGCTATATTTACTACTTACCTTAGAAGCCTTGGCGATAGCTAGTATATCATCGATGCTGCTATTCAGACATTATTAATTATAATTGGGTTATACTTGAAGTGATTTTTTTGTATGATATCTCTATATAATTGCATTACCGTCTTATTTGGCAAGGTGGAAATAGGATTGAAAGATATAACAGATATTATGAGCAACTGAAAACTGGAAATATCTTAGTAAAAAAGTTGTAACTTATTGGTGTTTTATAAATGCTTATTGTACAGGCATTTGTTTATATTTTAAAGGTAACAGTTCAGAGCATGTGGTTTTGACTCTTAATCCATCAATAGATTGTTTTGCATCCTTTGAATAACAACGAACTTTGATGTCAATTGAAATCAACAATCGTCTAAGTATAATAAGTCTTTGCCGAATTGTTTCGTGTCTAGACCAAGATCAGTTTGAAACCACGAACTGAATGTCAAATGAATTTTAGTGCTAATAACTTGTTATTAGAAATAGTTTTCAAGTTTGCTGTACTCTGTTATTACAAAGAGACAGAGTGGCAAGTCTGTAAGTTGCTAACAACCCTTTTAACGACTTTTAAATTAGTTATAAAAAATTAAATCAAAAAGCTTCCTAGAAACATCTCAAGAATTGGGCACGGCTATAATTCAAAGGGGTAGCCAGAGGTATGAAATTTGAAATTGTGTTTCTCTACTATTGGTCATGCTAACGAGAATGTTATTCATAAACTGTAATTATTCTTTCATTTAATTTTTCTCAGAATCAAAGTTCCCAGCAATCATTTAAAGGGCTCAATACCTATAGTTTCGTCGTATGTACCCGCAAGAAGAAATGAATTTGTGCTATTTGAGCTGCATAATATGGATAAACCAAAATTTATACACGAGTAGGATGAATAACACTTTCGGTCCCAGTTATCACAAACAATAAAACAGACGCATACATGGACCGTTTTTTTATTATTCCCTATGTTTAAGTGTCTATTTTGAAGCTATTTAGCAAACCCTAGAACCCTTTCAAGCGGAAAAATAACTGCGTCGGACGAAATTCGCCTCTCTCATATTATTTTCCAGTTCGCGTGTTTCGGGATATTTCAAAAATCAGCAGTTTTAGTGCGCCGCGATTGTTCGTCGATGTTTGGAATTTAAATCGTTTTCCGATTTTGAATTCACTTCATATTTTGGCAATTTCAATTCGGTTGTTGGTGTAAATTCGGTTTGCCGATCGAATTTGCAATTTCATGAAATACGTAGTGTTGAGTAATGTGATAATTACAAGTTATTATTACACAGGTTACAAGTTATTAAGTGTTATGTTTGGTTATGGAAATTCTAGGAACGTTGTGCATTGCGTAATGTTTTATTTTTTAACATCCCTCTCAAGTTAGGTATATTGGTCCAGTGGTAAGATGTTCTTTGGGTGGTAGTGATGCTACACCCAGATCTCGCATGGAATCTCATCTGAGTGCAACATTTATGAGGAATTTTAATGCTTGTGACTTGAACTTGATCTATATCTAAAGCGTATCCGGTATCAATTTAAAAATATTTATTTTCTTCCTACGACATTCAAAGAAAAACTGCTTTAATAATTGCTGGTTGTCAGAAAACCTTATCACCACATTATTCGAAAAATAATTAATATTCAAACATTTTTTTCATATTTTTAAAAACAAAAGATCAAGAACATCTGATACATAATCTAGCGACTTTTTTACCCGTGCCGCACTGTAACCTGCCCACGTGCTTAGCCGTGATGGCTCCCATTACGCTCGTAAATGTAACTGGGCGTTTTTCTTTTCAATTTACGACTGGTCACGGCCTCCGCGCGAAATTCTTTAATTAATGACCCGCTTTTGTCTGAAATTGTACTTATTTCTTACGTGCAATTGTCATGCCGTCGTTTTTGATCGGAGCCAAAATATTGAATATACCATCACATTTGCATAATGCATTCTGCACATTACCTTAGACGTAGATTGAAAAACGTGCGTAAGCTATGGTGAACGTTGAAAGAAACAAATCAAATTAATTTTTATTTGGAATAAAGTTTTTTTTTAAATTTTGGAGTTAAATTTGCTTAATATAACGTCATATTTAGTCTCATCATCACTAATGAAAAGTGTTTTATGCGAAAAAGTTTAAAGCTCTGTCATCTTTACCACTCAGCTTCTATCCGCATTCCACTTACTTATACTCACGCCCATTGTACCCATTGGGATAGGCAGAGACTATCGATCGCCACTTTGTACGATCCAGGCAAATCTCTTTTGCTCCTGTTACATTCATCATTCTTCTCATACATGCTCTCTTATTCTTCATACTTCGGACGCCGGCCTTTTTGAGCACACACTCTATTCGGTCCAGGTGTGTCCTCCGTGGTCGTCCTCTACTTACATTACCGTTGGCTCTATAGATCTCTTTCACCAATTTACTGTCATCCATCCTCTCTACATGTCATCCACATGGATATCATTTAAAAAAAACTATTATATGATACTTTAAAACCATTTCTCTTATTTACTTATTTTATTTATTATCTTTTCAAACCCCTTGAGCCATAATATCTGATGCTCACATGATCGATGTTGTAGTTGGTTTTCTTTCATGTTACAAGCAATCCATGGGATTAACTAAGTTGTTATTTTAAATTGATTTTCACACATTACTGTTTTTGTAATGCCATTTAATTCTAAGGAATGAAAATAATGAAAGCTCAAAGAAACCCGATTAATACCTTTCCAATAAAAAGCTTAAACTTTTATAAATATTTTTTTTGTTCAGCAATCATTGTCGAGTATTTCTTAGAGAGGATTACGGGTCGAGTTGGGCAATTCTGAAAGATTTACTGCCTAATTTCTTTGCGAGGCCCCGTTATTAATTGTTTTTGCTTAACTTAATTTATCATTGTCACCTAAACAGAATACTTGGGAGTTTTTATCATATGTTACACATAACAATAACATCCACAGATGGCAATGTTAGTATTAGTAACCATGTGAAAATATGAGACTATCACTTCATTATTATTTGGGTTTTTTAATAATTAAATCCTTTATTTATTATATTTGCCGTTTACTGCCGGTTTAGAATGTCACTACCCCTTTATTCCCACGTGTGTCGTAAGAGGTGACTAAGGGTACGGGGCTTTTTAAGTGGTTTTTGGGCGATGCGGTTGAAGACCCATCACCAATAACATTTGTTTTACAATATTTTCCCTACTTAACTTCCAAATCTAGCTGAAAAATGTTCTGTTTCTGAAGCTCTGGCTACCCCTTTGGGATTAATGGCCGTGAATATATGTATTTTAATCCTTTACTATTCTTTTTGGAAAATACCAACCCTCTTAAGGAAGCCACGTCAAATTACTCCTCAGCAAGCAGAATAATAATGGATAATGTCCTTTCTTCTTTCCCTCCGGCCGAAGCACGTATTATGCATAAATCATGACAAGAATTAACCCTTAATGTTCCTTTGAAATTGAGGGTCCCCAATTAGGTTGAGAGCAACGTTTTACGTTAGTCACTGGATCGCAATTTTTTCACCTCGTCAAGTCACGAAATCGTTATTTTCCAAGAAACGGTAAAAAATAAGGTATTCTGTGTCATATTAGTTTGAGTAAGTCTTGCACAGTATGAAAAAGATTCAAAATAAACATTTTAGTCAAAGCTCATCCTATACATTTTTCTTGTTTATAAATCTTATCTTTTTTAAAAAAAAAAAAAAAAAATGCCTTTAGTTAATACATTTGAAATATATATAAATTTTATATAACACAAATTAGATTTGGAATTTGGTGACTTTTTACAAACATTTTTGTCGTGTCTCCCAAACTAGATTTAACTGTACTGTGGGAGACAGTTTTGAGTAGAGTAAGTCTTTACAGATATTAATGAAAACATATTGAAGGCATTAAAACTAACCTAACTATTTACATTTGAAAAAGTATGTGTGTGGTGTGTGTGTGTGTGTGTGTGTGTGTGTGTGTGTGTGTGTGTGTGTGTGTAGAGGGTTTGAGGGTTTGCAATAAAAATAATGTAATATGATTGATTATAAAATTAAAATTAACTCATCTTGTAATAATTTGCTCAGTTTCCTGGTAATTAAGTGTAATTAAATAGTTCGTAATCTTATTTTTAACTTCGTACTTGTTGCATTCCAGAATTTGTAATTTTTGATCTAGTTTGTTGTATATGAATGAACACCTACAGACAAAATGTCGAGAGCCAAATACCGTTCTAGGCCTAACTGTTTCACAAGCCTGTTTTCGTCTATCTTATTTGATAATAAAAGTTTCATTCATATGCAACGGTTGTAGTAAATGCAGTCGTCGTCGCGTCGGTCCGCCTTTTGCGAGGCCTATCCACTCTAGATTACAATCTGTATTTCCGAAACTTTTAAACCAGAATATGACTGTACCGAAAACTAATCAACTTTTTTTAAATTGTCATAATATTGTTTCACCGAAGTTTCAAATTCCATATTCTTACATTCCATTACAATTCAATTTGCAACCTTCTTGTATTTATTTAAAATATTAATACCTAGTCCATTTTAACATAATAACAAATAATTTATATATTTCACAGTAATACAGGATTAAAGGTAGTGCCGGCTTAGAATGTCGCTACCCCTTTCTACCCACGGGTGTCGTAAGAGCCGACTAAGGGGCCTTTTGGGGCTTTTTATTGGATTTTTGGGCGATGCGGTTGGAGACCCATCAACATCCCCACTCAACTTCCAAAAGTGGCTGAGGAATTTATAATTCCTCTGGTTACCCCTTCTAGGGAAATATAGCCGTGTGTATATGTATGTATGTACAGGATTAAACAGGGGTTCCCAAACTAGGCTAGGCCTGTATTTTGGGAAACCATTTGACAATTGTAGTAAAAATTGCACTGTCAATTAAAATTGAAATTGAGTTGATATGATAATTAATACGAGTACGTTCGCAAATATCTATCTGTACTGTCGTCCTTGTTGTTATTTAAACTCGGTTTTCCTGGGAAAGTGGACAATCATCTAGTAGAACCTTTAAAAGGTAACGTTACAAATGTCCCGTTATCAAACGTTTTCGAAACGCCCGCTTAACAAGTGTTCCTATTTAGAAGTGATAAGTATCTAAATATGTTAGCCTCATACGCAGCGTGTATTTTCAGTCCGACTACATAAATAACTGGGAAATTTATTGCCATACATATTATGTCTCCCGCATGCTTTTATGATAAATGACGAGTCATTATTTCGTGTATACAGCGTTTAATTTTGGTGTGTATTTTTTGAATTTGCTCTTTATTATGTGCAAGGCATAAAAATTTTGTTGAGATTTTCTAAAGATACCGTGGTAGTCAATCTTACCTGCTATATTGAATAATAAATTAATATTAGCTTGCTTTATACTTTTGTCGGTCGTTTTCTGTTGTCGGTAACTTAAACTTATGCAGAAATTTCTGATTGGCAATCAGAGAAGTTAAATCTTTCGAGGCTTAGTAGGTAAGGTAGTTCATTTTACGATCGTCGTTTATAAACAACACTTACTTTACTCGACAAAAAAGGTACCAAAATGTTAATTGTAAGGCATGTTATTTTCCTGCATACATAAAACTACGTTATAACAACAAGTTAAATGTAACTTCAGGCCAATATTATATTCAAATGATGTTGTGCTTACCCTTGAAAAGACATGATTATTTTTCGTATTTTATAGATATTTATACAAAAAAACACGTAATATCTTGATGTAAACTGTATTTTTCCTCGGTTAGATGCTGCACTGACGAAAGCAATCACATTATAAAATTTCATTAAAACTACCCACATTTCGATGTAGTTTTAATTATTCATGCTGTTGTTTTAAAACGACTGTAGTAACAAGTGGGTTAAGAGTTCATAGGGATCATAGTATAGGATAACTCGGGCTGAAATTCAAATCATTTTCTATTGCTATCATGTGGTGATTCATGATTCATTTTTGTGATAGTATGTTATATCCAAATTGTTATGTTTTGTGACGAAATAAATTAGATAAAGTTAGGTATATGAACAATTCCTTATCAGGCTTTGATAGTGTTATCTTATATTGAATCAATTGTGTGATTCTTTTGCCATAGTATTTATCATAAAGATCATCTTAAATACTAATCCATCTAATCAATCTAGCTGTGTAGTGTCGGATTAGAATAGCACTACCCCATTTCTTCCGGTTGGTGTACGGAAGAGGCAACTAACGGTATTGGGGCTTTTAAGGGATTGTTGGGCGATGTGGTTGGAGACCCATCACCAACAACCTTTATTTTTACCATTTTTTCCCCACTCACATTTCCAAAAGTGGCTAAGAAATTTCTAATTTCTTAGCTCTGGCTACCTCTTCTAAGGATTTATAGCCGTGAGTATATGATTATGATGATGATGACTAATCCATCTATTAGTTCGGCTGTAAGTGATTGATTCTTCTCGTGTTGCATAAACACTAAATATTTAATGACTCATATAAAATCGTCATTATGTCGTTTTTTGTTCGCATTATAGAACAAATATAAGCTATGATAATAGTTTTATTACGTCCATACTACCTAATTTCCATACTAAATGTTTTACGAGTATAAACCGACATTGATATAATTATGTCATTAAGTTTTAAATAACATTACAATTACATCACGCTGCTTTTTCAATCGAAGTTTTCATTTTAATTATCAATACTATAATATGTTATATTAATAATGTACAATTTTTCTTTGCAGGTAAGCGTTCATAATAGGCCACGATGTGACGGTAAATTAATTTACTTTATCGAATTAAAATTAAGGCTCGATTATTTTAGGAATTCGAAAGTTTAGTTTGAGTTTTGAATGGATAATCGATAAAATTAATTCAAATTTGTTCTGTTTAACTTTAAGGAACAATATTGTTGCTCAAGAACATGAAATTGGTGTAAATATAGTATCGCAATTTTTTTTAAACCCAAATAGAAATAATTCAATTTATATATGTATACAGATTTACCTGCATAAGATGTGTAGTGCCAGCTTAGATTGTTACTACTCCTTTCTACCCACGGGTGTTGTAAGAGGCGACTAAGGATATGGGGCTTTTTAAGTGATTTTCGGGCGATGCTTTTGGAGACCCATCACCAACGACATTTTTTCTCTACCATCTTGTCCCCTATCAACTTCCAAATGTTGCTGAGGAGTTGTCTAGGTCTGAAACTCTGGCTACCCCTTTTTGGGATTTATCGCGTGAGTTGGGATTGTTCGGCGATGTTGCTTAAGATCAATCACAAACGATGTAGAATTTGACTGTCATTTCAACACTGTCAACTCAACTATAAAATTTCTTGAGTCTTTCTTTTATTCTAGAGTTCTGGTTACAAATCACGGTATTTTGAATTAAACTTTCACTTTATTATCATTTATACAAAAATATATACCAAATGCCTTATCGTATCAGCTTAGAGATCTCTTACCGTGGGCGTCGTCGCATGAATTGTATAAGATATTTTGTGACTTTTAAGTAATTGATAGGTTATTTAGAGTACCTTCTAATATAAATAATCTTTTATTTAGATTTTTTTTCACTCTCTTCTTTGAGAGGTTCATAACTGTAAAGACTTTTCGTCCTTGTAAGTTTTAAGTAATATTTAAAATTGCTGCTTTACTTGTATTGGTTTCAGTGGTTTTTGTGTTATGATAGCCCAGCCTATAGCGTTAGCCTTCTTTGATTGAGACACAGACTATTCACTTTACTTACGGCTTTGAATCCCTAAAAGTTAATTAGGCGTATAAAGTTTTATATACGGTTTTTTATCATTTATTATTATAATCAGTATTATTTAAATATATTTTCATTTCTAGCGTTTAGTTAGAAGTCACGCCAAAAACATATTGCTCATATTCTTGTTAAATTAATATTAAAATAGCATATTTAATTATGTTTCGAAAACGTGTTGAATGTAATTCATTTAACGTAACACAAAGCAGGCGCCGTCAAAACAATACGGAGATTGTCTTCACAGAGAATTGATACACTTGCGAGCATATACGCCGTTTACTTTTGTTTTCTTATATTAAATTAAAAAAAAAAAGTTTGTAATTATTATAGTTTAGTTAGAGATTTAATGTGGAAAAGGATGATGGCTCCAACACTTTAAGCCAATCAGATCATCAACAAAATTATAATCGCGAAATTACAACTTTATTTTACAATATTCTCCGTAGTAAAGGAGGCTAGTTTTATCCTCGAATTTGTTGTATTTATTTTCTTCGGAAGATTAACAGACAAATACAAACATAATATAACTAAGTAGGAACACACAATGCCATTTACGAATCTTCACCTATAGAAAATATACAACCTTAGGAAAATTAAATAGGGGCATGAAACTAATTTATCCCCAAACGATTGCTCGTGTGCGTTTTCTTACTTCTAGTTTTTCTTTTCTTCCAGCGGCTCACTAAAATTTTCTTTTATGTACGTATTTATGTTTATGAGTATTTACGGTGATATATTCCAAAAGGGGGTTGCCAGAGCTTCATTGGCTAGGTTTGGAAATTAACTGGGGAAACGATAGCATAATAAACATACATACATAATACATAATAAACGTACTCACGGCTATAAATCCCTTAACGGGGTAGCCAGAGCTTTGGAATGAGAAATTGTGAAATTGCATAATAAAGTGAGGTTATAAATGGGTTTTCAGCCAATTCGCCTAAGAGTCACTTAATTATTCACATTTTTTTATTATACAACATTAATTTGTTAATTTTGTCCACGTCTGTACATCAGCTGCGTATACAAAATCGCAAGCTGGGACGCTCTTATTTGCACAAAAACTTTGCTGAAACACCTTTGTCTCTCGTGAGAAATAGTTTGGTTCTTTCGTAAATCACTTCAGCTTTGAAGCCTCCGTTTTGCTTGGCTTTATCAACAATCTATTTATTGTGATAAAGAAATACTGTATAAATGTTGAAGGGTTTCAAGGGTGTCTTGTGTTGAGATGGAACTGAATAGTTGTCATAGTTTTGCGTATTACATTAATAATATTATAATATTTGTTCGTATATTCTCCGCTTTGATCACACATTATTAGAGAACCAGTTCTATATAAAGTAACATACATACATACATATACTCACGGTTGTAAATCCCTAGAAGGGGTAGCCAGGGCTATGGAATTGGAAATTCCTCAGCCACTTTTGGAAATGTGAGTGGGGAAAAGATGGTAAAAATAAAGGTTGTTGGTGATGGGTCTCCAACTGCATCGCCCGAAAATTCCTTAAAGCCCCAATATAAGTTAGTCGCCTCTTACGTACACCCACCGGGAGAAATGGGGTAGTGCTTTTCTAAGCCACTCATTACACAGTCTCTAAAATAATAAAGAGCATTTTAATTAAGAAATATAAGAAATAACCTTATTTTGTTTTAAATAACAAATTTTCTTGTAAAAACTCGCTATTGCTAAACAACGCTATTCAGTGAATGAAAACAAAAAAAAACGTTCTTATTTATGCCTTTTTTCGAGGTTGAGAGAATTCATTCGACGATTTTTTTCTGTAAAAAGAATTTTCGTGTTTTTGTATATATGCACTATGCTACTAAATAACTGATAAATTTTATCAATTGATTCTACCTATCTAAGTTTTCATTACCAACTTACATATAGCGAAATCATAAAAATCTGATGAACTCCGTAGTCAAATGAACCTTATCGCTGTCAAGTGGCAGCATGCAGGTCCTGATAATAACCCTCTCGGATCCTCTGGGGCGTGTCAAAGTGTCTAATGTAGTTTGAGAAACTGTGCTTCAGATTTGGCGCCTCCGTGCATTGCATACGATGAGCTGCAAACCCATTTATTTATTAGTATTGTATGTAGTTTGTGGTTGTTGGAATTTTGTTTTGATTATATACGTGTTTGTAAAGATAGAAATCTGAACTTTGATTAATAAAAGAGCATGGAAGAAGGGATTGATAAATGTTATGAATGTCCTAGGTAGTGGCCATCGATAGTCTCTGCCTACACCATTAGAACTAATGGCGTGAGTATGCATATGTATGTTTTTATATATAAAGAGAACATGCATGAAAGTATTTTTTAATGATGAAGATCTAGGCGTAAAAAGTACATACATACATATACTCACGGCTATAAATCCCTAGAAGGTGTAGCCAGAGCTAAGGAATTAGAAATTCCTCAACCATTTTTGAGAAATTGAGTGGGGAAAAGATGGTTAAATAAAGGTTGTTGGTGATGGGTCTCTAACAGCAACGCCCAAAAATCCCTTAAAAGCCCCAATACCGTTAGTCGCCTCTTACGTACACCCACCGGAAGAAATGGGGTAGCGCTATTCTAAGCCATAATTCCATAGTTTCTATATTTATTTATTACTGTTGTTTTGAGTCGACACCACACAGCAAAACATACATGTCTTACGAATTAATTCATCACACTTTAGTTCTCCGTAACTATTAGTCTCCAAAGACCAGTCGAGTTGCTTGACCCTATAATCTGAGCAGCAGATAGACGGACGATCCCACATGTAGATAACTTCGGTAGGTGATTGATTTATACTAACTTCGATACGACTTTACTATGTTGCGTTAGGTCACCCCAGTTGTGGGACAAAAAGGGAATCTAGAAAGTATTTTAGAGATAGAAGGATATTATTTATCTAAGCGTTGCTGTGTAGTGTCGGCTTAGAATAGCACTACCTCGTTTCTGGGTGTACGTAAGAGGCGACTAACGGTATTGGGGCTTTTAAGGGATTTTTGGGCGATGCGATTGGTGACCCATCACCAAAAAACTTTATTTTTACCATCTTTTCCCCACTCAGCTTCCAAAACTGGCTGAGGAATTTATAATTCTTTAGCTCTGGCTACCCCTTCTAGGGAAACATAGCCGTGAGTATATGTCGTTGTGTTAACTGAGAGTAATATTACTCCAAAGAATAAAGCGTACAAATTAAAATTTTAAGTCGATCCTAGTAGTGAATGTTTGTTGTTGTACATACTTCTTACTCTTAATAAATAAAAATATTTCTTCCTTTTTTTATAACATAGTAATTTTCATTTAAATGCAACAGATCGAATGCTGTGTAGTGTCGACTTAGAATAGCACTACCCCATTTCTTCCGGTGGGTGTACGTAAGAGGCGATTAACGGTATTAGGGCTTTTAAGGTATTTTTGGGCGATGCGGTTGGAGACCCATCAACAAAAACCTTTATTTTACCATCTTTTCCCCACGCAACTTCCATAAGTGGCTGAGGAATTTCTAATTCCCTAGCTCTGGCTACCCCTTCATGGGATTTATAGCCTTGAGTATATGTAAGTATGTATGCAACAGATCGCGAAGTGTTTTTGAATAATCATGGTAGCTATGAAAATTTGCTATGAAGCTTTGTATCAAAACATCGCTACCCAGGTCACCTACTTAATCAAATCAAATTATTCATAGTGAGAAGCTTTTACACCCAATGCCACTGAAATCCCGAATCGAGTAGTAGTCGCCGGGGACATGCGAGTAATTTGATGACTGCACTCCAGCACGCGAGACCGGGAACAGGTCAGCTGGAACCCTCGGGATTAGCAGCGGTTAGTTAGTTCTAAAATTTGATTTGATCTGCAATACACGGTGCTTTGTTAGTGGCTGTGTTATGTTAATTTATACTGATTTTAGTATCACACATAGATTGATAAATACATACATATATTCATCGCTAAAAAAGGGTGGACAGAGCTTCAGAGCTAGAAACTCCTCAGCCACATTTGGAAGTTGGTAGATTGCTAGCCGTTATTAAAGTATATAAGTTTTCCTGTAAGTTTTTGAGGAATTAATGATATTGTTGATTAATTAATGTTGATGATTTCCTATTACCAATTTTTAGTAGTATGTCATGACCTCTATGAATTTGAATCTTTTTTTCTCATCGTTTAAAGCTAATGTTAATTTATAATTCCTTTACAACAAATGTATATAATAAGATATATCAAGAATTAGACTCAAAATCTGAATTTTACATCTACCTCTTGAAATCAAACCTAAGCTTTCCAATAATAATATTAAAATAAAATGGTTTACTTTAGAACATGAAAAAATATTAAAGCACATATTATTATCATGCAAGATGCCTTCTTGATTCATTTGCTCATCGTAAATTATATTTTGTAACCAATGTCATTTTTACAAGGACTTCAACCTCTGAAATAAGCATAACATTCATACTAAAGTAATTGAATTTATCGAAAAGACGCCCCAGAATTTTCTTCGCATCTCATTATATGCTATTCAGACGTATTTTCTACAATGCACCTTGATTTTTTGACAATTTCATCTAAGATTCTTAACCCGAGGACGACTTGAGGTCGCAGGTTTTTTGACAGTATTCAGATTAAAGGTTTTTTTACAGCATTAGAGTCTAGTTTGTTGACTCTGAATGCTCCAATAAGTCACTTGTCAAATCAAATTACCCGCTGATTACATTATGCTAACACTATATTCAGAGTTATCTTGAACGTTTTATATTTTGTGGAAGATTTTTTTAAGTTTTTTTTTTAAAAAACAGCCCTTTCCAATTGTGGCGTGAAAAAAAGCACCGTGATTAAACCTTGAGATTGGTCCTATTACAAACAAACATATACTCACGACTATGAATCCCTAAAAGGGGTAGCCAGAGCTTCAGAATAAAAAAAACTATACAGAGAAGCAATAGAAAGTAGCGATAAAACAGTCTCTCTATAAGTTGATAATACAGTACCAAGTAAAAAATGGCTTCCTTAAATATGTAATGAAAATACTTTACGGCATATTTAGAAAAGGAGTTATCTAAGCATACGGATAGCACTAGAAGGCCAATGAGTGATGGCAGCAATGGAATTCACATTATTCAGCAAACGTCAAATGTAAACAAACGGCAGCCATTAACTCCTAGTGAAGAAGTCGTCGAAACACTGGCGCATGCGCCGGCGCTACGAGAGAACGCGACAGCTATAATGAAACAGAGACAGAAAGATAGCGCAAGCGAAACTACCAATTATGCGGCTGTGGCCAGTAAAGTTAAGAATGGAGCGGGAAAGACCATCATAAAACCATATGAAAGTGAAGAATGGACTGAAGTGAAGACTAAGAAAAGAAATAAATTAGACAGGACGAATATTGTTAAAGGAGGGGGTTCGCCTATCGTTGGTATTGAAGGGGTGGAGCAAAAGAAACATCTACATGTTTGGGGCTTGAAAAAGTCAACAACAGAGGAAAACATGAGAATTCATATTGAAGGTATAATTGGCAAGGACAAGGATATAAAATTAGACAAAATAAATCACAAAATTGAAAGAGATTATGTGTCGTATTTAATTGGAATCCCGGAATCGTGCTATGATAATGTCTGTGACTCAGAGAAATGGCCAAAAGACGTGAAACTAGCCAAATGGATTTGGTTTCGAAGACCACATACAAAGGAAAAAACCAACTAAGGAAATTCAATTATTATACCAAAACGTTAGGGGTCTTCGTACCAAACTGAAAGAATTTTATAATAATATTTTAAATTCAACAGCTGATTTGTTTGCTTTCACTGAAACAAGCTGTACAGAATCAATATTCGACGCGGAACTAGTTCCTGTTGGGTACAGCGTGTTAAGGTGTGATAGAAACGACGGTCGCATGTTGGGCGGCGCGATGTTAGTGGCCACACCCGAATACGAGCTCCGCCGAGTGCAGGTGCCGGGCGACACGAGTGTTGACGAATGCTCATTCGAGATTGTCGGCGCGAGGGTATATCGAAAAAATCGGTTTTTATTTATGTTATGTACTGTTTACATTCCACCAGGTAGTAATGACCATTTTTATTTTAAATTGTTTGAGATACTAGAAAAGTGGTCTTTTAAATATTGTGACAAATTTATGATTATAGGCGATTTTAATCTTTATTCTTGCTCGCCGGAAGTAGTTAATTATTTTGAATACTTTATAGCTTATTGTGGAGTCAGTCAGCTGAACACAATTTTAAATAAGAACGACCGCTGTTTGGACTTAGTCCTTTGTTCCGCGGATGGCCTATGCCGCAGTGTAGCGTTATCCAGCGAGCCGCTTGTGAGCGTGGATGCTCATCATCCACCATTAGACGTATCCTTGTCTCTGTTCCGCGGTGGCAGCGGGGATGGGGTCGACAGTGGTACTGGGCTTATACCAGCGCCACGAGTTTCAGTTGATAATGTTAAGAAAGATAATATAAATTTGAAACAAGAATGGGCTTTTAGAAAAGCAAATTTTTCTTTATTATATTCAAAATTATCACTAGCAGACTGGACTGATCTTTATTTTATAGACGACTCAAAAGAAGCTCTTGATTATTTTTATTGTATTATTAATAACATAATAGATGACTGCGTTCCACAGAAAAAGCGTTATTCAGGCTGCCCCAGGTATACATTTCCTGAGTGGTATACTCCTGAAATAAAACGCAACATAGCCCTTAAAGCCAAACTACACAAACAGTTCAAAAAGACAGGTTCACAATGTGATTACGATCAGTTCTCAGCACTGAGAGCAAAATTGAAATTGGATTTACGGGTCGCCATGGAGAATTTTGAAAATAGGGTACAATTTTTGCTAAGCAAAGAGCCAAAACTATTCTGGTCCATGATTAAATCAAAAACAAAAAAATTTAATAGAACAGCTATATGTAGGGGCGGAACTGTACTTTCGAATGAGCAAAGTGTTCAAGCGTTTTCTGAATACTTCAGTTCGGTATACGCGAAAAATCCAGCGCGCCTCAGCGTCCCGGACGCGATGGCGGCGGACGCGGCGGCGGCGGGTGCGGCGGCGCGCGTGCATCTCACCGCGCTCAGCCGCGACAAAGTGCACCGCGCGCTGGAGCGTCTTCCAGCCAAGAAGTCGGCCGGGCCGGATGGAATACCAGGGTTTGTAGTTAAAGATTGTCGCGCAGTATTACAGGAGCCGCTATTATTTATTTTTAACTTGTTCCTAGCGGAGGCGACCTTTCCCGACTACTGGAAAGTAACGCGCGTTGTACCGGTACCAAAAGGTAAAACTACTTCGGACGTAAAGGACTATCGCCCGGTGGCCGTTTTATCCGCTTTTGCAAAAGTGTTTGAATCAGCTTTGCAACAACGGATATATGGGGAGACATCGGGACTAATATCAGAGTGTCAACATGGTTTTAGACCAGCTCACAGTACCACCAGGAACCTGCTGAACTTTATGTCCCACGTGGTCCCTCATCTGGATTCGGGGAACAGTGTCGATGTGGCGTATTTCGACTTTAAAAAAGCATTTGATACAGTAGATGGAGATGTCATGCTAATAAAACTCGCGGAAATGGGATGTACACCACATACCCTAACGTGGTTCGCCAGCTACCTTAGCAACAGGCGGCAGTACGTTGATTACGGTGGGTGTGTGTCGAAAGAATACCTTACTCTTTCAGGAATTAGTCAGGGCAGCAACTTGGGTCCATTGGAGTTTTTGATAATGATAAATAATCTTCCGGAAGTAGTCAAACACTCAACATGTCTTATGTTCGCTGACGACTTGAAGTTGCTCCTACCAATTGAGACCGTCGAAGATTATAAAAGATTTCAAAGCGATATTGAGTCCATCCACCAATGGAGTCAAAAAAATAAACTAGAACTGAATATAAGTAAATGCGCTACAGTTACGTATACTAGACAACGCAGTCCTCACCACCACCATTACCAACTGGGTGGAGTAGCGCTAAAACGGGTACAAGAGATGCGGGATCTCGGCGTTAAGTTTAGCTCAGATTTAACTTTTCGCAATCACATTGTGGACGTTTGTAAGAAATCATTTAGAACGCTCGGGTTTGTGCTGCGCACGATAAGAGGGTTCACAAACATTCTTGCTATAAAAACCCTTTATAACACATTGGTGCGTAGTAAATTGGAATGCAACGCAGTCATCTGGGCTCCACATGAAGCGAAATATCGCCTCATGCTGGAGAAAATTCAAAACAAATTTGTTAAGTTTTTAAATTTTAAACTATATGGTGTTTATCCTTACTATCCCTTGATGTACCCTACACTATTCATTTCGGGTATGGTAGGGTACAACAAGTTGGAAGTGAGAAGGGATTTAACTTTGTTAGTTTACTTATTAAAGGTTTTAAGAGGAATAATTATTAACCCCACTATCCTGTTCAAACTAAAATTAATGGTACCTAGTAATACATTAAGGCGGCGTTGGGGTCGTCTACTGGTAGTTCCATCTTCACGGACCAATCTCTTGTTTGAGAGTGCTTTTGCGCGAGCGGTACGATCTTTGAACCAGATTGCCGATCGCATAGATTTATTCTCATGTTCGCTGGCTGACTTTACAAAATCTTCATTGTATTACTTATGTTATGAAAAAATTGATGTTTCAATGTGCAAAAGAGGAAATGAGAAGATTTAGAAGATAACTATTTCATACTTAATAGGTTCAATAATAATAATGTTAATATATGTGATAGGTATTTTGTAGTAGATATTTAATAGATGTTTAAGTTTAATATAATCGCATTGGGCTATGCCTGTAATGGTTATGTTATGTAAATAAATAAATAAATAAATAAATAAATATTTAAACTACAAGTAACTGCAACATTTCGAATGATTCGCGTCTCTGAGCGTTTATGTTTTTATTGCAATTCGAAATAGCTAAAACAAAGAACACTTATTCCAACCTAACAAAACTGTAGCCGAGTAGCAATGACAATATTTTCCCGAAAAGCTTAATAACGCCAGTCCCTGCCCACCCTCGCTAAGATTTATCTCCCCAATATAAGAAATTATATTGGCTCAAGTAAGATATATATAGAAACTAGGACCCTTAGTTTTGTCTCTTTTAGTAAAGCTATGTTGTGGTTTATTGTGTTGGAAACAGGCTTTTCTTGTAATTGATATAAATCTAGATTTTTACTTTAAATTTATGTTGGCTTAACGTTTGATTAACGTTTTATTTATAGTTTTGTTGGAAACTTCATGATGCGATAGTTTTTTCTACATATATACATTGCATTTATACATACATATACTCACGGCTATAAGTCCCTTAAATGTATTCCTCCTAACATTAACTGAATTTAAATTCAGTGTGACTTTGTCGACGAAATATATTAATTAATTCATTTCAATATCACACTTAATATTATATATTACACTTAGTATTAGTACCTGCATATACTCGTAGAATGATTGCGCATTTGTACCAATAAACAGGTAGTCATCACATCACATTAATTCTGTGGATAAAAAAGACAAAAATAATTAAAAATATTTTACTAGGAAAAACACCATTTATTCATCCACCATAGTCAACTAACAAAGTCAACCCGTCTTAAATGCAGTTTAGCCGCGTTAACGAACCCTATTACGAATCAAATAAAAAAAAATAGAAAACCACAGAGCAAGATAAAAGCGGAGGAAATAAGCCAGAAGACACAGAGTATCCGGAATTAAAGCTAAATAAGGTGGAATGGTAGAGGCGCGTCGCAACACCAGTTAACTTTCAATCGATCGGGCGAATTGAAAATTACTACGTATTTGGACTCTATGTTCGATTTAATACTTCACTTATAGAATAGACATTAATATAATTTAATAAGATAAAGATAAAAAATATTTATTTCAAAATAAAAAGAAATTTTCTCAATTTTTTGAACGTCACAAACTTACGCATAAGTTAAATCTTACTCTACTGACTCTACTTCGGATTCGGAAGGTGTATTGTTGCGAGAAGAAACTCAGCAACACACGTCTTTTCTCAGTCATATTACAATATTGGTGTATGTCTGGAAATATCCTGAATAGAGCCCTGGTGACATATGGTGAATGAAGACTGCGTTTTATAATTACTTTGAATTTCTTTTACGAATCTCTTTTATAGACATTCATATACGTAATTACGGGAAAAAATCCTAGGAGCGGTAGTCAGAGCTTTTTGCTTAATTTAACTTTGTAGAAATCCATTGTCCGAAGAGATTTATAATAGAAAAGTTTTGATTATTGCGATAGTTAAAACAGATTTGAAACCCAAACAGAACGACGACGCAATAAAATGGTTTTTCAAATTATGTTACTATATATTAATTTGCCCCTAAGGATCTCAATCTCTCGAGGAAAACAGAATGCTGTTAAGAGTTTGACGAGTGTTATTTGCATGAAATCATAAAAATTCTATAAAATAAAAACTTTAGCTGATTCTCAACCGTACGATATTTTAAAAATAACGAAGCTGGATCGAATTGCAATACGGTCTCTCTAGATATGTGATCCAACCTCGCACTCCGATGGGGTTAATTAAAAACGAGTGAAGTGTACTCGCTTTTTTCGTTAAGGATTTTCTGCTGTGTAGAGTCAGTTTAGAATAGCACTACCCTATTTATTCCCGTGGTTTGTAAGAGGCAACTTAGAGGAATTGGGCTTTGTAAGTGCTTTTTGGGCGAAGAGACCCATCACTTCCAAAACTGGCTAAGGAATTTCTTATTTTGGAGCTCACGCAACCCTTTCTAGGGATTTATATCCGTAGTGTATGTATATAGGTTATAAAATGAATGTTCCCCGCTCATATATTTACTACCTTTCATGATTTACTTTTTAACATATTCGCAATATGCCAAAATCATCGTTTCAATCCTTAGATACAAGTAAGATCCAATTTCAACTACTATAAGATGAGGTTGAGAGCAAACCTTAAAATATACAAAATCATGTGATTGAAATTTGAAATCATTATAATTAATGACTAAACTAATTATACCGATTTAGCAAATCGCATTATACTAAATGCTGTTTGTGGGTTTTCATTATTATGTAAGCTATAGCAAATAAAATTGTAATTTTAATTGTCGGGTGTTGTTATGACAGTTCAAATCATCAAACACTCTTATACATAAACAATATGTGATGAATTTGATTGACGTTCTCTAAATCGCACAAATTATGCTTCAACTTATTCTATGATTTCATAAGGAACCTTGAAAATAACATCAAAGGCTAGAATTCTTGTCAAGTTAGTACATCATTTATTTGACAATTTTTATCCTTATTCCCATACGAATATGATTCAAAACTATTACATGTGTAATAAAGCCTATCCCACAACTATAATTTCAATCGTGATCCGAGTTACATACTAGCATTAGAGAGATTCTCTACGAATCCAAACCTTATTCCAATAGGATAAAGGTCAAATTGAACAGAAAATGAAGCTGAAGGTTTGAATTCGATTAAAGATTCGTAATCGAAGCATCGAACATTGCGTTTTGATTGCGTTTTCTAGTTTAAGCGATTTTGGTGCTAATACCTAAGGGGTTAAGAGCTATCTGTACATGCAGTTACAGGTTATTGTGTGACCTCATAGTGCTTACAGAATTAGTAATATAGGTTTTGCGTTTACCGTCAGTATATTCAATTTCGATGTGGAAATGAATTTAAAAGTGCAGTTACATGAAGACTAAGTAAAGTTTTACCATTGAAACCATTGAAACCATTTTATTGTCATGATTGCGGATACAACAAAAGATGTTTCATACATTTATAATAGTGACTGTCACAATCTACTCTTTCGAGTGTACGACATTAGTACATAGTTTAACTACGTCATTTTATTGAAATTCATAGAAATGTCATCATGCAGTATTGCTAATTAATTAATAAAATTAATGTTCTTATATAACTCTAAATGTACTATTCATAAATTAAAGTCAGTGAAAAATATACAAATAAAATAAAATATAACCCTATGCCACAGAGATATCATCATCAGTTTAAGTTAACTACATAAAAAAAAAATAAAAAATAAAAAATATAATACCTTTCAATCAATTAAAACATATCAAAACGAAAACTGAATTATAATAAAACATAAAAACATGTTAGCATTAAAATTAAATATTATTCTTCGTCCTTTAATAAGTCCTTAACACTATAGAAACATTTTTCCATTAGCCATTCAAATATCTTTCTTTTAAATAATATTATAGGAAAATTCTTAAAGTAATCAGGTATTTTATTATAAATTTTGCACGACATATATAGAATACTTTTCCTATTTAAAGCCTGTCTCAGATCTGGCATTGCTAATTTGTCTTTAAATTTTATATTAAGTCTATCACTCCTTGTTAGTGGCATATTCTTAAAAAGTGATTTATTACTCCTTACAAAAACACACACTTCATATATGTAAATGCAAGCTAGTGGCAGAATTTTTAATAATTTGAAAAGTGGCCTGCAAGACTCAGTTTGGTCATTTATTTTGCATAAGGCTCTTACACATTTTTTTTGCGCAATAAATACAGACTGGATATCCGTAGAATTTCCCCACATTATAATTCCATATCGAAGAATGGAGGAAACATAACCATGATACGCCATTTTGCCAGCATTAAGTGACGAGAATTTTACAACACGTTTTAAAACATATAAATATTTATTAAGTTTAGTACACACATTACTACAATGATATTTCCAATTAATATTTTTGTCAATGGTTATACCTAACAATGAAATGCTATTTACTTGTTCTATCATTGTATCATTATATTTGAGTGTTATATCCTGAGCTGATGATTGTGGATGATAAAACTGTATGAGTTTGGTTTTTCCAAAATTTAATTTCAAATTATTTTCGGCCGTCCATTGTACAATTTTTTTAAATTCGTTATTAATTTTATCTTCGTAAGGACATTCATTTGAATCTGAAATTAGAGCAACACTATCGTCGGCGTACAAAATCATTTTACAATTGACTGCGTCAGGGAAGTCATTAATATAGAGGAGAAATAAAAATGGGCCCAAGATACTTCCCTGGGGGACTCCATATTCATCCATGAGAAAGTTAGACCGATATTCCTGTAAAATTTTTGTTTTATTTGATAACCCTAAGAGAGAGGTACATACATATCTGTTATTGATATATGATTCTATCCATTTCAAAGCATTGCCTCTGATTCCGTACCTCTCTAGTTTATAAAGTAAAGTAGGTCGACACATATAATTAAATGCTTTAGTTAAGTCCATAGCTATTGCACAGATTGGGACTTTTTTTTCCATTGACTCAATAACACTTTTGATCAAATTAAATATAGCTAAAACTGTCGATTTATTTTTTCGAAACCCATGCTGTTCCGGTTTGAGTATATGTTCTTTTTCTACAAATTCGGACAATCGGACTAACATAGCTTTTTCAAATATTTTAGATAGTATCGGAATTAGGGTTATTGGTCTATAATTATCTATCTTAGTTTTCGATCCTTTTTTATGAAGAGGTTTTACAATGGAAATCTTCAACTGGCTTGGGAATACTCCTTGTTGAAATGAAAGGTTAATTAGGTAGGACAAAGGGACACATATTGCATTTGCACATAATTTTAGAATTTTTGTGGTAATCTTATCAATCCCGACAGAATTAGTATTTTTAAGATTTTTTATAATAGTTTTGACCTCATTTTCAGAAGTAGGCGCTATAAAGAAAGATTTAAGTTTGTGGTCCTTAAACTTTGTTCTACCGCCAGTGCAATTGCTGGAAACTTCTTTTACAAAAAAATCATTAAATATTTTACAAAGTTGCTTCGGATTTCGTTCATTCTGTACCAACTGTTATCTACCGGTACGTGTGTCGTTTAGTCTACATTTAGATTATACAACATTACGCCATCAGGGTAAATAGAATAATAAATTATTATTAGATGAGTACTAAACCATTTCTTTTCGCGGATGTCGTACAGGTGCTTCGTTTTTGGGGATTATCAAGTGATTGTTGGCTGATTTGGCTGGAACCTGACATCAAAAATTCTTTATCTTACGATTTTGGCCCCACTTAACTTCCAAGATTTGCTGAGGAATTTCTAACTCTGAAGCTCTCTCTCTCTCTCTCTGAACACCTCTTATTCGTCGTTTATCTATTGCAGTGAGTTTAGGTATAGGTAAGTAAACCTAAAAAAAATATTTCTATGGCTACCAAAATCTAAACCAAAACACTACGGTTCCAAATGATTCCTATTTACTAAGAACTTAGCCATACATCCACAAAATAATTTCTCTGTCTGTTCCTACTTACAGATATCCAGATTAATTTCTCATATTCCTGCTAAGCTGGGCAATGATCTGGACCCAGTAATTATAGAAGAGATTTCAATTCGATACCATATTGTATATTATGTTGCAGCGATGATTATTGCTTGAGATTTAATTAATTTCTCCATGTTCGTTTCTGTAGTAATGTTGTTGAGCGCGCAAATATCTATTTGATGCTATGTTTGATATTTGTTTAGCAATTATTGTTAACTTTAAGTTACGAATGATGGTTTTTCATGTATTTCAGTGGGGTAAAACTTTGTTAATATGTAGGAAATATTAAGGGCGTCCCACGAAAAAGTGAGAACCTTGAAACGGCATTTGGGCTTCCCCCTGCCGTTTCCTCACCTTTAATAGAACTCGTAAAACAAGCCATCTATAAGCAACTATGATAACTATAGATTATAGCGATATAGATGTAGATATAGCGCCATCTACCAAAACAGTCTCGTACTACGTTGTACGATCGGCGCGGCGTATTGATATATGTGTTAATTATGTTTCGCCAAGTGAATATTGTTATAAAAATAAAACAAATACTTCAACAGTACAATAACTTTATTTCCACAAAACTTATTTCTTGATACCTTTTGGAATATAGCAGGGGAACATGTCGAAAAGAATGTTGGTGTCGTGATGATACGTTTCACGTGACATAGTAAAAGGGGTTTATGTTATTCTTAACCGACACAACAAAGTGTACGTGGATGGCAGTAGAAATGAAGTAACGTGTAATTATATAATAATAATATCTCGACGTCAAAAATCCACACTTGAACAAAAAATCGACTCAATTTATAGAACAGGAGTAGGCATTTTTTTCATGAATACTTACTTACTACTGATTCAACATAAGTAAATTATAAAACCCAAATAATTTTCATAAAAAATATCATTTTATTGAGATGGTGCAGAAAGCAAAAGGCAATTCTTAAGGTTCTTTTCAATATTAAAAACTAAGTTATAACTAGGTATTTGTAGGCACAGATTCATGAATACCTGTTTGTAGTTTCTTGTTTGAAGGAGGCTATAAATGTGCGTCTTTTGTACTTGTTCATTTAATTAATTAGAGGTTTGTTCAAAAGTTTTCTTGATTATCTAAATTCACATTTCCCGAAATTTTACGGCTGAAAATATACTTCAACTCATATAAAATAGTTTTTACGCCAAATTGTGCAAGATAGCTATATTAAATAACTTATCCACCGCGACTAAATAACTTAAATAATAAAAGAGACAGAAGTTCGGAATATACCGGACTTAAAAGGGTTATTTATTGTTAAATTAACAGTCTGTTAATATCAGTGCTAATCTTTAATATATTCGAGCACATGCATCGTTCGTTTTACTGTGTTGAAAAAGCATGGCATGGTGATGGTGCTGTTAATCTTTAAATTAATATACTTTTACGTTTTTTTATATACAAAAGTAAAGGTGCGTTTAAGAGCACTATTATCACAGTTGATGAGCCTAGTTCAGGTGCATTAGATACAGTAGCCGTGTTCTCCAATGATTTCTCCCTGTCGGTATTGTGGGACGAAAATACACTTTCTTCCATCATCTCAGTTGAACTGAAATTAATTCATAATATATAAGTATAGGCTCAATTGGGTATGATAACTTTTTCACAATTTATTACAAAATACGAAGTTCAATGAAAGACTAAAAATTTATAAATATCAGCTCCTGGTCTATTTTACTTACTCTGTTAATTGAACTTGGCGAGATGATTGAGGTTCCTGATTTATTGCATATTTCTCATCCCCTTGTAAAGCAATACGTTTTTGGAGCCTAAATCAGAATTAATAGCACATGAATGAAATACAATGGATCAAAATAATTGATCGAAGAACGGTTCGAATACATATATTAAGATAATTATATATTTTTTCTTAAAAAGTAGAAATATGACTAAAGTGGAGAAGTGTAATACACATCATATAAATAAAAAAAAACACCCAGATTTGAAAGAAAAGTTAGAAGGTAAGATTATTCACGGAACATAGCTATAGGGTAAAACGTAACAAGCATATTTACAAAACAGAATAAATAGCAACAGGTATTTTTAATAATGCATTCATCGTGATCCGAAGGAGAAAATAAAAAAATACTTATTTTACGAATAAAAAACATACTAAAATACTGTCGCAAGGTTGAGGATCGAACTCTGTACTGATAATCACTAAGCGTGAAACGTTTAACGCGTTACACCACTTCGATCTTAGAGCTAAGAGTCGAAATTGACGAATATATTAGGATTGCGAACGAACAATATAATATATATATGGCAAAACTTTTCGACTATGTTCCGTGCAATATATAAAATATGCCTAAAGTGTTTTATTGGTAGAAAAATTTGTACTTACAATTTTGCATTCATTATCTGAGCCCTCTGTTTAGCGAACCTTTTTTTCATATTTTTTCCCTTTTAGGGATTTATAGCCGTGAGTATGTATGTTGTTCAAAATTTTTTTGTTTAATTGGAAATTTTCGATTTTCTGCACATGTTTGTTTCCTTTATTTAATTTTCCGACGTTATTATAAGGTAAACAATATTTTTAATCTTACTAAAAAGATATGTAAATACATCACATAAATTTAAAGCAAAAAGATAATAATTGTTTCAGCTGGATTTACAGAACATTAGGATAAAACGAGCGTATTCACAAAACAGAATTATGCGCAGTATTTTTAATCATGCATTTATCATCATAACCGAAACAAAATAATTTTACGAGGAAAGAAATAAACAAAAAGCATGACCCGGAGAGAAGAATTGAACTTACGCCCACATCAACAGCGCATGGCCCCTAATGCGTTGGACCATTTCGTACTATCTAAACAGGGTGAAATTAACGATAATATTACGATTGTTATCAAACTTATAATGTAAAGCAAAACAAGCGACTATGTTGCGCACAACCAAAATAAATTATCTAAAAAGCGCGGGAAGCGGCAAGCAGCTCTATTACAGAAAAATTCGACACAAGCTCTGCGCATGAAGGCTAACAGCCATCTGCCGCCCCGTTCTCCGCACAGGGACCCGCTCCAGATTGACATTGAAATTTAGGGTTTTTGCTTTATAACTCCATAATTAGGATGAAAAGACTAAAAATTATTCATACAGATGATAGACTACTCAGTTGTCTACGCAAATATTACGTAATCGATAACATATATGCAGTATTCTGACAGCAATATCAGACTTTACGATAAAAAAGCCCCCCACAAATTATTTTTTTTCTTAGTCGATTATTATTGAAAACGAATGAGAACCGTCATTATTAAAGAAAAGATATTGAACTTGAACATATATTTTATTTAGAGTGTGATTGTTTCATTGAGCAGGTTTCATTGAGTTTGAAAACTACCAAAATCAGTGAAATTTTCGAGGGAGGCCCTTAAATGGATTACGGTTAGGTTACGTTAGGCTAATGGTAGCTAAAATAAAAAAGATTATTATATATATATATATATATATATATATATAATAATCTTTTTTATTATATATATATGTTTCATCCATCCTCCGCTAATAGACTTTCACGGTTGGGCATAGGCTCCCAAAAGATTTCTACAACGAACAGTCCTGCGCCGCCTTCGTTCATCTGCTGCCTGCATCCACCACCAAGTGATCTATGCATGTTTATGAGGCCCATCTATATTTATACTTCCTCCAACGTCATGCCGTGTAGTGCCGGCTTCGAATGTCACTACCCCTTTCTACCCACGGGTATCGTAAGAGGCGACTAAGGGTATCGGGCTTTTTAATTTGTTTTTGGGCGATGCAGTTGGAGACCCATCACCAACGATACTTTATTTATACAATCTGGTTCCCTATCAACTTCCAAATGTGGCTGAGGAGTTAGTAGCTCCTAATATCTGGCTATCCATTTTATGGCCGTGAGTATATGTATGTATGTTCATAATTTTCTTAAAATAAATTATAAATAAAACTGGAATATTTGAAATGAAATTTCATGAACGGAATTACTTCGTTACATATATTCTGAGTTGAGACGTTAAGTCTAATTGTTTTGAATTGTTTCTTTAATTCCGTCCCAAAGTCGTCGGGTCAGCCTTAGTGTACAGTAACCATGATTTGCTTTACGAATATTGTAAGTCCTTCTTAATTAATTTTGAAACTTTGTAGTAAAAAAAACCTTGGTTTAATTTGTGTGTATATTAGTATAATTTTTTATCTTTTTATTTTTCTAAATTCTTAAAAATCTTAAGCTTCTCCATACCAACTAATTAACTCTTGGTAATTAATTGGCTACATTTAGTCTCCAATAATAAAAGCTTGGTAAAAATAGTGTAGTGAAGAGTTCTCAATCCTAAATAACATTTAATTTATTAATCTAAATCATAGTCACCATTCAAGGGTCGCCCCCCGCTATATACCCAACACCTTAATTTATGAAAGGTTTGACGAGGAGCCCTTAGAGGCTGTTTGAGTTTACTCAGCAAGTTATATTAAAAGTGGCTTAGCAATTGCTTGGATACATCTCAGGAGTCCTTTTTATGATATGTAGAATTTTTCCATGAAAATTAGGTATTATAAAGAGATGACTTTTATCCTCTTTCGTCAACGTTATTTCTATAATAAAAGAACGATATAAATAATGATTAGCTTCAAAATTAAATGAAACGCAAAACAAGATAATTTCTGCATTATGCAAAGTTGCGATGGTGAGAATGAATTAATATAATGTGGGTTAGAGCCAATGTGGATGGTGATATAAAAAGCAGGCTTCTTAGTAAGTTTTTAATATTGGTACATTAAAATTTATAAAAGAGAAGGATACGAAAGCTTTTATCTTCACCAATAGAAATAAATGACATAGGCATACGCCACAAAAACCTACTTACGCTTGTCTTTTCCAATATACTTTTTATAAAGTTATAGTACTGTATTTAAAATGTTTGTTTTTTCATAGACTTTATAAAATACTTGACCATTTTACGCTATCATAGATTACCTACAAAATACGTCAACACTAAATCATGTACAAGCTCTCTTACACTTTTATCACATATTTTTATAAATGTTACTGTATTCTAAGTTTTGTTGATTCGTTCATCGATCCCAAATTTCCAACACGGGGTCACGTTAAATGCATTTACTAAAATATCAGACCATTTAAATTGTTATTGATTGCAATTTATCAAAATACAGTTACTAAACCATGTGCAAATATAGGTCGGTCACGGCAAAGTTGTCAACAAGCGAATCGCGCGACGTATGATTGTATGCCATCTCGTATGATATGCTAAATAGGAGCGGCTGCCGTGCTCTCCACTCCAAATATTTGAAATTTAAATTCGATCTCGCGATGAGATACTGTACTAGCGGGAACGAATGAGTATAGTGATGGGCGGCGCGAGTAGCGATTTTAGAGGCGGGAGTGAGAAGCGATATAATGTTAGTGAATTATAATTGAAATGAAATGCTGTTTTTTATTTTGGTATCTTGTATAGTCTAGCTCCGCTCATACATTCTTTGAAGAGTTAGCATTGTGTTATCTTAAGATAAGTACCCGAGAATATGGTAGATCAGTCTCCTAAACGTCTTCGCATTAACACACTTGAATAGCGACACATATTCCCATTTGTGCAATAACAGAAATTAGAGAGTTCACATGTCTTCACATGTGACTAGACGGTTTCTCGCCATGACTTTTCTTTCTGTAACTAAAGAGTATAATAATGTAAATACTATTTTCATTAAAGAGGTACTAGTCCATACACCTCGTACATATCCACTCTTTGCCCGCTATATCTAGACAAACTATATTGCCAACAAAGTACAAACTTAGACATGTGGGTTAGCTTACTGTCACGATGACTCATATTTATCGCTAATTCAGTCACTAAATGCCCACCCTTACCAAAGTGTCGGCGCGTTAATACTGCGACCTGCACGCTCTCGGCACCTCCGGGTCTGCTAGCCCTGCTTACATATTTTTTGCATACTATTTTATCGCCCGCGCTTAGGGTTGTCGACAATAAGTTTCTTTCATTACTTTGGAGCTGCTTCTTGCACGTTTTCGCTGTTCGTAAGTTTAGTGTTTTAGTAGTCTTTTAAAGTTTTCGCTGTCATGATTCTACGGTGTTTATTAGAGTTGGGTGTTTTGATGAGGTGAAAATGTTCGTGCAGGGATTTCTAGGATTTTTCATAAGATCATAACACTATTAAATGTATAATAAAATAAATAACTGATTCAGAGGTATAATCTAAAGGAAAGAAAGTTCTTATAACACATAGTTTTGAATTTGTATCTTTTAAGCTAGCTGAACTTGGCGAAAAATTACTAGATATTCTATTCCAACAGTACAAAACAAAGAGGTGTCAACCCTATAAGCGCCATATGTTAGCATCCTATTGAAGATTTCCAATATGTTTCCTCCTTGTATGGAGCTGAATTAAAATGGATTTTTCCTTTCTGTTGCAGGTAAGAATTGGAAAAGAGAAAGGTACCTTTGTGACGGGAATCGAAGAAGAATTTTCCACCGAGGAGGTAACAAGACAGCGAGAATATCTCAATTTGATATCGCGTATATTACGTTGATTGTTACTATGGTGACATCCGAAATATTTCTGAGAAGAGCTCAGTAATGTCCTTATATTTTGTTATATTGTCGATGTGGTTGAATAATGGAAATTGCATTTTTTTCGGTATTTCTACGAATCTGTCGCCATGTCACCTAACAATAGCTTAAAATGCACCAAAATCTCTGGTCTACTTTTACGACAACCGCGGGTAGAATTGGTTTAGTGCTATTCTGGCTTTACTCAGCAAGTTTGTATTTACATACGGCCAGAAGGAGTTGTTAAAACATTCAGAATCTACTGCTCTTCAGTCACTTTTGGAAAAATAAAGGAATAAAGGATAGTGGATTTAGTCATCAACAACAATCCCGACCTATAAATTATTTTAAGCTAGTTTATTCATTGTATACAAACCTGCCCAGTACCGTCTGAAACACGGAAAGTGGTTAAAGAAAAAGTAGTAAGTAGGTGGCGACACGTTAGTTCTACATACATACATACATATACTCACGGCTATAATTCCCTAGAAGGGGTAGCCAGAGCTAAGGAATTATAAATTCCTCAGCCACTTTTGGAAGTTGAGTGGGGAAAAGATCGTAAAATAAAGATTTTTGGTGATAGGTCTCGAATCATCGCCCAAAAATCCAATAAAAAGCTCCAATCCCCTTAGTCGCCTCTTACGACACCCGTGGGTAGAAAGGGGTAGCGACATTCTAAGCCGGCACTACGCGGCAAAGTTAATTCTACAACGGTTATTACACGACATAGTACAAAGAGGTAAAAAAGTCTAAGTTAGCCTATCATACTACGCGTTCATATCTTTTATAGACACCTAACCACACTAGAAACATTTTCAATATCAAACATTATAAGTCAGCGGTTACCATAAAAATTCAACAGCAAAAGATTCCCCCTAAAACAATAGCGGAACATTTTATAGTGCCTTTGAAATGATGATTCGAGAATGACTTGAGAGATACTCGCTTCTTTATAACCCCCGGGATCTAGTCATTAGGCATTGATTACAATATCAAAGGAAAGAATACATTTCTGATCGACTCGAATGTCTGACTTTGTAGACGACTGTTTTATAGCTGATAGCTGCTGAATCGAGATCCGCTATTAGAAAAATGAGCTTTAAGTTTCTTTGGCGCTTGAGTGATAGACTATTTTATGGGATAATGTTTGAAATTTTAGTAAAATTAGCTATTTTACATACATACCTATATGAAAAGAGAATAATAGAGAGAAAGTGGGCGGTAATGTCAGCAAAAACAGACCACATATGCAAGTTTAGTTCGAATAGATGATTTGCTAAAAATGGCATCCGATGTCTGAAGAATAAAACAGCATGTATGAGTATATTGATGAATGCAGATGAAGCTCGAGAATTTAGACAGTATTTTACGAAAGGGCGATCGATAGCCTCTACTTAGATAATTTGGAACTAATGGCGTGGGTGGTGTGTATGTATATGAATAGTCGTATACGTCTTACATACATACATACATACATATACTCACGGCTATAAATCCCTAGATGGGGTAGCCAGAGCTAAGGAATCAGAAATTCCTCAGTCACTTTTGGAAAGTTAAGCGGGGGAAAGATGGTAAAATAAAGGTTGTTGATGATGGATCTCCAACCGCATCGCCCAAAAATTCCTTTAGAGCCCCAATGCCGTTAGTCGCCTCTTACGTACACCCGCCGGAAGAATTGGGGTAGTGCTATTCTAAGCGGACACTACACAGCACATATAGTCTTAATTCTTTCATATTTATCATTTTTGTACATCTCAGTGTTTTATTACGACTCTGTAGGTATTTACGTTTTGAAACTGAACGAACACCCATGTCATTTATAATAGCTATACAATACTAATATTTTGCTAGTTTTCTTACCATTACATTCATACACTTAAATACCGTTCGGTAGGCAGAGATTAATAATGTCATACGATCCTGCGAGAACTGCCACACAGCACATATATTTCTTCATGAATTTATTTAAAATCTCTCACACCTTTTTCAGTATAACATAACATAACATATAACATAAACGTTCACGCCGTTTATCCCCGAAGGGGTTGGCAGAGGTACCAATACTCCTGAACTCACATGGCAAGCGCCATCTAGTTTCCAGAGAAGGTACCCACGTTTTGCTTAGACAGTGTACTCACGTGATAGGGGGCAGGCCTATCGCCGTTTTGTACGAATACACTGTCACATGACTAAGTACAACTCAGCCATGTGGGTTTCCTCACGATGTTTTCCCTCACCGTTAGCAACCATGATAAATTAACCACACATATGACTTTAGAAAAGACAAATTGGTGTAGGCCCGTCCCAGGATTGGAACTCACGCCCTTCTGTTTTCAGGGCGGGTGTTCTACCCACTGGACTATCATGTCGCTTTTTCAGTATATTATTTACATTTCAAAATATACACCATAAAATGCGATACTTGATGTTGTTATTTCTTCACCATATTTATAAATAACATGTTTAATTTAGCACAGTATCGAAGGTATGTAATAAATGTCAATATCGTCATGAAAATTGATACGAAGCGATAATATCATCCATTTTGTTTCGTCTCATCTCCTTTTCTGTTGTGAGGTTATTTCTCTTACGCTAATTCCGAGATCCATTTACATATAAATGAGTCTCATAGGAAGTTTTCTTGTTAAACTTTATCACCCTTTATAAGAGTAGAGGCCTCTTACAAAGAGTGCGTTTTAAAATTTAATTTGAAAAGCGTCTGTTTCCCACCAAATTGGTTTTATAGCGAGCCGGTTTGGTTTTTGGATGAGAGGAGATGTTAAGGAAAATGAAATTGATTGTACATTATATAATTAAAATGGAAAATCTAAATCAAAATCGAACTACGAGTAGTAGTTAATGCACATCTTAAAGATTGTTATCTTTTCGTCGCAGACTTGCATATATATGGTTAACCCTCTCTCAAATTAACTGAGAACTGTCAAAAAATAAGAAAATTGAACATTTTTTGTGAGTATATACATACATACATACATATACTCACCCCTAAAAGGGGTGGCCAGAGCTAAGGAATTTAAATTTTCTCAGCCACTTTTGGAAAATTGAGTGGGGAAAATATGATAAAATAAAGGTTTTTGGTGATGGATCTCCAACCGCATCGCCCAAGACTCCCTTAAAAACCCCAATACCGCTGGTCGCCTCTTACGTACACCCACCGGAAGAAATGGGGTAGTGCTATTCTAAGCCGGCACTACACAGCGAATATATAATTGTAGAAAAGAAACTTTCTAGGGTAGTATAGTAGTCTCAACTGTATACTTAAGTCGTAGCTGTGTAGTGTCCGCTTAGAATAGCACTAACCCATTTTATTCTGCGAGTGATGTTAGTGGCCTTTTTCAGTGTAAATAAATAAATACGGACACCAAATAAAGTTAGCCCCAAACTAATTAAGACTTGTATTATAAGATACTAACTCAACGATGCATTTAATATTATTGAATAGAATAGAATAGTAAATTCTTTATTGTACGTCACAGATAGAAACATTTTATACATATTATTTATTAACTAGAAGTACAAGTGGCTGGAGACCCATAACCTTTGTTTAACCATCTTTTCCCCACTAAAGTTAAAGAACAGGCTAAGGGATTTGTAATTCTTAAGCTTTTGCTACCCCTGATAAGGATTTATAACCGTGTGTATAAGTACAAGTACGCAAATAAAAATAAAGGCAACCTCACACCAAACAAGATAAAATAAAGCGTCCAATTCGTTTGCAGGCGGTTATTTAATCGCTCCGTGCATAGCATTATAAATGGTGTTAATAAAACTGCATCATATCGACACAGCCTTCCCTTGGGTCACTCGTCTAAGTAAATCGACCAGTGATTATCTATAAACGTGAGCAAACTACAGAAGAACTTATAATATTAATATTACCAATTTATTAGCTCCCACAGAAAATGAATTATGATTCTTATGACGTTAGAGTTAAGGGTTATGATAACTGAAAACGTAAGTTTGCTTTATGAAGTATCGAAGCTTAGTAATCAAGGAGTTTCATGACAGCTCATAAATATGGAATTAAAGTGTCATTTGTCGGTTTGTTTGTACTGTATGGAGTTATTGATTTTATTGAGATATTACTTTTTTGTGTTTTTTTCTTTATGCGACTTATAAGTTGTGTCAATCCTTTTTTAACTTGTTAGGATTGGTGTTAGACAAATATTAATACTATTTTATTTATTCTTTAAAAACCAACGTTCGCGCCGCCAGCCCCAAAGGAGTGGTAATTTTCCGAATACTTCCGAACATCACGTGTTATTTTGGTCACATAACTAATTATTAAATCATGTAAGCTTTTGTCACGATGTATTCCGTCACTTATGACTAAATAAAATAGACATTGGAGTAAGTCCGAAGCAAGATTTGAGATCACGTCTCCTGCATGACGAGCGGTGTTCTTCCAACATATTATCTAAACTAAGGTATTTCATACTAGATATTGATATAAAAGTATTATATTAGTATCATCCCATTTGTAAAAGTAACAACAATACAAAAAATGCTGAAACGCATTTTTACCCCATACTGAACAATGTATGGTGGAACAGTGGATGGGATTGTTAGTAGAGGACGGCCTCGTAAAACGTTTCTTGACCAGATAGAAAACGTTCTTATAAAGGCGGGGGTCCGAAGTGAGAAGAATAAAAGAGCATGTATGAGAAGAATAATGAATGTAAGGGAAGCAAGAGAGCTTTGTCAAGATCGTACAAAGTGGCGATCGATAGTCTCTGCCTACCCCAATGGGAATAATGGGCGTGAGTATAAGTAAGTAAGTAAGTAAGTAAGTAATATTAATTAAAGTAAAAATACACCTGTCCCTTACTAAATTCTTCGCTTGGTCAAAAGCAACTTACATCCTTAAATAATAAATAAAGGAAAGAAATTAAATTATTAGTAATAATCCCCACATGAGGTTTTCATGAACAAAAAGATTTAAATTACATCCTTAAACATAAAATATATAATTTACGCATAACCGATATGGTGTTGTGTTACCATTTTTGAAGCAGGATATTTAGAAGTGTTAGCAGTAATTTCCGAGCCATTTTGTTCGGCGAAAATACTTGTCATCTTATAATGGCCTCCAGTACTTAAATGCGGTCAACATCACGTCGGAAATGGGTCAGTTTTCACTAGTTTTTTATAGTTTTTACTTACATACATACATATACTCTCGGCTATAAATTTCAAAAAGGGGTAGTAGGGCTAGAGCTAGAATGATGGGGACACGATGGTAAAAATAAAGTATCGCTGGTGATGGGTCTCCAAACGCATCGCTCAAAATAAACTTAAAAAGTACCGTTAGTCGCCTCTTAGAACACCCGTGGGTAGAAGGGGTAGTGATTTTCTAAGCCGGCACTACACGGCACATACAGTTTTTCTATCGCTTTTCATGTACATTTTCCGGTAGTATTGTTGCAGATAGCATTGATTTTTAAACATTATATATGTGTATATTTAGTGAGACAACCATAAAGTTTACTTCTATTTCATTAAACATTCTCTAAAGTTAAGTTAAAATTTAAATGGAAAAAATATTAATTTGGTGTTATCAGTTTCAGGAAGTTTTTAAAACATTATAAGTTTTCTTTATCAAATATTATCTATAGTAACGGTTGGCGGATAATCTGTCGTTCACTTATATTTGTAAGAGTTATTTTCTTTCTAAAACTACCCCTGGTTGCCATCTTTCGGAATTTATAGCCATGAGTCTATGTATGTATGTAGTTATTTTCTTTTGCATTCGATTTAGTAGATACAATATGATGCTACTTGGTTTTAGATGGAAACCTCTATAGCTATGCGCATGTTAGAAATTTTCTCGTTATGATTTATAATCATGCGACTAGTGAAACGTAAATACCGCATGAACTCAAAATGCTGCCAAAATTAATGGGTTGGCGGTTTCAAAACCAAGAGTACTCATAAAATTAGATTTCAAATAAAGCGAGAACAGAATCATGTTTTAAAAGATAGTTTTAATACAGCAGTCGCATTTTTATTTGAAACGGATAAGATTTCACAGCGCCATTTTTAAATGATCCCTCAGGTTTCTTTTTTATGTTAGAATGTTGTGAAAAACTCAGCTCTTATAATATGTCTAATAAACGTGTAAGGGGCCAACGTAAAGTGGTCTTCTCTATAATTGGATTGCTAACAAATGAGTCCTTTGTGGCTCTGCGAGATTGTACCGAGATATTTCTTCGTAAATGTTTGATTCCAAGAATAGGCTGGTCTTTTTATTAAATTATCATTTATAGAAAAGTGTAATCGCGTTTCAATTCCAAGAGAGTTGATTTTTAATGGTTTAACCAGTCTTGGTATAAAACAATTTCAGTTATATTACAAAACTTTGCATAATATCAATATATTTTTGGACTGCATGTATTCGTTTACCTATAATAAGCATAAGATATATACAGCATAGCACTGACCATTGTGTTAAATTTTAGCAACGTCTAGCTGCCTCATAATTATATTCTTACTTCTATCCTTTGTATTATTTTCATACGGCTACAAATTTTCATAAAAAAGGTAACCAACCTTTAAATTTTCTCGTCCACTTTAGGGGGGAAAAGATAGTGAAGTGAAAGATAAATTGATGATGTATCTTCGGCCACATCGCCCTATCACTTACTCATTTCTAATAGTCTCGCATTTTACAACACCCTCGGGAAGACTTAGGTTGATTCTATTAAAACGATATTGCACAGCTATTCATATGTAATTCCCTTAAAATTGCTTCATAATTTAAATCTACTAATACCAAAAGAAAAATACCTTAATAGCCTCCATCCCTCAGCTGTAGATTAAATTAAAATAGTAAAATTCGAAAATAGCAACAGCATTAAAAAGAGCGAACCAACAAGAAAGTAGGTTTAGTGCGAAGGAGTACAAAAGCAATTGCATCCAGCAACCACATTTCGGATAATATCATGACTCGCTACAAATTGTACTGTTAGCACGACGAGGTGGAATTCGATGGAGTACGCATGATTTCATTTGACATGGAAATCCTAATACTTACCTATAAAATTAAACTACAAATTGTACATCTAAAGCTAACTAATTAAATAACTTTTTTGACGCGCATTCAAAGTTCACCTTGCACATTATAAAATACACACCAATATCGCGAAGTGTAACTATCATTGGGCAGCTCTGCAAACACATAAATGGTGCATTTTTAAATTGAAGGCCCGTTAGTGCTCCCCTTCAATTTACAAATAGTGGCATTTACCTACTCACACCATTGAAATATCTATTCCATTGCGTTAAACTTTTTTCTTAAAATAAAAGTCATATATATTTATTGATCTCAAAAAACTACTTCCTAGTCTATTTCACAAAACCATATCTTCGTAATTATAATATGCGCAAGAAATCTACTCGCGTAGCTGTTCGGTTATTTTAATGCGATCTACGCCATTTCCTTAGCTATATAGCTCGATATAGCTCGCAGCTATTCTACGGAGGAAGCAGCGACGGATGGAGGAATCAATAAATATGGGAGGAAAATGCTTTTCTTGTAGTTTTTAACAGTTTTCTGTGGGTGGTAAAATGGGTTTGTTGATTTTCAATTCGGCTCGGACGTTTTATTTCTTTAGCGTGAGAGATGAAAATATATTGAATAAGTGTAATGCGAAATTCAGTTTAGTGTGATCTGTGCAAAAGAATATTTTAATAAATATATTTGCTGCATAAATATTTTTTTTGTGATAAGTGATCTTAAGACTACTGTGTAATGAAGTTTATAATATACAATAAAATTAATTAAGGTTAAATGATTATGACTACATCAATAGAAAATAGTTATAAAGACGCTAGACAAGACATTAGTGTACTAACATTTTTGATTAGCAATAATATTTTCTATTCTTTACCTAATGATGTATGTCACAATTTTCGATTAGTTCCTTCGCAACAAAAACCACGCATAACTAACCACCTACGCTGATAAAAATCATATTTAGAAAAACATTCGATTTCACTCATGTTTTCTTGAGAATATAAGATATTTTCCTTATAAACATGATGCTCGATGTCCCGGAAAATAGGATTTTCCGAATGTTATATCAAATGTTCACGGCCATCGCGCTCACGGGACAGATCGGTCATATCGACTATCGACTGGTTACATACAATCACTGGTAGCACGCTTGCTCTTTTCACTACAAATCTGTATAGGTAGCATGAGATCTGAGAGAACAAAATTTGTACACACATATACTCACGGCTATAAATCCCTAAACGGGGTAGCCAGAGCTTTGGAATGAGATAATCCTCAGCCACGTCTGGATGTTGAGTGGGGAAAAGGTTATAAATATTTGTTGGTTACGGGTCTCCATCCACATCAACCAAAAAACATAAAAAGCCTCTCTACCCTAAGTCGCCTCTTACGATCACTTACGGGAAGAAACGGGGTAGTGCTGTTCTACACACTACACAGCAAATAATTCTTTTTGATGAAGTATGAATATTGAGTGTGTGTTAGAAATTCGGAGAACAAATTAAATCGGTAATTTCTCACATCACCTAACAGACTGACACATGACGAAGGTATTCAATATACGGAGAATCTCTTAAATAATACCCCTCAACTGTATTTGTTATAGAAAAAGACTAAATGGAGCTCTATATGGGTCAAGGATTCTCGAATTTAGTTCTAGTTAACAGCCTATTTTTCGTCTCATTATATTGATTGCGCTGGATATCTTGAAAGGGTCAGTAGAGAAGTGACTTGAACCACAGTTTAAAAGATTTTTAAGATAATTTATATAAGAAAAGTGTCTTGAAGTATCTAAATAATTTAAATAATACAATTTAATTAACGCTCTAATTGTCAAAAGCAATTCCAAATATCTTCACTCCACCGAAGCAGTCTTCATTAAAGTTGAAACACTTATCGCGATGCCAAGTGTAAAATTTTCAAGGGGGCAATTACCAAAACAATTTGTGATATAACGAGGAGTAGTGCCTCGTCATCGGCTACGACTCGCGGCTTGGACTTCCGCCAGCTTTCGAGCGATCTGCAGAATAGGACTGTACCGTTAGCAAACTGATTGAGCATATTTGCTTATTTCTCTGTCATTTTATTTAAGTTGGAGAATAGATGGAGACTAAAACATGGTGCTGTATAAAAGGTTTTGGTAGATCGCCTAAGCAGTAGTACTGAAAAGGGCTCATTAGTTAGAATATAGTCAAATACACGCTGGAGTTCAGCTGTGCTGTATTAAATACTTCAAGAAAGAAATAAAACTAAAGTAAAAAAAGGAAATGATATTAAAAAGTGGCTTCAAATTCAGACAATTCGACACCACTGCAACCCCAGTTACAAAAAACCTCACACATCCACATAACTCAACATTCCACGATTCAGCACAAACTTAACACTGTATCCTCTGGGACACAACAACGCAGCATTTCGCAGCTACAATTGTAAATTTAATTGGTTTACGAAATCACCGCAATTGCTCTGCGCATAAGTCTGAAATGGATATGGACTTGTAGCAATTTATGCAAGTCTTCTCTCTCGGCAGGAAATTGCTGAGCCAGCGCTGAATGTGGCCACGAGGCTCCGAATTGATTCACTCATTTCTCTAAATTGCTGCTTTTCTATGATAATGGGTTGAGTCAGCTCCTGTCAGGATTGTCCTGTCTGGATGCTGAAAATTAATTTAAATTGTTTACAATTCAAATATGTTTATTGTGGGCTTGTGTATATTGAGGTCTTCAAGATTTTAGTTTTTACAGGATAGTATGTAAGGGCGCAGAATTTATGACAGAGACAATCGATCGTAACTTTGTACGATCCTGGCAAACCTCTCGTGCCTAAAACTTCGGAAGTTTTTTTTTTAGAACATTCTGTATTCAATTTAAAAACTTGGCAGTATATGTAGTTTTTGTGGTATTTCCCTTCGCCAGAGTAATACAGTATTCAAACCATTAACCACTCTCGTCCCAGGGCTCCTACCACTGAACTACCAAATAAAGTCAGTATTATATTTTAAATAGTAAATCACTATTTACTTAATTCGTTAGCGACACTTAGTTAAGCCACTTACATGATTAATGGCTCGGATAATTTCAGTTCTAGCTTTAGGACCCAATTAGTAAGAGTTAGACGTAATAAATTTAACATTAGATAAAACTTTATAAATGGATTTGCTTAGACGATGTTGTTACTTAGTTTTGTCCAATTTTCTACAGATTGTATTCCTAAGTGTAGTGAAGAATTAATTTGGACTTACTTATATTTTAAAGGCTCCATAACGTTCAATAACAAATAAGACATATATATAATTGTATAAGCTTCTTAAAAAGTTACTGAGGTTGGAAAAAGTATTTTGTATTTGATGATTCCTATCAGCACCCCACTTTAAAATGTGGTTGATGAATACATACATACATATACTCACGGCCATAACTTTCAAAAAGGGGTTGCCAAAGCTAAAAACTCCTCAGCCACATTTGGAAGTTGATGGGGAATAAGATGGTAGAAATATAGTATCGTTGGTGATGGGTCTCCAAGCGCATCACCTAAAAATCACTGAAAAAAGCTGGGTAGGTGATGAATATTTAATATAATTACTTCGCCTGATTCTAAATAATAAAGTTGTGAGTATATACTAGTTGAATGTTGTCTCTTGACACCGTCTTCATAAACAACAACAGTAAAATACGAAACGTGCAATACTTAAGTGACAATGTAAGATATTCAGTCTTTTATTATACACTTAAGTAAAGTGTCTCGCACTCCACTTTCGTGTGTCATTGGGGTTGAAATTAAAATCATACACACACATATATAAAAAACGTCGAATCATAGAAAGTCCCGACAAGAACTATGTAACACAAATAAAAAAAATACCCATAATTTAACCTGAGACACGGTCGATGAGCCTAGTTCGGGTAAAGTCGACATCAAATAACGTATACTCCTTTTTTTCTGCATTAATTATCATAATTATTATTTTATGCAACCACGCCACTAAAACTTACTAGGTAGGCAGACACTGTATTGATCCATGCTCATTAACTTAACGCTATCCTGAGTTACCTATCTACTCACTTGCAATTATTTCATACTTGCCCTTGTATAATAGAAAAAAAACCATAAAAAAATCCTTAGAAAGTCCACCTTTTAAGAACCTAAGTATTAAAATAAACATAATATTCTAATTAGTATTTTCTAAGACTTTCACGATTAACACGCGATTAAATATTCGAAAATCAATAGTTGTTTTAGTTGTAATTATATTCTAACGGTTTTTTCTTTGTTACAAAAAATATGATAATGAATAAATACAATGCTTGTTTTACCAAATAATGTCACGTGATGTTCAGAAGTATTAGTACCTGTGCCAACCCCTTCGGGGATATTCGGCGTGAACGTTTATGTTATGTTATGTTGTTTCACCAAATCATCCTTTTCGTTCTAACAACCGAATTCCGGTTTGGTAAATGTTACAAAAGCAAAAACTTATATTACGTTTATAGTCTCTTTAGGATAAGAATAAATTCATTTTATTTGTAAAGGATTTGAAAATCGTTTAAAAATCTTTGAAGTCGCAAAACAGGTGCACTGTTCGTCTGCGTCTATTGTTTTGTCATATTACTAGTCAGAAATTTAAGGCATGTACGTCCAAGAAATGCAAAAAATGGTAGTATTTGTACTTATGGTACTTTTTTGCTTCCAGACAAAACATCAAAATAATCGATAGGACATGCCTAATAAGCTACTTAATTTGATTTAAAAATATATCTGATGGTGCTTTGACATGTGAATGCAATTGTTAGGCCGATTATAGTAAGTTTTTTTAAATCCTTAAAATAATGTTTGTACATTTTTAACGATATTTTCAATATCATTCCATTAATTTAATACCAACAACCAGGCTTTAGTTTTTTAACACCATAAATAATATATATGTATTCAGCAACAACCAACCTAGCCTTAAATACCACCTGCCAAAGACGTTTCGAAAACAAAGTTAAATAGAGTAGAAACTTAAAAGGGTACCCGCACACAGTACTCAATCTTCTTCCCAGCAGGGCTGCTCCATCGCTCGCAGTGACAAGAGCATATTACTATCCGCAATGTTCTCATGCTAAAAGCGCGGTTTTGTTCGCGTATAAGGAGCGGTAATCCATTTTGTGTCACTACTCGATGCGAGTACCTGCGATGCACGCTCGCGTTTTTAGTCGTTAAGTGGGCGGTGCACCTTATGGGGGCTGATTTTTGGTGGAAGTTTTTGGGTTTCGATATGTTTTATGTATGGTGTTTTATAGAATATATGTAGTCCTCAAACTTTGTAAAAAACTATTTCTTCTAGTAATTTGTAGAAAATAAAAATATATTCCAGAGATTCAGAATGTGAAATTTCTCACCCACTTATGGAAGTTAAGTGGGGAGAAGATTGTAAGAACTGTCAATAATAAATAAGGGTGTGTCGTAATAAATGCTGTTTTTGGCTAACTATATACAGCACGAATAAAAGTTGTTCGTAAAATTTAGTGACACAAAAGAGTGGCGTCTGGATTATACGAATTAATTAGATAGCTGCTAAATACCTCAGTAGAACCTCATAGCATGGTAAATATATTGAGTTGCAAGGAAAAAATATAACAAATAATACAACCAGCCTTTGATGTCTAACCACATTTTCTGTAACAATCTAATCGATTAACGATATACTTTATCGTATTGTATTCTGTTCCATCGTAATTTCCTCACAAAAGAACACGAAATTAATAATCTCTTGAAAAAAGCTGCTAATAACATCAATTACTAATATCACGGACGCTCTTTCTTATATATTTGACCTGATTTCGCATAGTAATATCAACAAAAGATGCTTTTAAGAACGTATATCTATCAAACTTCTATATAACTTGTCATGTTTATGAGGTCAGGGGTTAGTAGAAATAGGACAATAATTAAAATTGGGGTACGGGAAAACGAGCTATTAAATGGTGAATCAGTGACTCTCGATTCTGTTTATGTCTGATTGCCTATGGCATTAATGGCTTGTTGATGCTTCATGAAAGTTATGAGACTGACTATAGAATAGGGCTATCGTATTACAGAAAAGGAGTGAGCACAGGATTAGGATCAATTTATCTAAAGGTAGTTCTCAAACACTTTTGTACAGGAGATGATGTTGAAACAAAGGATTAAAGACGATGGGTTTTCAACCGCATCGTATTTTTTTAATGTCCTACTATCTTACGTCGTGTTCTTTTGTGACCCATCACCAACAACCTTTAATTTTACCATCTTTTCCCCACTCACATTTCCAAGAGTGGCTGAGGAGTTCTAATTCCTTAGCTCTGGCTACCCCTTCTAGGGATTTATAGCCGTGCGTATATGTATGTATGTATCTTACGTCGTACTTTACGTTATCCAATGATAAAGTTGGGATAGTGCTTTTCACTCAGATATTTAATTGAAAACCGAATCATCGGAAACATCAAAATAGCAAGTCAACGTGAGCTTGTCAAATGTGATGCAATGAAATTCCTGTTACGCCTTTTAACCTAATTGGTTATGAAAAATAAGGGAATCTCTAGGTGGCATGTGGGAATAGTTAGTAAAAGAGAACAGTAAAAAAAACGAATTAAAAATTTCATTAATAGTTACGTACAGTATCTGAGCAGTTTAGGCGTGGTCATGCTTTTTAATTAACTATGTGCGTATTATCTTGTGATGAATTGTTTGGATGTGTGATTGTGTCGTTGTTATGTGGGGTGAAGTTATTTCTTTATTTCGTTGAGTTATCTTAATGAAATGTAGGTTTGGTGAGCGATAGAAGTTGGCTTTATAGAGTAATATGTGTTCTTTTAAATAACTGAGCATATAAGGTTCTTAGGTTACATACATACATACATATACTCACGGCTATGAATCCCGTAACGGGGTAGGCAGAGCTTTGGAATGAAAAATTCCTCAGCCACTATTGGAAGTTGATTGTGAAGAGATGGTAATAATAAATGTTTTTGGTGACGGGTCTCTAACCACATCGCCCAAAAATCACTTAAAAAGCCCCTATACCCTTAGTCGCCTCTTACGATCACCCACGGGTAGAAATGGGGTAGTGTTATTCTAAGCCGACACTACACGGCACGGTTCTTAGGTTATATGTGTATTTTCTGCCTCCGTGGCCTAGCGTTAGACGGCACAGCTCACAATGCCTATACCCTTTTTTGAACCCGTAAAGATTGTTATTAGAAAGCTTAAGGTAATACCCGGTTTTTTCAATACCATATTCTTCCTTTCCCTTGCCTACCCCATCAGATATTTATTCGTCTTCATAAAGTCATTGTAATTCCAAGGTCCTTTCCTATAACAAGAGCGGGTGTGGGTGGGTAAAGGCCGTGGGTGGATAGAAAAGTTCTCCTCACAACTGGAAACAAACACCTACGTAGCAAAAGAGCTCAAATTTATAAGTTCTTTTTAAAAAGAATTTAACCTCATCTACCTGTCGCCGCTACCGACTGCCTGGGAACTGCGAGCGACCGAAATGAATGGAGGAGACTGGAATCCGAAGAATATGTAGGATATTGAGACCGCTAGTTAATATTAAACATGTATTATTAAAGCCTATGTAAAATATATAAAGATAAAGCAAATCATAAACGTTCACTAGTGAAAGCTTGTTTTGCCGTGCCTCTTAGGTTCGGGTCGTAACGTCAGCAGAATTTTCTAGGATCTAAATCATAATAGGTAAAACGCTTAAATGCAAAAAAAAATTTGATTATTTTTCCGCACACTTGGTAACAAAGCTGGTGCATTTAAGTACATACAAAGAACATGGTAAAATAAAGCCTCATTGATGATGGGGTTTCAAGCACATATCTCATGCTTATACATTAGATTTAACAAGGATTTTCTATACGAAGACAAAGTAAAGAAATCTACAACGTTTTCTTCATCTTAGTTTTTCTTCCAGTCTACTTTTTTCTTTTTCATAGGTACCTCCACTTACTACAAATCTAGACAACGGTTGCATTAAAAAGAAAGATTGCGTATACCTATTTGGAAAAGAAGTAAGTTTTACGCTCATTCTTTGAATAAATTGTGTTACCGTCATGAATTATACCATTCGCGCTTGACAGTATAAATTAAGACTTTGAATACGGCATGTTATAAGGCAAGCGTCCGAAGTATGAAGGATCGTACAAAGTGGCGATCATTAGTCTCTGCCTACCCCAATGGGAAAAAATGGCGTGAGTATATGTATGTATGGATGTATAACGAAGAGTGAATTGTTGACGTTCATGAGCACAACCCCGTTTCTTTACACAGGTGTTGTAAGGTACATCCAAAATCTAGGCTCTTTTAGCTAATGGCGGTTGATAAACATATGAACTTTAACCCCGACAACTTAAAAAAACCATAAAGGAATGTTTGATGTAATATAGCTGAGCGTAGAGGACAGGAAAAAAAGATTGATCGTATCATATACAAACTACAAATAAGAGTAAAAATAATATTTGCATCTCTTTGAATGTTCGAAGTAAGCAAATAAATGACTATAACATTCAGTAAGTAAGTAATTCAATACAACCCTAATGAGGCACTTCAGTATAAAACTATTTTACTTTGCTACAAATAAATATCTGTATCAATAAATATTTGTAGAATATTTTGTATTGGACGTAAAACAATTTTATGTCATAGAGCCATTATGTAAAATTAGTTTACCTACGTTTATTCTTATTTATATTAATTTTTGATCGACAATTTACTTAAATCTTTTATGTCAACTAAAAAAGTGCGACTGAGACTTCGAATTGACTTCAATTATTTCCGTCTTGAAAATGCTATAAAAAAAATAAAACATTCATTTCATTCTTTATTTTCTCATTGTACCTATGGCCCTGGTCATGGCACAAAGTATACTTTTCATTTTAGTTTTTTCTCTGTATATAGAAAAATTATGTGTAGTCAATCGCTTCGATTACGCAATTTTTAAACAATATAAAATTCATTCCCAAAATACGAATCAATGACACGAATACCTGAAATATCAATCTGTTAGCAAAATACCTCTCAAATGTTAAAATAACGCGAAGAAAGAGGACTTAAAGTAAAAATTCCCGCAATCCGACGTCTTAGGAAGAAAATCTACAGAGGTATTTCTCGAAAGTTGTGCCATTGTTTGATAAAAACATTTTCTATATTTGTAGAGAAGTGGAGGTACACTTCGTGAGGGCAACAAGCACATCCGTCGCTGATTGTATTTGGCGAGTGCACAGGCAATAAGGCTTAATCCTCCGCGCCAGCTAACTCCATTTATTCGTTTGTGTCAATAATAATAGCAAGCGTCCGATGCATGCGATAACAAACCTTATTAACTTATCTTAACAAACCTATGTAGGCAATGTTTTGATATGATTACGAATATAGAGTTGTTGTTGTGATAGGTAGCTAATATATGTATAAATGTACATGGTATCGATGGATATATCGTATTTAGGAAATAATTCTGGAATAATAAATTATTTTCTTTTAAACGGTGAAAAAGATGATAATGCATCGCATTTGCAAATATTATTAGTTTTTAATGAAAGTAAATTTTGCATCGGTGAGTGGCTCGGAGTAAAACTATTATATTAAGGCTCTCTTTTTAGACATTAATTAAATCAATTGATAATAATAAAACCAGTAAAAAGACCCTACGCTTTCTACTACGTGGTCGCCACTCTTGAAACTTGGTTTTAAGCAATATGTGTAATTTCAAATTGCAAATAGGAAATCGATAGTCTCTGCCTGCCCCCATGGAATTAATGAGCGTGATTATATGTAAGTTAGTAATTTCAAAGTCAATCATAAGCTTCATTGCATTGTTCATCCTGTCGATATTTTCCTGAGGGGTTTTCTATAAATTAGTATGCATACTATACATAATAATACTATCACGACAATGTAACAGCTGTAGTACCATCTTGTTATAAACATCTTCCGCAACTAATTGACTGAGCGACTCTGAGACACCGCACAGCCTAAACTACTCAACCTAGAAAGCTGCAATTTAATTTGTAGGCTCCTTAGCGAGTGTGAGAGCACTAAGAGAAGATTATATAGCAAGAGTTAAAGCTATGCTATACAATACTAATAGGAAAGAGACAAGCGTGCTTGTGTGTTTGTCTTAAAACTATTCGACCGGTTAAAAACATAACATAACATAAACAAACGTCACGCCGAATATCCCCGAAGGGGTTTGCAGAGGTACTATACTTCTGAACATCACGTGACTTTGTCACCTGGTGTTCAGAGTACCCACGTTTTGCATGGACAGTGTAGTCACGTGATAGGGGGCCTATCGCCGTTTTGTACAAATACACTGTCACATGACTAAGTACAACTCAGTCATGTGGGTTTCCTCACGATGTTTTCCCTCACCGTTAACAACCATGATAAATTAACCACACATATGTCTTTAGAAAAGACAAATTGGTGTAGGCCCGACCCGGGATTTGAACACTAGTCGCCTGCACGTTAACCGGTGTTCTACCCATTGAGCTATCACGTCGGTTGAAAACACTTAATCATAAATAGAAAGCTTGAGAAGAAATAAAGGCTAAACATATGTGTACGTACGTACTCACGGCCATAAATCCCAAAAAGGGTAGCCAAGCTTTAGAGCTAGAACTTATACTTCTCAGCTAAATTTGGAAGTTGATAGGGGACAAGAATGTCGAAATAAAGTATCGTTGGTGATATGTCTCCAACCGCGTCATCCAAAAACCACTTAAAAAAGCCCCAAACCGCTAGTCGCCTCTCATGACACCCGTGGGTAGAAAGGGGTAGTGACATTCTAAGCCGGCACTACATGGCACGGCTATATAACAACACGCTTAATGTCATAGCAAGTTTTCAGTGTTCGTGTAACAATAATTACCCGAGCGAAACCGGGACTAACCACTACTAATATATGAAATTGCTTTGAAATTCAAAAAATATGTAGTTCATAATGAAGAATAGAAGCGTCATCTCTTGTTTCGAATTCCTCGCGCTGTTTACTTCGACACTCCGAGTTCTCAAAGAACAGTCTACCATTTCACTGGGAAGTTTCCTTCACTATTCCTCAAAGTAAAACTTCCTCACTCGTGCTAGCTTCACGGTCGCTTTTGAAAGCTGCCTCCAAAAGCGTTTTAATCGGCAAAGGTGCGCTATATATATTTTTTATACTTATTTTCTCCTAAAAGCTGTTTGCGGTGTTAAATGAACACTGCTTGTTTTGCCAAAGTGCTGCGGGGAATTTTTCGTTTACGTCTTTCTTGACTTTGTTTTGAGTTAATCTTGTGGCGGGAATATCCGCTTTCTTTGCGAATGAGGAGTTCGAGAGTGGTTGTTTTAGATGGGGTGATGAAATTTTCATTGTAAATTTTAATTTTATGTTATGAAAGTGTTGGGTATTATTGGTAATATATTTAGTAGTTATATAAAGTATTTTTATTATAATAATTTTATAGTTATTTATTATAAACAAGGGTATTATTACCACCATGTCAAACCAGTCACCAATTTCTCACAATCACAGACTTTCTAGCGAGTTGCTTTCCTCACATTCAAGAATCTAGAAAATGTTCTTTAATTTTCTCTCTTCAAACCTCCGTCTTAATTATTATAACTGTTTGTTAATTAATAATAAAACGGCTTTCAGTGTTGTACCTTACTAAGAGATATCATCAATAAGTTTACTAACGTTGCAAATATATGTATCTTGAAAAACTTAAATGTCACAACAAAACTTAGTTCCAAGCTTTGATTCTAAACCAGCGATGTTTCCTATCTACGAGTATTCATATTATCCTTTACATGTAGACTACAAACAAAGTTGGAAACAACTGTTCCAATCAGTGTATGACATTGTGATTTTCATTTCCGTAGTAATAAGAGAATAGCCAAATCAGTATCGAATGGGCATTTAATTACTAAAATTTGGAACTGTACTGTGACAATTTTGTGAATTTCATTGTATTTGATTTTATGATATCATTTTATTTATTCTATTTCCTTTCTTTTTCAGGTAAGAGAAGATATTTTAAACAAAAGGAGGATAAGATTAAATATCAATCATTGGGTTGGTATTCCAACTTTTTTTTATTTCTTTCACACTTTTCACAAGTTTAGCGAGTTCTTTTATTGTCATCTGCAAATAAATATTTAATCCTATTTTAATAAACATGAATAAGCAAGTAAGAGAGTTTTCTGAGAGTGATCGATAGTTTCTGCCTACCCTAATGAGAACAAAGCGTGAGTATAAGTAAGTTAAAAACATAAATATAGTTTGGCTCCTATTCTTGTTTTGGGAACTGAAAATTGTAATAAAACCAAATTCTTTATCCGCTCTATTAAGTGAAATAGTACAGAATTAAATATTCCATCGGTGTCTCAGCGTAGTCGCCCGACCACACTCGAAACCGCGAGCCCGAATCTAATTTGTCTTATAATTAGTTCCGCGGACGGACGGGCGAAGTGGTTTGGCTGGGTTTGTTATGGGTTGTAGGTGTTTGAAATATTTTGATGGTGACATACATACATATAAGGGCCATAAAGCCCTATCAAAAATCCATGGGGTAGCCAGAGCTTTAGACCTAGAAACTCTTAAGTCACATTTGGAAGTTAATAAGATTTAAATAAAGCTTCGTTGGATATGGGTCGCCAACTGCATCGCCCAAACTGTATTAAAACAAAAAAATATATCCATCCTGTTACGTAACCACTTAAAAAAAACCCATACCCTTGGTCTGGCGACTAAGGGTTCGGTTTTGACAACCATGGATAGAAAGGGGTAGTGACATTCTAAGCGGACACTACACGGCAATCATCAATAACTATTGCAGAAATAAAGTTTCCGCAATACAATTAGTGACCCTCAATAACCGCCCACCCCTTCAACATCTTTGAGTTGTCTTTCAAATGCTTTATTCAAAACTTAACTAAAGCTTTGTATAAGTTTCAAGTTTATTATTCTGAAACTTATGAGATTCTAACAAATACGTTGTATTTATTTTCACTGCTTTCAATAACTTTGAAATTTTCTAAGATTCGCGTAAAAGCTGTGTTTTCCTTCGTAAATAATTCTAATTTAATATAATTGTATTCTCATTTCTTATTGAAAATATGGCCGTACATAAACGTATACATAACATAAACGTTCACGCCGTTTTATCCCCGAAGGGGTTGGCAGAGGTACCAATACTCCTGAACTCACATGGCAAGCGCCATCTAGTTTCCAGAGAAGGTACCCACGTTTTGCTTAGACAGTGTACTCACGTGATAGGTGGCAGGCCTATCGCCGTTTTGTACGAATACACTGTCACATCACTAAGTACAACTCAGCCATGTGGGTTTCCTCACGATGTTTTCCCTCACCGTTAGCAACCATGATAAATTAACCACACATATGACTTTAGAAAAGACAAATTGGTGTAGGCCCGTCCCAGGATTGGAACTCACGCCCTTCTGTTTTTCGGGCGGGTGTTCTACCCACTGGACTATCATGTCGCTTTAAATTATATAAAATATGGCCGTAAAATCGAATTATTATATTTCCGAGATATAACATACATACATATAGTCACGGATATAAATCCCAAAAAGGGGTAGCCAGAGCTAGAAAGTCCTCACTCACTCCAAGTTGATGGGGAAGAATATGGTAGAAATAATATATCATTGGTGATTGATGAGTCTCCAACCGCGTCGCCCAAAAACCACTTAAAAGGCCCATACCCTTAGTTCCCTCTTACGACACCCATGGGTAAAAAGTCATAAGTCAAAAGTCAAAAAGTTTATTTTTCAAAATAAAGTTAAATACTAACATTTTTTGAACGTCAAAGTTTTAAATTAATCGTTAATCCGTTGCTTCGGAAGGTGTTCGTAAAGAGAAGAAGCAACAAAGAAACTCTTTACATTCACATTTTTTCATTTTAAGTAGTTTTTCATTTAGGTAGAAAGGATGAGTTACATCCAAAGCCGGCACTATACGGATGTAGTACGTATGTATCTTTATTAAAAATCGTTAAGAA